>CM076581.1:165369232-165791629 GCA_034641835.2 Pinus albicaulis
TCAATGTACCAAGAGAGGAAAGGAGAATTTGAATTCATCTATAAAAGGTCACCAAGAGATGAAGAAAGGGAGAGCACATTGTTATGATGGAAAAATTTCCCATGAGAAATCCAGCAATGTGCAATCCAGAGCAGAAGTAGAGAGGGGAATCGGTTGTTGGCCATCCAACAACTTTAATCCTTTGGATTAGAGAGAGAGACCTTGCACCAAGCAGCTAGAAGGTAAAAACGTCCTTGCATTGGGTCTTAGAACTCCATATTTCTAAGGGCCCTTTGGAAAGAGTGTAAATGTAGTATCTTTCTTCCTAACATCAAGCAATAATAGGGGACCTTGATGCCACCATTAGTATTATTGTTATATTTGACTCTTTATGAGCTTCCATGTTTATGTTTAGTTTTGTTTTTTTCTCTCTCTATATATGCATACTATGTCATGGTTTAGTGTGTTTAATGTTTTATAGAATGTTCACTAAAGGCTGCTAACTCTTTTTTTTTTCTTCCTGTGACCAAGGCTTGGAGGCAGTGACCACTCATCCTAAGAAATTGTGGATTGGTACAATTTTGCACCAAAACCACAACCACAAGATTAGTCACTCCACTACTTTTACTTTTTTAGTTAATGTGGTTGCGCTTGTTGCAGGGGCCTTCTCTCTACTCTAGAGTGTTTCTTGGACAAATCCCCTTCTTTTCTTCTCTGCTTATTCACCCTTAGTGAAATTCTAAAGTTTAGAAGTCCCTAAAATTCCATTATCAGGAAATAGGAAAACTGCATGCTATTTTCTCAGACTGAAGCGATAACTTGCATGTTCAACCCTGACCTGCATGCGGATTTCATGCATGTGTGAAGTTTTTGTGCGCGGAAACTAGAGACCAAAATTCTCTGCTATTTTCCTCAATTTTCCATTTGTAAAGTGGCTGGCAGCCCAGATAAAAAATTCCAGCACTATGTGTGGTGTCCCATGACTATTTAGAACTTTCTTTTGGCTGTGTTTCGGTATTTCTAGTTGCTAGTTTTAAATTTCAAAGTTTATCTTCACAAAAAACCACATAGTTTAAGTAGGGGGCAATTACTTGCAATTATTTTTCTGAAAATAGAAACCAAAAGCACATAGATAATTAGCTAGAGTAAGTGGCCCTAATCCACATATGCTTAGCTAGTTTTTATTTTTCCTAGTTAGATCATTAGTTTTAGCTTAATTTTTGGCACTAGGAGTTGGGACCAGGAATTAATTATCTTAAGAGAAGAAAGTAATCTCTGTTGCCTTTGCACCTGTTAGCCCCCTATAAATTTTGACAAGTGAACAGGGGGCCAAATGTTTCTGAGCCTTCAAGGAATGCATTTCCTCCGAAGACACATCATCCTTGAAGCCTCCTTGTGCCTTGTGTCCTTTGATAAAGTCCCCTCTGTTGATTCCCATTATAAAACCTCTCTGTTTATGAAGAATGCCCAAAGGTTTCCTTTCCCTCCTATTTCATTCCCACTAAACCCCACTTTCCACCCTCTTTTTCCCCTTTGGAATTTCCCTTATTAACCCTCTAAACCCTCTCAAAACCCTGTTTAAGCCCTCACAAACACCCTTTGTTTGGCTATTTAGCCCCCTTTCCCTCCATCGTTACCCCTCTTTGTCCTTGAATTGCATTGAAAATGGTCCAAAAAACCATATTCTCCATATATGTGGGTCCAGCACCTTTCGGCCCTAGCTCGCAAACCTTTTTCCCCATGTGACCTAGTGCTAGAACCAAGCGCTAGCCCAAAGGGCGCTTATCACAGCTGTGTATCGGAAGTGTTTTGAGCCGTCGATCTATATAGATCGGATGGTCGTCGCAAGCTCCATAGCGACCATCGCCCACCCCTTTCACCACCTTGACCGCATATCCACAGTCCATTCAACTCGCAAATAAATGGTCAAAATTTCACCCGCCTCGGTGGTCTGCATGCCAAAGCACTGTTTAAACCCGTCAGTTTCCATCGCACCGCCTTTCGGAGCGCAGGCGGTATTTTTCGTTTCGGAGTGATTCCACTCACCGTAGGACACGTGGCACCAAGCACTGTTTGAAAAATGCCCCCCATCACACGTTAAAGTTTGGCATTTGACTTGGCGTGATATGCACGTATGTCGTCTGATCTAGATCTACCCATCCAACGGTGATCGCGCCACGAAGATGCGCGGGAGTTAGCCCAAGGCAAATAGACCCATGACCCACCATCTGTCATCCTCCAACACGTTTTCCACTGTCGATCTCCTCCCGATATCGGACGGCTAGAGGTAAACCCGTGCCCCGCCATCGACCGAGTCTCGCCACGTCACCATTCCACGTGTTGTCCTCGCATTTTCCTTGGCCCCCCTATATATTTCATTCAAAGGCCCAAGTGGCAAATTTTCGTATTTCGCCAACCTTCACCATGACCATCTTCCATAGTTACGCTGCATTTTCCACCACCACCCTGCATTTTTCCACCATTTTACCAATCTGCACGGCCATCCTCATTGTCCCCGCCGCATCCACCCTTCCCATGCATGGTTTTCTTAACATGTTTGCATGTTTTGCAGGGTTACGGGTGGCGAAAAACCGCCATGATTCACAATCTCTGTTACAGTGACAGAGAACACAGGGAAGACCATCTGCAGAGATCGAAAATTATGAAGAAAGGCCTTAGAAGGCGTAATGACAGGACCTTTATTAAAGGAACAGGGTTAAACTCTGTGAAACCTTCCGGAGCCATTAAAGAGAAGAATTCACTGACAGAGACAGGAATGGAGTAGTAAAAGAGTATCAGTAAAAGATCAGAGAATTTAAGACTAGTAATCAAAGATTTTTGAGGCAATTGAAGGGCAAGGTACCAGATCGAAGACATCATGGATCACACAGAAGGTTCAACGCACAGAAAACCATATCATCAGGGTGTTTATATCAGCAGAATGTCTCCTCCTGAGAAAGGACATGGTACTCATTATTGTTTCAGTCTACATTGTGTCCAAGTGAATTTTTCCCCCCTGACAGCAGTCCTACGTTTCCAGTGCATTAGTTATACAATATGGTAGACTTGAAATCATTAATCTGTTTGGTTCAGTTCACCAGATTTTTGTAGAGGTGCTACAACAAGCACATCAAAGACATACCTAGAGTAAATTGTAGCCTGACAAAGACCATTTTTCCATCCAAAGAGTACCAGAGGTAAATGCCCAAAATTTAAAACAGAATGGGGCCTCGGCCCTCTTCCTCTTCTGAGTTTTAATGCTACATTTAGTTTCTCACCTACCCCCTCTGCTCCTCTTCAACTATAAAAATTCATGAAGAAACATTGTAATGGTTGTTGATCGGCTATCAGAGAATTGCAATTTTTTTCTTTTGAGACACAGTCTCTGTGTAAAGTTGTAAGATAGGCTGAAGGAGATGTTCTCAGGTTGAATATCAAGTTGTTGGCAATGTTGCACATGAATGGTGTTGATCTTAATATGACAAGCACATTTCTTTGGATCCTGATTTAAAGCAGCTGATGATGTTTTTCTATCTTTGTACTTGTTTTACCTTGTAATTCATCTCATTGCATTTCTTCTGGCTCGCATCAGAGATCTGGCATAGGATTCACCCTTGTTAGGTACCCTATGTTTTTGCTCTCCTTGCCTTCAATGTTTTCTGTTGTATGTGTTATCTGAGGATTGATTTCAGCTAATTTAACCAGTGTAGTAGTCTGATATATTGCTAGCTGATTTATGAATTAATGAAATCTGTCTTTGGATGTTCTTGTTAGGATTTGATTGAATGAATTGGGAACACTAGGAGGTCTATAACTCTATCTCTATCTCACTAGGATCCTTTTCAGTTAATTGAACCTTTCTGAGTTCCCTCAAGTTGGAGGCCGAAGAATTGAGAGTTCAAAGTCTCTCTCTGATCTCAGGTCTCTAAATTTGTGTTCTAAATCTTTAATGTTCCTTGTCTGAGGATTTTACCTTTCAGGTTTGGATCATAGGTGTTCAATGGCATGTCCTATCCCCAGATCTCAATTCTGAAAGGTCACCTTGGAGTTTTTCTTGCCTTTCACCTTATTTCTACCTTTCATGCCACACTATCATCTTTAAGATCCAATGCTTTAGATGACTAGCCCAATTGAAAGCCTGCATATTGAAAAACAAGTAAACCCTTTCCTGACTCCATTTCCCAATGGTCTTGAATGTTCTCTGAATTATCTTTCCTGTGCCTAAATTCCTCTCTGCTTAGCCTTGTCACATACTAAACCCTTCTTTCCCGATTCCCAACAACCAACCAAAAATCAAACAAACAAACCTTATGCCTATAACTAGCCTAATATCTCAAACAAAGAGCTTCAAAGACATAAATTTTTTTCTCATATAGAGAGATACCTCTCTGGACCTAGGAGGGCTAGATCATGAGGTCTGAAAGTGGTTCTAATGTTATCTCATCTTTTGGTCTTACCAACCTGGCCAAAACATGGGAACCCCAACATAATGGTGACTCCGCTGGGGAGAATCTGAGAATCTATAGCTGCAGCATTGGTCTATTTCCCATCATTGTCGCCAACATAATGGCGTCTCCACTGGGGAAATTTTGAGTATTTTCCATCCTAATACATCACAAGAGCCTCAAAAAACCTAGAAACTCTGGTTAGGTTGGTAGTGAAACACTTCCATTTGCAATTCACTTTCTACACCATTTGTTGTGTTTCTCCCACACTCTTAGATAGAGTTTGGAAAGGGCCAGGTAGCCTCCAGATCTCACACTCTTTCAGAGGTGACCTATCTGGTAAAAGCCCTCCCAGTCAATCTTTGGTTAGAGTTTGCTGTGTTTTGAAGATATCCTTGAAATGGGGCATCTCATAAGCATTGTGGTGGACAGTGTACCCCCCAGAAGCATCCTAAACCCTCCACCTAGTGAATCCATAGTTCCTTAAAGATCAAAGACTCCACTGGTGATCAGTAGGCCTGCTGATTATCTTGGTTCACATAAGACTCCACTGGGAGACCAGCCTTCATAGCAACATCAGCCATAATAGAAGTAACAAGTAGGGTTAAGTTGCTTGATTTGAAACAACATTCTAGCTTCAAGAACCGTTCACACAAGAGCTTATCCTAACCCAAACCCACCTAAAATAGTTGACAACCATGAGAGCATCCTCAAGAGATCTCTTGCACCTATAAGACTAAATATTTCTATCCACATCCATAGAGCTAACTCTGCACTGGAAGACTTTACAGCTCTATTAGTCCCACCTTTTGACCTAGACCTACCAAACAAATTACCAAAAGCTGGGTCATTCAGTGTTCTAGACCAGCTAGAGTTTGAGCTTCCTGGTTCACCATATCATAGTGGTCAACACATTAGGGACAGAGGAACCCCTCCATCTACACCTCATGATATTCACTTCATTCAGAACTTGGGGCTCTATCATCCTAGATCTGCCCAATAGACTTCTGCTGGTCCTAGTATCCCTGTCATCCATATACCAGTTATTCAAACCAACCCCTTACCTCCTCAGAACATCATCATGGCAGCCTGGTATGCACCTCTGGTATTACCTCAGCCTCTAGTGCCCTTACCCAATGATTATCAGTCAAATATCCCACACTTCACTGCAAAAGAGTCTACCACAGATCAGCACCATGTAGATAGGATGGAATATTCTTTTGACTACATGGAGATAGATGATGATACATTCAAAATGAAAATCTCTTCCCAAATCCTAGGAGGTGATGTGAAGAAATGGTTCAAAGGCCTACCTCCTAATAGTATCTAAGATCTTCCTGATTTATATCAGACCTTCATAAAAAAATGGGAAGTTAAGGCCAACCCTCTCCAAATCCTAGCAAAATACAAGAATCTTAAGAGAAACGTAGGAGAGAGTGTCCATGACTACTCTACAAGGTTCAACAGTGTTTACAACACTCTTCCCCCACACATGAAACCTCCCCAAGGTTTAGCCCTAGTGAAATATCCTGAAGGCTTTGATGCTGACATGACCTGCCAACTTAGGGAGAGAGATTACAACACATTGGAAGACATGAAAAAAGGAGCAGTGAGTGTAGAGGCTAACCTGATTGAGAAGAAAGCAAGATTGAGAGCTGAGAAGAGAGTAACATATAGAGATGACACTGTAGCTTCCACATCTGATCCCAATTATGACCGCCTATCCAAAAACATGGAAAAGCTACAAAAAATGATGGAAAAAATGGTTGTCACGGTCAGCAATCAAAATAGAAACCAAAACCGTAACTAGAACTAGAACTTTAGAAGAAACAATACCACTCCCAACAGACAAAGAGACTCAGATCAGCAAGTTATTCCCCCATTTCAAGAGAACTTCCTAGATGAATATGAAGGAATCATAGAAGAGTCTGAGGGGAACACTATAAACATGTTTGAGGTAGAAAATTCAATCCACAACTGTTCCACAGAGGAAGATCAGCCCTCACCCTCATATTGGGATGAGGAAAGATTGGAATCTGAGGATTACAGGTTGGGTTTTGAAAATGCCATCATGCAGGTCAGAGAACAGTATGAACTTAGGAGCAAAAAGAGCCTAGAAAATTCCAAACCTAAAGCTTCTGAGATCACTATCAAGAAAAGACTTGAGAAAACTTCTAAAGTAGCTGCTGAGAGCAACAAATCAACAGCTGAGAGTTATGGGAAAAACAAAGAGAAAGACAACCAAAACACTGAAAAACAAGGTCAAATAACTAGCATCACTAGCACTGCAGTTAGTGCTCCTGATAAAACAATTCCTAAGCTTGTACATAGTGAGAATCAGCCCACTGATTTTTCCACTAAGGCAGTGGCTAACAAAACAGAGTTGAGCATTCCAAAGAGTCAATCCACTTTCAATTTGGAAAGTGAGATTGCAAAAATTAAAATCTCTGTACCACTCTCTGAGCTGGCCACTCAGGATGCATATAAAGGCCAAATTTTGAAAGCATTAAATCTAGGTGAGAACAGTGACACGGTCAATTTGAGTGATGATCAACCAACCCTTCTATTTGGTCCCAAGATAGAAGGGAAGTTTCAAGAAGGGGTAGTACCTCCTTTTTATATCAGTCTCAATATCCATGATAAGATCCTCCACAATGCAATGTATGAATTTTGGGCCTCACACAACCTGATTCCTAAGATAGTTATGGAAAGGTTAGGCCTAGAGATAACCCGTGCCTATAAAGACCTATATTCATTTGACTCTAGCAGAGTAAAGTGTCTTGGCCTGATCAAAGATTTATGTGTAAGCCTAACCCATATTCCAGCTAAATGCATGGTCATGGATGTTGTAGTGGCAGATGTGCCACCTAAGTATGGCATGTTGCTTTCAAGGTCATGGGGAGCCAAGCTGCAAGGTACAATGCATATGGATGGGGCAGTTGCCACAATCCTAGTATTTAGCCAACTTAAAAAGACTGTATAGAGAGGCACAAATGAAATTCCTAGTCAGTAGCCCTGAAAAGCCTGAAAATTCACCTTTATACTCTGTACACATAGATCTTGACTCCTTCATCCTTTGCAATGATGAATCTTTGGAGGAGCCAAGATTCAAAAATAGAGATACAAACAATGAAACAGGGCCCATAGACTTTAACATAATGGCTACTCTAGACTAAGAAGAAAATGATGTTGAAACCTATGGGCAGTGCACTAGAAATGAAACTCAGAGTGAGCCAGAAATACGATGTAGTCAACTGATTAGTCACCCTTCACAAGCTCATACACCACACCAAGAACGAAACGATGATAAGCCCGAGAGCCAACCCTTATGGGAAATGAATTTCGATGGATCATGCACCAAGAGAACTGCTGGAGTAGCGGTGTAGGTACATAACACAGAGAGCCATGCCTATAACCTGCATTTCAAATGTACAAACAATATCGCACAGAATGAGGCTCTTATCCTAGGCTTGAATCTATTGAGAAAATTAGGAGCCCGTAGGATAACTGTGCATGGAGACTCTGATCTGATCATCAAACAAGTGAATGGTGAATACACAGCAAAACATCCTAGGCTGAGAGTGTACAGGAATGATGCTATGGATCTATTGAAAACCTTTGTATAATACGACCTGGTGTTTGTCCCTAGAAGTCAGAACGGAATTGCAAATAGATTAGCCTACATGGCTAGTTCATATCATGAGCTTCCCAATGACCAAAAGATCATCATTCAGACCAAATTTAGACCTATAGTGCCAGACAACGAAAAATATTGGCAGGTCTTTGAGGGCGATAAACAAATTGAAGATTTCCTGGTAGGCAGAGATGAGTTTGAATTTTCTAATTCAGACTCGAAATATGATGATAGCTGCCTAAGTGAAGAGCCCTCGGACGAAAAAGAAACACCCTGTAACATATAAATAAACACTTTAAACGAATAGACTGGAAATCCAAATGAAAAATGTGAAAACGCAGATAGTAAGGAAGTAGAGGTGCTGCAAACCAGAGATAAGAACATACCTCGAGGTCTGGCACCTTTAGAAGACCTTTTTGACTTCGACGATGTAGCAAAAAATCCCACTATAGAACACACAGACTCTGATGTCGAGGAATGCAACATAGGCATTGAAGATAAACCCAGGATGATTAAATTGGCTAAGTCCCTGCCTGCAAACATGAAAAGGAAGTACATCGACCTATTCAAGGAATTCACTGATGTGTTTTCCTAGAACTATGAGGACCTAAAAGCCTATGACACGAATATCATATAGCAAAAAATACCTTTGAAAGAAAATCAAAAGCCCTTCAAACAAAAACTTCACAGAATAAACCCAAAACAATTGCCTGCAGTTGAAAAAGAGATTAAGAAGATGTATGAAGCAGGCATAATAGTTTCTGAGGTTCTCTGATTGGGTATCAAACCTAGTGGCTGTGAGAAAGAAAACAGGGGAGATCAGGTTGTGTATTGATTTCAGGAATCTTAACAGAGCCTCACTCAAATACAATTACCCTTTGCCAAAAATGGAACACATTCTTCAAAAGGTAGTAGGCTCAAAAAGGATCTCCCTATTAGATGGTTTTTCAGGTTACAACCAAGTTTTAGTAATCCCAAAAGACCAACTCAAGATAGCCTTTACCACTCCATGGGGCACCTTTATGTATGTTAAAATTCCCTTTGGACTGATGAACACTGGTGTAACCTTCCAAAGAGTGATGGAAATATCCTTTTCAAATGAAATAGGGCACTTCATTATCATCTATCTGGATGACATAACAGTTTATTCCAAGACTGAAGAATAACACCTAAAACATCTGAGAAGAGTGTTTGAAAAATGTAGAAGGTTCAGTCTGTCATTGAATCCTAAAAAGACTGTATTTGGGCTGCAAGAAGGTAAGCTCCTAGGCCACATCATATCTGAGAAGGGGATTAGGATAGACCCACAAAGAGTTGAGGGAATACTATAGATCGCACACCCGAGGAACATCAAAGAGTTACATTCCTTTATTGGGAAAATCAACTTCTTGAGGAGGTTCATCCCCAATTTATCCGAACACCTCAGGAATATGACAAACATGTTAAGGAAAGCTGTAGGAGTTAAATGGACTGGTGAGGCTAAGAAATCTTTTGAATCAGTAAAACTTGCACTCACCCGGGCTCTTGTCCTAATCATCCCTGATTTCTCAGAATATTTTCTGATTTTTTCATTTGCCTCCAAGCATACAGTAGCTGCAGTTCTGCTGCAGAAAAATCTAGAGGGAATGGAACAACCCATTTCTTTTTTCAGAAAATCACTGAGAGATGCACCCTTGAAATACAACATAATGGAAAAACAGGCCTATGCTCTGATTAAGGCCTTGAAAGATTTCAGGGTGTACATATTGCATTCCCACACCATAGCCTATGTGCCTAACATAGTGGTCAAAGACATCTTGTCCCAAGACCCAGATGGGAAGAGGGGAAAATGGATTGTTGTGATCTTAGAATATGACCTTGAGATAAAACCCACAAAACTGATCAAATGTCAGGGATTAGCTCAACTAATGGCTGAATCAAATCTGCAAGCCCTTGACATAAACATGGTAGATGCCTTGGATGAGCAAGAGGGATTTCTTGATCCCACTGTTGAGGAGAAATTTCAAAACTCTCCATGGTATTCTGACATTCTCTATGTGCTCACAAACCTCAATGCCCCTCCTGAACTGTCAAAGACCAAGGTGAGATTCCTCAAACTAAAAGCTATAAGCTATTGCATATTGGATGAATGCTTATACTGGAAAAGCACAAATGGCCTATTTGCTTAAATGTTTGCCTGAAAATGAAGCAGAGAGAATTAAACAAGAGTTCCATGCAGGAGAGTGTCAAGGCCACCTGAACTGGAAAGCCACTGCAAACAAAATACTCAGAGTTGGCTACTATTGGCCCACACTCTTCAATGACATCCGTAATATGATAATTGCCTGCCACAAATGCCAGATTTTTGAAGGAAAAAGAAGGCTCCTCCCCTTACCTCTATAACCCATCACTATTGAAGGTCCATTTATGCAATGGTGCCTAGATTTCATAGGATAAATTCACCCTACTTCTTCTGCACAACACAAATGGATCTTAACAGCCATAGACTACTTCACTAAGTGGATAGAGGCCATACCTACTAGGAATGCCACAAATTCAGTCATCATTAGGTTCCTAGAAGGCCATATCCTCTCTCAGTTTGGTTTTCCAAGAAAAATAATTGCTGATAATGCTGCTGCTTTTGGATCCAAGAAAATGGTTGATTTTTGTCACAGGTACCAAATAGCACTCGGTCATTCAACTGCCTATTACCCACAAGGTAATGGATTAGCTGAATCATCAAACAAGATCCTGGTGACCATCATCAAAAAGCTACTGGAAGAGAAAAAAAATTCATGGCATAACAAGTTAGTGCATGCCCTGTGGGCTGACAGGCTTACAACAAAGAAATTCATTGGCATGTCACCATATCAGCTTGTCTATGGAACAGAAGCAGTTTTTCCTACCAGCCTTGGGGTGCCGTAATCAAACTTGTCCAAGAAATCTAGACAGAAGAAGACAACATGGTAAGGAGAATTAAACAAAAAATTCATCTCCAGCAAACAAGGGAAGAGGTCTATAACAGAGCTATGAAAGTTCAGGAAAACATAAAGAAGTTGTTTGACAAGATAACCAAAGCTTCTGATTTCAAAGTTGGAGATAAGGTTCTGAAGTGGGACTCAAGGAGAGAGGACAAAGGAAAGCACGACAAGTTTGATAGTTTGTGGCAAGGTCCATACATCATCCAGGCCATTGTGGGTCCAAATGCCTTTTTTCTACAAGAACTATATGGTACTAATCTGTTTAGGGGTCCTGTCAATGGCAGGATGCTCAAACACTACTCCTGCTGATTTTCCATTTCCAGTTTTCATTTCCATTGTAAATACCATTGCTTTGTTATGTTTTCAAGAAAAGAGAAAATGTCTCAAAAAACAGAGGGAAAGGAGAGGTTCAGACATGCTCAAAACATTATCCTCTGAAGTGCAAAGGGTTGTCTCTAACATGATCAAAACCTGGGACAAAAGAAGTAAAAACAGTTGGTTCTAACATGCTCAAAATCTGAACCAACAAATAAGTAAGAAGGATCAACTCTAACATGCCCAAAACCAGAGGTAAAATGAAGAAGAGAAAGTGACTCTAACAAACTCAAAAATATAGTCACAAAGGAAAGGAAGGATGCTTCAAAAGTTAGATTTCAAGCCTTCAAGATTTTTTTTTCAGTTTTCTACAAGTTTCTATCCATGTGCAACTGTCTTTATGCCTTGGATCCACAGCAAACTAGACTGTCTAATCCTAGTTTGACTGTTTTTAAATTTCTGTTGTAGAATATAGAGAAGAAATATGCTGGACAGTTTAATCCCAGCAGATATTAGATTAGGTAGAGAAACATATGAGGCCAACAGTTTAATCTAGTCTCATGGAGTAATAAGGGTAGAAATATAATAGGTTTATTTTCTTGTTTGTAAAAAATAAAAATGATGTAAAGGGTCTGCTAGTTCAAATGCACCCTAGAAGAGAAAATGATAGGATTGTAGGATGGGTAGGTAGATTGTTTGGGAGAGTTTTTCTGCTAATTTGATGTGTTCACAATTGTGGCAGCTGAAATTCAAAGAATAAAGATGGCTCAAGCAGTAGGCATCTGGCCTACTCCAAAGATTTATTTTCTGAATTCTTGACTCATTCAGGAAGAAGTCATCCCCATGTGGAGCCACTGCTAGCCCCTTATAAATTTTGACAAGCGAACAGGGGGTAAAATTTTTCTGAGCCTTCAAGGAATGCATTTCCTTTGAAGACACATCATCCTTGAAGCCTCCTTGTGCCTTGTGTCCTTTAATAAAGTCCCCTCTGCTGATTCCCATTATAAAGCCTCTCTGTTTATGAAGAATGCCCAAAGGTTTCCTTTCCCTCCTATTTCATTCCCACAAAACCCCACTTTCCACCCTATTTTTCCCCTTTTGAATTTCCCTTATTAACCCTCTAAACCCTCTCAAAACCCTGTTTAAGCCCTCACAAACACCCTTTGTTTGGCTATTCAGCCCCCTTTCCCTCCATCGTTACCCCTCTTTGTCCTTAGATTGCATTGAAAATGGTCCAAAAAACCATATTCTCCATATATGTGGGTCCAGCACCTTTCGACCCTAGCTCGCAAACCTTTTTCCCCATGTGACCCAGCGCTAGAACCAAGCGCTAGCCCAAAGGGCGCTTATCGCAGCTGTGTATTGGAGCGTTTTGAGCCGTCGATCTATACAGATTGGACGGTCGTCGCAAGCTCCATAGCAACTGTCGCCCACCTCTTTCACTGCCCCGACCGCATATCCACCATCCATTCAACCCGCAAATCAACGGTCAAAAGTTCACCCGCCCCAGTGGTCCCCACACCAAAGCACTGTTTAAACCCACCAGTTTCCATCGCATTGCCTTTCAGAGGGTAGGCGGTATTTTTCGTTTCGGAGCGATTCCACTCACTGCAGGACACATGGCACCAAACACTGTTTGAAAACTCCCCCCCATTTCGCGTTAAAGTTCGGAGTTTAACTCAGCGTGATATGCACGTACACTATCCAATCTAGAGCTGCCCATCCAATGGTGATCGTGCCACGAAGATACGTGGGAGTTAGCCCAAGGTAGATAGACCCATGGCCCACCATCTGTCATCCTCCGATGCGTTTTCCACCGTCGATCTCCTCCTGAGATCGGACGGCTAGAAGTAAACCTGCGCCCCACCATTGATCGGGTCTCACAACGTCACCATTCCACGTGTTGTCCTTGCATTTTCCTCGAGCCCCCTATATATTTCATTCAAAGGCTCAAGTGTCAAATTTTCGCATTCCACCAACCTTCACCATGAACATCTTCCACTGTTACGCTGCATTTTCTACCACCACCCTGCACTGTTCCACCATTTCACCAGTCTTCATGGCCATCCTCATTGTCCCCGCTGCATCCACCCTTCCCATGCATGGTTTTATTAACATGTTTGCATGTTTTGCAGGGTTACGGGTGGCGAAAAACCGCCATGATTCACAGTCTCTGTTACAGTGACAGAGAACATAAGGAAGACCATGTGTAGAGATCGAAAATTGTGAAGAAAGGCCTTGGAAGGCGTTATGACAGGACCTTTATTAAAGGAACAGGGTTAAACTCTGTGAAACCTTCCGGAGCCATTAAAGAGAAGAATTCACTAACAGAGACATGAATGGAGCAGTAAAAGAGTATTAGTAAAAGATCAGATAATTTAAGACTCGTAATCAAATATTTTTGAAGTAATTGAAGGGAAAGGTACCAGATCGAAGACATCATGGATCACACAGAAGGTTCAATGCACAGAAAACCATATCATCAAGGTGTTTATATCAGCAGAATGTCTCCTCCTGAGAAAGAACACGATACTCATTATTGTTTCAGTCTACATTGTGTCCAAGTGAAATTTTCCCCCCTGACAGCAGTCCTACATTTCTAGTGCATTAGTTATAAAGTATGGCAGACCTAAAATCATTAATCTATTTGGTTCAGTTCACCAGAGTTTTGTAGAGGTGCTACAACAAGTACATCATAGACATACCTGGAGTAAATTGCAACTTGACGAAGACCATTTTTCCATCCAAAGAGTACCAGAGATAAATTCCTACAATTTAAAACAGAATGGGGCCTCGACCCTCTTCCTCTTCTGAGTTTTAATGCTACATTTAGTTTCTCACCTACCCCCTCTGCTCCTCTTCAGCTATAAAAATTCATGAAGAAACACTGTAATGGTTGTTGATCGACTATCAGAAAATTGCAAGTTTTTTCTTTTGAGACACAGTCTCTATGTAAAGTTGTAAGATAGGCTGAGGGAGATGTTCTTAGGTTGAATATCAAGCTGTTGGCAATGCTGTACATGACTGGTGTTGCTCTTAATATGACAAGCACATTTATTTGGATCCTGATTTAAAGCAGCTGGTGATGTTTTCTATATTTGTACTTGTTTTACCTTGTAATTCATCTCATTGCATTTCTTCTGGCTCGCATCAGAAATTTGGCACAGGATTTACCCTTGTTAGGTACCCTATGTTTCTTCTCTCCTTGCCTTCTTTGTTGTATGTGTTATCTGAGGATTGATTTTAGCTAATTTAAACAGTGTAGTAGTCTGATATATTGCTAGCTGATGTATGAATTAATGAAATCTGTCTTTGGCTATTCTTGTTATGATTTAATTAAATGAATTGGGAACATTGGGAGGTCTATAACTCTGTCTCTATCCAACTAGGATCCTTTTCATTTAATTGAACCTTTCTGAGTTCCCTCAAGCAGGAGGCCGAAGCATTGAGAGTTCAAAGTCTCTCTCTGATCTCAGGTCTCTAACTTTGTGTTCTAAATCTTTAATGTTCCTTGTCTGAGGAGTTTACCTTTCAGGTTTGGATCACGGGTGTTCAATGGCATGTCCTGTCCCCGGATCTCAATTCTGAAAGGTCACCTTGGATTTTTTCTTTCCTTTCACCTTATTTCTACCTTTCATGCCACACTATCATCTTTAAGATCCAATGCTTTAGATGACTAGCCCAAATAAAAGCCTGCATATTGAATAGCAAGTAAACCCTTTCCTAACTCCATTTCCCAATCGTCTTGAATGTTCTCTGAATTATATTTCCTATGCCTAAATTCCTCTCTGCTCAGCCTTGTCTCATACTGAACCCTTCTTTCCTGATTCCCAACAACCAACCTAAAATCAAACAAACAAACCTTGTGCCTATAACTAGCCTAATATCTCAAACAAAGAGCTTCAAAGACATAAAACCTTTGCTCATATAGAGAGATCCCTCTCTGGACCCAGGAGGGCTAGATCCTGAGGTCTGAAATTGGTTTTGATGTTGTCTCATCTTTTGGTCTTGCCAACCTGGCCAAAACATGGGAACCCCAACAACACCTTTTCGTGACCCTAGGCAAGCATGTGATAGCTCTCTTCTAATAATTTTCCATCTCCCTTTAGTTGATCACTTAGATCAACTAGGAAAAATTGCAAGTGGCCCACTATCTGCACATGATTTTCTTATAGCAAGGCACATTTAAACATAGATTAATAGGGGACGTGTAAAGTATCACCGCATATCCACATCTCAAAACTGTGTGATTGTTCACTTTTTTCTCACACACTTCCACACCATAAGTGAAATAAAGACTCCTTAAAACTAACCTAACTGAACTCACTAAGTTTCCCCATGAGGGCCACAAAAAAAAATTATAGTTTAGGTTAGTACCATGGGGGTAGGCATCCAATAAGCCGTCATGGTCTGTTTACATTTTGAGACATAGAAGTTGAATGAATAGGGAGATTTAAAATATGTCTATCTTCCCACGAAAAAAAAAACCCAACCACTGCAGAGACTCGATTCAGAGGGGGTTAAGCTTAGGCCCAGTGTTTGAGATATTATTTAGGGCTACCTAACCCATCTAATGCTCGGTACTGGTAGCTGATTTAACAAGAAACTCAAGACTCGAACGCTCACGTGGGATGACAGTACTTAGTGGCCAAATCTAGGGCATCCTTCCCTATAGGTGACGGTGCAGGCAACACTAGATCCCCTACCCATTACCTTGGTCAATTCTTTGGCTACTGGAAGGCATCACCAGTTCCTTGGGGACATTAGCCGCAGTACCCATCAGAAGATAACTTCGCAAGGCCCAGTTAAAATTGAGAGTGTGAGGAGATTTTAGATCTCTAGCATTTTGAGTATCACGCCCAAAAACAACCAAAACCTCTTTTTGATTGATTGATCACATAGAAATAATTTAAAGAAAAATTAGCTTTTTTTTTCACTTTGTTTTATGTATGTGATCACCATTTTTTCTTTGATACTTCACCTCTCATGGAACTGAATATTTTTTCCAAAGCCATACCCAGTCAAAACTATAATGTACCCAATGGGACCTCGTCAATCTAGATGTCTTTTGGACCTCCCCTGATTACCAGGAGGGGTTCCAGGTCTTTTTCCATTTAGGTATCAAAGACGCAACATCGCCACCCTTATTGGTTCATCCTTTATCAGGGCATATTTAGTTGGGAACCCCTGCGGGTCACCCAATGCCACACCGGTGGAAACCCCCACAGGGTCACCACATACCACTCCTCCCACAACCCCCTATGGGGTAGAGGAGTTCTACCCATTCGGGGAGCTAAGTGAACACACAGCTGGGTATGTCACTGACAAACCCCATATCTAACCAAAACACTGTGTCTTCAGAGTTTGCAATGGCTCTCAACCCATAGTTACCCTTCTTAGCATCGTTGAACTTACCTAATGTAACCAAGTTAACGAATGACCCTATTGTAGACAACCCAACATGCCCCCCCATGCCCACGAATCTCCCCTCGGACACTTTACAGTTCAAAGGGAAGCAAGCAGAAGACCCAGGAAATCACATAATCACTTTCCACCTATGGTGTTCGTCGAAAAACATCATTGGTGATACTATTCAGCTAAGACTATTTCAGCGCACCCTAACCAAACCACCTGCAAAATGGTATGTGGAGCAACCTTCTCCTACACATGGAGCCTTTAACATGCTCTCTACCGCGTTCCTCATGTATTTTTAGTTACCCATCCACCATGATTATGGGATGGAATTACTGACACATTCTAGACAGACACTAGCCATCCATATCTCAGACCATCTCCATGAATGGCGGTGACGTCGTAGTTTGTGCAAAGCCAAACTCAACAATCGAGTTCTGCTGGACCTATTCCTGAAAACTATCACTGTAGAGATTTCAAAAGATGTAGCAACCAAAAATCCTACATCTGAAGAGGATACCATCAATGAAGCCCAACAACTCGAGATGATTTACGCACAGTCAGGATACATTTATAACATCCTTCCTAATGCCCCGCGCCTTCAAACTTATAAATAATTTCAAAGCGTGTCGAACTTTCCAGACGGATTGGATCACTGACACAAAATTACCTAGGCAACAGTATTCAGTACCCCAATTACGCATATGATCCTAACTAGAACATCCCACAACCCGCCTACCAAATTCATCATGCACCTTTGCAGAATATGACCAATAGGGTGCAGTCGTACCATCATCAGCAAGGAGGTCCATACCCTCTGGCTCAAGGGACCCAGTATGCAGATAGAAATGCTGAGAGAAGAGCTCCCCCTAGTAGCCATTAACAAATCAGGGACAAGGACCCCAATATTACCAATCCTTGTGCAACATTCCAAAGCAAAACCGTGCCAATCATATAATTAGGAGAATCCTAGCTATCCTCCTAACGTGGCAAGGAAAAAATAAAAATAAAAACAAAAAAAATGGAAATCCTGGACAGAGTGGAACAATCAACAAAGCCCACCATGATCTCAAGCTGGAGGCATTCCAACCGAAATCAAAACCAAGAGCCAAATAACTCCCAAGGGCAGAAAAAGAGGGCAAATCTTCAACCGACCACTCTTGCACAATCTGTGGTGAATATGGCCATTACACTCACCACTATCTCGATCTCCCTGAGTTGAAGAAGCTTCAGGGTAACTGAGGACAAGGGGTTTCCTCACAAAAAACAATTTTCATTCAGGAGTCCCTCCCCCATCAAGGGATGTTTAGCACCCAACAATAGCAAACAAATATCGACGACTCCGGAAAAAACAACCATGAAGTCTACATGACTGGCGAAGAAATATTTTTTTAGACACGGAATCAGAATTACGATACCCCACCAAATTCGAGTTCATCAAGGGCTAGCACGAGTTCACCAACAACATCGTTGACTATATCGAAAATACCTATTGAATCTTTGCCAAAGATGGCTAAAGGACCAACTAGGTGAATAAGAAACCATTCCAAAGCGGCCCATAACTACAACATTGTGGATGATTTAGCCCAATCTCCCACTGCCATGTCATCTTTGGGGGTATTAAAATCATGCCCAAAGCAAAGGAAATCCTTAATTTATGCATTAGGCAACATCAATCCTAACAATTTGTGCCTAATGGGTTTCGATTTAGATAAAGCCACCCCTCGGCTTCCTTCGATGGTCGCCTTCCATATATCGATGTTAGTCCAAAATATTACCATTCATCGTTGTATCATTGAAGAGGGTGCATCCACATGCATCATGTCAAATAACATGTGGCAAAAGTTAGGGTCTCTTGAACCAAAGCTATCAGACATCACACTCAGAGCATACGATGGGTGCCCATATGCTCCCGTCGGTCTCTACCAAAATTTCTCAGTCTGCTTGGCCGAAAAGACGGTTCTTATAGACATTGAAGTCTTGGATGCTTAGCTGGATTACAATATACTCCTTGGGCATAGTTATATGTATGCCATGTTAGCCATAGCCTCCTCCATCTTCCGAACCATGATGTTCCCCCATGAGGATCGCACCATTACTATAGACAAGAGAACCCTAACAAATACTGATGTTGTTCTACCCTATGTAGACACATCTACCAAGACACTAACATGGTACCAAGAATATGGCCCTAGCTAGTTCAAACCATCGTCGATCCTTGGGTCATTTCTCAAAGATCCCCTTGTTATACTAGAATCATCATCTTATATCATAGAGGCTCTGGTGTGCATGATGTGCACATCAAGCACTGAAGCCATCCACGAGATGGAGACGAGCAGTAACGATTCTAAGACCTTGGCCACTATTGGGGTTCCCATGTTTTGGCCAAATTGGCAAGACCAAAAGATGAGACAACATCAAAACAAATTTTAGACCTCAGGATCTAGCCCTCCTAGGTCCAGAGAGGGATCCCTCTATGTTATATCAAAGGTGTATATGTCTTTGAAGCTCGAATGTTAAGATGTTAGGCTAGTTATAGGCGTGAGGTTTGTTTGTTCGATCTGTTTGATTTGGTTGCTGGTTATCAGGAAAGAAGGGTTCAATGTAAGGCAAAGATGAGCAAAGAGGAAAAGGGCAGAGGTGAATTATTCCAGGAAATATTCAAAACCATTGGGCAATGGAGTCAGGAAAGGATTTGCTTACTATTCAGTAGGCAGGCTTTCAATTGGGCTAGTCATCTATAACATAGGATCTTAAAGATGATTGTGTGATATGAAAGGTAGGAGGGGAGGAGATAACACAGATTCAGAGCACAAAGTTAAAGACCAGTTGGTCACACAAGGATCCTAGTGGACAGGGATAACTCTAACCCCCAGTGTTCCCAAATCTTCCAACTAAATCCATAACAAGAAACATCTAAGAACTGAATTCATTTAATTCATACATCAGAGAGAGGGAAATAACATCCACTACACTGGTTAAACCAACTGAAATCATTTCTTAGATAATACATTCAGTAGAGAAACATTAATGGCAAGGAGAGTAGAAGAATAGGGTACCTAACAAGGGTAAATCCTATGTTAATATTCTGATGCAAGCCAGTAGAAACGAAATGAAATGAATTAAAACACAGAGATAGGAAAACATCACCGCTACTCTAGATTAGGATCCAAAGAAATGTGCTTGTCATATTAAATAGCAATACCAGTCAAGTACAACATTGCCAATAGCTGAATACTCAGTTTGAAAACATATTCCTCAGCCTATCTAACACTTTACACAAAGACTGTGTCTCAAAAGAAACTACTTGCAGTTCTCCAATAACTGATCAACAACCCTTTACAATGAGTTTCCTCACGAATTTATAGCTCTAGTGGAGCATGAGAAGGTAGGTGAGAAACTAAATGCAATATTAAAACTTCTGAAAAGAAAGAGGGCCGAAACCCATTCTGTTTAAATTCTGAGCATTCAATTCCTGTCATTCTTTGGATGGAAGAGTGGTCTTCTTCAGGTTTCCATCAATTCCAGGTACGTTTCTTGATGTACTTTGATCTGCATGACTCTGTGGTGCTATTGGTGAATAAAAAAAATATAAATGAATGATTAATAAGTCTGCCATACTGATGAAATAAATGCTCTGATAGTACCAGGGCTGTTTCATGGTAGAAAACCTCTCCAGAACACGGCATAGATTGAACATTGCATGGGCGCTTTGTCCTTTATGGAGGAAAAACATTCTGATGTTGTAGAAACCCCTGATATGCATTGATTTCTGCGTGCTGTACCTTCTGCGTGGTCCCTGGGTCTTCAATCCGGTACTTTTCCTCTAAATCTTTGAACCTAAGGCTTGTGAGTCTTCATTTGTGTGCCTTAAGCTCTCTGCTGTTCCATTTATATCTCTGACTATGAAAGCCATGTGTTAATGGCGCCAGAAAGATTTGCAGAGTTTGAACTCCGCTCTTTAATGCAAGTCCTGTCAGCCACCTTCCCGAGCTATCTTTTATTATCTCGGCCTTTGGAAGTGGTCCTTTCCTGCGTTTATGTCACTGTGGCAGAGATAATAAGCTATGGCGGTTTCCCGTCTACCTGCAACCCTGCAGAACATGAAAATGTTAAGAAAACAATGAATGGGGTGGTGGACGCAATGCGGGTGATGAACATGGTCGTGTGACTGGTGAAATGGTGGAACAATGGAGAGGAATGATGGAGGGAAACCTTAATGGTGGAGAACAGAGGAGATTTAAATGAAAAACCTTAATAAAACTGACCTATGAACAAAAATATGGGATGGGGGAGAATATACGATGGGTACACGTGGGGTGTGACGTGGCAAGACCGGGAGATGTTGGAACACTCAATGACGGGGGAAAACAAAACTGGGCCGTTGGATCATAGAGGTGATCGACGGTTGAACACACAGCGGAGGGAAACGAACGGTGGGCTAGGAGTACGGCGACCATGAATTAAACCCCGCGCAACTTCATTGAGCGATGACCGTTGGATGGGCAAGGGAAGATCTGACAGCTGATATGCATATCGCTGCGCGTCCTGTACCGAAAGATAGCGTGCGATGGGCAAGCGGTTTTGGAATCGTATAGGAGCCACGCATCGAACGATGTATGGAATTGCTGGGCAATGGGAGAATACCGCCTACCGCCCCAAAGTGGTGCGATAGATACCACCGGGTTTTGGATAGTGCGCGGCGGGGACCACAGGGATAGGTACACTTCGAACCATCAGATCTACGGGTGAATGGATGACGATTGTGCGGTCGGGGGGTTTGGACGGAGAAACACGGGCATTGTGGAATTAATGACTGTCGTCCGATCTAGAATATCGATGGCCAGGAGCACTCCCGATATTCATTAGAGTTTAGCGCCCTTCAAGTCAGTGCTTGGTCATAGCACAGGGTTCTGTGGCGGAAAGGTGCGGGGGCTAGGCTGAACAGGGGCTAGGCCCAGACTATGCAGAAAATATGGTTTTGGCTCGTTTTTAAAGAATTTTATGGCCAGCCAAGGGCAACGATAGGGGAATGAGGGGGATTTTGGGAAGTTTTAGGAGAGTAAGGGGAAATTTAGGGGGAACAAAGGGGACTTTGAAAAAAGGAACAAAGGGGTGAAAATGAAGCAATTTTCAAGGGTATAAAGGGCAGAATAAAGCCTTTAGGAGCATAATTTTGTATCAGCAAGGCCTATTGACTTAGAACGACAGAGGGAAATTGTCACAAGGCAAGGAACCTGAGAAGGCTACAAGGATGATGTGTTTTCAAGGGAAATGCATTCCTTGCAGGCTTATAAAACAAACTAGCCCCTTGCTTGCTTTGTCAAGGAAATTATAAGGGGCTAATAGTGGCTCCACATGGGGATGGCTTCTTCTTGAAGGAGTCAAGAATTCAGAGAATAGATCTTTGGTGTAGGCCAGATGCCTGTTGCTTTAAGCCACCTTCCTCTTTGATTTTCAGCTGCCACAATACAAAGACATTACATCAGCAAAAACATTTTCCCATCAAACTACCTACCCTTCCTACAATCCTAGCACTTTTTCTTCTGGGGTGCATTTGAACTAGCAGACCCTTTACATCATTTATTTTTATAGCAGAAAATAAACCTATTCTAAATCTACCCTTATTTCATGCATGAGACCAGATTAGACTGTTGGTCTCATTTGTTTCTCTACCTAATCTAATATCTGCTGGGATTAAACTGTCTAGCAGATTTCTTCTCTATATTCTACGATGGAAATTGAAAAACAGTCAAGCCAGGATTAGACTGTCTGACTTGTTGTGGATCCAAGGCATAAAGACAGTTGCACATGGACAAAATTTGTAGAAAAATGAAAAAAAAACTGTGAAGGCTTGGGATCTGAAACTTGAAATATCCTTCTTCTCTTTGTGACTCGAGTTTTGAGCACGTTAGAGTCACTTCCTTTTTCATTTCAGCTCTGGTTTTAGGCATGTTAGAGCTGATTTTTCTTCTTTCTTTGCTGGTCTAGATTTTGAGCATGTTAGGACAAGCTGCTTTACTTTCTTTGGCTCCGAGTTTGATCATATTAGAGCCAATCCTTTGCACTTCAGAGGTTCATGTTTTAAACATGTTTGAACCTCTCGCTTTTCCTCTGTTTTTTGGAACATTTTCTCTTTTTCTTGAAAATAAAACTGCAATGGAATGTACAATGGGAATGGAAACTGGAAACTGTAAATCAACAGAAGTAGTGTTTGAGCATCCTGCCATTGACAAGACCCCCAAATAGCTCTGTACCATCTAATTCTTGTAGGAAGAAGGAATTTGGACCCACAGTGGCTTGGATGATGTATGGACCTTGCCACAAACTATCAAACTTGTTGTACTCTCCTTTATCCTCTCTTCTTGAGTCCCACTTCAGAACTTTATCCCCAATTTTAAAATCGGCAGCTTTGGCTCTTTTGTCAAACAACCTCTTTATGTTTTCCTAAACTTTGACTGCTCTGTTGTAGACCTCTTCTCTTGTTTGCTGAAGATGAATTGTTTGGTTTATCCTTCTCACCATACTGTCTTCTTCTGTTTGAATCTCTTGGACTAGCTTGATCACCGGTACCCCAAGGCTGGTAGGAAATACTACTTTTGTACCATAAACAAGCTGAAATGGTGACATGCCAATGGATTTTTTTGTTGTAAGCCTGTCATCCCACAAGGCATGCAGCAACTTGTTATGCCATGACTTTTTGTTCTCTTCCAATAGCTTCTTTATGATGATCACCAGGCTCTTGTTTGATGATTCAGCTAATCCATTACCTTGAGGGTAATAGGCAGTTGAATGAACGAGTGCTATTTGATACCTGTGACAAAAATCAACCATTTTCTTGGATCCGAAAGCAGTAGCATTATCAGTGATTATTTTCCTTGGGCAGCCAAATCGAGAGAGGATATGACCTTCTAGGAAACTAATGATGACTGAATCTGTGGCATTCCTAGTGGGTATGGCCTCTATCCACTTAGTGAAGTAGTCTGTGGCTGTTAGGATCCATTTTTTTTGTGCAGAAGAAGTAGGGTGAATCTCCCCTATGAAATCTAGGCCCCATTGCAAAAAGGGACCTTCAACAGTGATGGGTTGTAGAGGTAAAGGAAGGAGCTTTATTTTTCCTTCAAAAATATGGCATTTGTGGTAGGTAATTATCATCTTATAGATATCACTGAAGAGTGTGGGCCAATAATAACCAGCTCTGAGTATTTTGTTTGCAGTGGCTTTCCAACTCAGGTGGCCTCCACATTCTCCAGCATGGAATTATTTTTTAATCCTCTCTGCCTCGCCTTCAGGCAAACATCTAAGCAATAGGCCATTTGGGTTCTTCCAGTATAAGCAGTTATTCAATATGCAGTAGCTTCTGGCTTTTAGCTTTAAGAATCTGGCCATAGTCTTTGACAGTTCAGGTGGGGCATTGAGGTGTGTAAGCACATACAGAATGTCAGAATACCAAGGAGAGCTTTGAAACTTTTCCTCAATAGTGGGATCAGGCAATTCCTATTGCTCATTCAAGGTATTTATCATGTTAATGTCTAGGGCTTGTAAGTTTAATTCAGCCATCAGTTGTGCTAAGCCCTGACCTTTAATTAGTTTGGTGGGTTTTATCTCAAGGTCATATTCTAAAATCACAACAATCCATTTGCCCCTCTTTCCATCAGGATCTTGGGAAAATATATCTTTGATTGTGATGTTGGGCACATAAGCTATGGTGTGCGAATGCAATATGTATACCTTGAAGTCTTTCAAGGCCTTAATCAGAGCATAGGCCTGTTTTTCCATTATTTTGTATTTCAAGGGTGCGTCCCTTAGTGATTTGCTGAAAAAGGCAATTGGTTGTTCCATCCCCTCTATGTTTTTCTGCAGCAAGACTGCAGCCACTGTATGCTCAGAGGTAAATGAAAGATCAGGAAATATTTAGAGAAATCTGGGCTGATCAGAACAGGAGCTTGGGTGAGTGCAAGTTTTACTGATTCAAAAGATTGTTTAGCTCCAACAGTCCATTTAACCCCCTCACCTTTATTTAGCATGTTAGTCATATTCCTAAGGTGTTCAGCCAGGTTGAGGATAAATCTCCTAAGGAAGTTGATTTTCCCAATGAAGGACTGTAACTCTTTGATGTTTCTTGGGTGGGTGATTTGTAGTATTCCCTCAACTCGTTGTGCGTCTATCATGATTCCCTTTTTGGATATAATGTGGCCAAGAAGCTTTCCTTCCTACAGCCCAAACACAGTCTTTTTAGGATTCAGTAACAGACCAAACCTTCTACATTTTTCAAACACTTTTCTCAGATGTTTCAGATGTTCTTCTTCAGTCTTGGAAAAGACTATTATGTCATCTAAGTAAATAACAATGAAGTGTCCTATCTCATCTGAAAAAGCTATATCCATTGCTCTTTGGAAGGTTTCCCCAACGTTCATCAGTGCAAAGGGAATTTTTACATACATAAAGGTGTCCCATGGAGTGGTAAAGGCTGTTTTGAGTTGGTCTTCTGGGATTACTAAGACTTGATTGTAACCTGAGAAACCATCTAGCAGGGAGATTCTTTTGGAGCCTACTACTTTCTGAAGAATATGTTCCATTTTAGGCAAAGGGTAGTTGAATTTGAGTGAGGCTCTATTAAGATTACTGAAATCGATACATAATATGATTTCACCTATTTTCTTTCTCACAGCAACAAAGTTCGATACCCAATCAGAGAACCTCACAGGAACTATTATGCCCGCATAATACATCTTCCTAATCTCCTTTTCAACTGTAGGTAATTGTTTTGGATTGATTCTACGAAGTTTTTGTCTGAAGGGCTTCTGATTTTCTTTCAAGGGTATTTTGTGGTGAATGATGTTTGTGTCATAGGCCTTTAAGTCTTCATAACTCTAGGCGAACACATCAATGAATTCCTTGAAAAGGTCAATGTATTTTTTCTTCATGTCCGCAGGTAAAGACTTAGCTAGTTTAATCATTTTGGGCTCATCTTCAGTGCCTATGTTGCATTCTTCCACGTCAGAGTCTACATGTTCCATAGCGGGCTTTTTTGCTACATCATCAAAGTCAAAAAGGTCCTCTAAGGGTGCCAGGCCTCTGGGTATATTCTTATCTTTGGCCTGCACCACCTCCATCTCCTCAATTTCTGTGCTTTCGCACTTCCTGGTTGGACTTCCAGTTTCTTCAGTTAGAGTGTTTATTTCTATGTTGTTAGGGTCCCGTGATTTGGCCGATTGGCTAGCCAAATGACGATGTAACATCAAACCAAGCTTTGGAGCCCAAGGACCTAGCCGTCCTGGACTCAGAGAGGGCTCTCTCTATAAGTGCAAAAGATGTCGGTGTGTTTACTTGCGATGTTCTGATATTAGGCTAGTTATGAAGTGTGTTTTTTGGTTTTTTTAGTTTTTAAGTTTGTGAGGGATGAAACTGATCAAATACATAAACTGGATGACAAGATGTAGATAAATTGGGCTATGGGGTCAAAAAGATCAAGGAAGCTAATGAGGCGATGATGTAAAGCTGCTGTAGGGCCGATTTGATTCACAATAGAAGGGATCTCTGGGCAAAATGGAGTAAATGAACAATAAGTTGGTGAAAAACAAGGGATTTCAAGTACAAACTAGTTAATAGCAGACATAAACATGTAATAGCAAGCCATTAATCATGCTAGGAATAACTATAAGCTAATCAATACATAGAAATCAAACATTCCAGCCATACATAGAGGTATAAGACCCTCTAACTTCGGGAAAAGGCTATCAGATTTTGGGGAAAACACATGAGACAACTAACAACTCATAAACTATGCCGGAACGCCTAAACATAGTCTCTAAGTCATTGGGCACTTGGACAAATAAGTTTTCATAGTTTTAGGCAAAGGGCTAGATCGGGACTAGGCCTCCTTGGTTCAACAAGATGATCAACAAATCAGTCAAAGAGAAAGTTTTATGGATAGAACTATGGGCAGCTGATAGGTAGGTAGGGCAAACCATACATCCTACTCAACATACATGGAACTGATGAATAAAACTTAGCAACAACACCTTAGGTTACTAAAGAGCAGCTAAGAATTCTTTAGCATAACTAAGGGAGAAGAAAACATCAAGCTATGAAGATTCAGGAATTTTGAGGTGCCTCCATGGGCATGTCTCAAAATCAATCTTTACCGATCTATAGCAGCAAGAAAAATGAAATATGAGTGAAAACTAGAAGACAAAACAACATTAAGAAGCACTATACCATTCTACCATGTCAAGGAATCCATCAACAAGCCTTCAACATTCCTCAAAAGCATCCAAGAGGCAATCCAAACATCATAACTCAAGTGTATTCTTCAAAGCTCATATGACCAATGAATTAATTCTTCTCTCAAGTTCAGCCTCTTGATTTACAATGAGAATCATGGGATAAATAGGCTAGAAGGAGGAAAACCTCATGGAGCAACTAGCTATCCCATTGGCCAAGTCAAAATATCTAAACTTGTCCTTGAGGCTTTGCAAAGCCCAAGGCACAAAATATCTAATAAAATATCTAAAAAACTGTTAAAAACGGAAATTATATTGACTTTACATGATTTTCCCATGATAAAAATAGCCTAACGCACATTTGGGAAAAGCAGATTTTTGGAGTTCAAAAATTGCAAAAATATTTCATATTTATGCTTGAAAAAGGTCCCCTGACTTGCTGGATGCAAATGGAAGCCTTCCCGATGTCGAAATGAAGCTCATGATGGCTCGTTGGAAATCTATCTGTGTCTGCTTTCCAATGCAAGTGGAATCATCTCAATCTGATCTCTGAAAGTCCCTCAAAACTGTACCTGTGTGCAAAAACCCAGAAAATAGCAGGCTGCTGATAGGGCGGGCAGAATGTGCAAAATGAGGCTGTTTTTTGCCAATTTGAGGGGGCGAATGATCTTCAAATGCCCTGAAAATCGCTGGAGAGCGGCTCATAAAATTATGGAATCCATTGGTATCACCCTCCTCCCTTGACGACTCTTCAAACTGAAATGGCGCATTTATGAGTTTTTAACGAAAACCCAAAAAATGCCAAAAAACAAAAAGTTTTCGAAACAGGCCCAAAATTGGCATGGATGACCCTCAAGGGTCCATAGAGACATGTTCCGAAGCTGAAGCTAAAATATCGAGGGCTGATATGCTTTTTTCCTCTTTCCGTGCTAGGCGCCTCTCCTTTAATTTCTTCAATTTTTCTTGTGCCACCTTCAATTTGCGCCGGGCGAATTGGTTGAGCTTCTGAAAGTGAAGAGTTCTCTTTCTCTGTAGCTCAAGATCCCTGTTTTCCTTCTCGATCTTGGTCTCCAGATGCTGGTTAGCCCTCTCAAGCCAAGCTTCCTTGTTTTCCTCAATTTCCCGCTCAAAGAGGGTAGTGAGAGGAAAAGCTTCGAATTGAGCTTGCTCTTCAGCCTTCTGTTTCTCCAAGGCTCTCCTAAGCCCGATGGTTCTAGGCCTCTTTCGCCTAGGCTGGTCCTCCTCTTCTTCATCATTAAATTCGCCAATAAGCTCTTCAATTCTTACTTGCGCCCTTTCTGCCTCCTTTTTGTACTTGATGGCCCTTGCCTCATGAATGGCTGCATGAAATTTCATTTGTTTGTTCTCAACCTCCAAGAAATGATTGAAATTCCTTGCCCTTTGGAGATCTTCTTGTAAAACCTCAATTTTCCCTTCTTTGTGAATGAGGAGGTTTTCAAGGATGTGTGCCTCATTGTCGCTATCATCGCTCGGGATAGGGATGACAGCTGATTTACCTCCATGCTTGGCGCTTTCTCTAACTATACTTTTGCCTTTGAAGGCCAATCTAGCGCTCTTTCTCCTTGGTAAGCTAGGAGTTGTCCTTTTGGGCAATTTCCCCTTCTTAGGGGCAGTTTTGGTCACCATTGAGGAGGCAGCTTCAGCTTGCTGTCCTTCCCCAACATCCTGTCCAGCTTGTGGCTCAAAAGATGTTTCGATTGCTTGCTCAACCTGCTGCTCTTCAAACTCTGTCCGCTGCTGTTCCTTTTCCTGTACTTGCTGCTGTACCTCAACCTCTGTCTGCTGCCCTTCTTCCTGAAATTGATGCTGTTCATCAACCTCTACTTGCTGCCCTTCTTCCTGAAATTGATGTTGTTCATCAACCTCTAGCTGTTGTCCAATGATAACCAACTGCTGCTGTCCTTCTAAATCTGGTTGCTGCTGCTCATCATCCTCCTTTCTCCCTGTGGCTCACTGCCCTCTCCTTCTCCTTGTGTACTCGGCTGCCCAGTGATCATCTTGAGTTTTTTAGGGGTAGGCCTACTAGATAAAGGCACTGGGCGATGGATAGGCTGAGTAGGAGACACATGAACAGGAGGGACAGTGGCGAAATCGGCATGGCTAATGAATGAATCCCATGAAACTCCTTTCTTCTCCAGCTGGTGTAAGAAGATGATCTTGATCAAGGAATGGTGAAAGAGAGAAGGGATTTACTGAGGTGGAGCTTTCTTTTGGACAGTAGCTGCCATTTTCTCTATGCTCTTGGACAAAAAGTATGGAAGGTTTAATTGCCTGCTCCTGGTAAAATGCATCAACAAGCGAACATGATAGGCAAATACTTGGCTAAACCTCCCTTCACAAGTGAAATATCTCATTATGGCCTTCATCAGTGGAGCATAACTGTCAAGAAGATAGGAGAAAGGAAAAATAGCAGTGATGGTCTCTCTATGTTCCGGCTTGACGAAAGGTTTATAATCCTCCAGATCAAGATGCGCTTGTTTAAACCACTTTTCACCATGATATGGGATCTTGGTAGCTTTGGATACATACCTTGGAGAGATTTTGAAGTCAAGACCTGCTAACTGGAAGTGTTTGTCTTTGAATCTCAAAGCGCACAAATGTGTGAGTGGCAAGAAACTCTTGACTTCCTCTATCCTCTGACAGAAATCAAGACAGCCTACCTCATGGAAATTGAAAAGTACTGAGGGATGAGCATTAATGTCTTCTACGGAGATAGGCTCATATCTCTTATGTTGTCCGCCTTTGTGATCTCGTTTTGGAGGCATTCTGTCTTTGAAATAAACCTTGGAAGAGGTAACCTTCCTTCACTGTATGAGGAATGCTCTGCTGGATATGAGACAGGCCACCAAACTGCTTGGACAGATATGGACACTATGGTTTGGATGAAATGTAACAATGCTTCCTTGAATAAGCCCCCCTCAACCCTTATTAACAACAATTCTTCAAATTTGGATGCACTTCAGCTATGTATCCTTCTTAACAATGGCACTATATGTAAGAGCTGCTTTGTAGATTCTTTGTGCACAGTCTTGAACAAATCCCCTCTTGTGATTTTGCTTAGAGGCCCGTTTGCATTTGTATTTTTGTCTTTGAAACAAACCTTCAAAATTATAACACTGCTCTTTTAGGTCATTTACCTTGAAACATGCCCCTGTCAGCAGACTTCTGTGGAGACCACACAGTGGGAAAAGAAAGAGACCCTGTGGTTAGGTGAAAAATAGCCCACTGTGTTAAGAGAAGAACCTTTCACTTGTGACCTTTTGAGAAGTCAATCACTGCCTTTATAACTCTGCCCTTGCTGTTTACTTGATCATCAATAAATGCCTAATCATCTACAAATGCTCAATCATCAACAAAATACCCTGTTTCACCTTCAGAAAACTCTGTCCAACCATCTTCAGAATGACAATATAGTGTAATGAACAAGCAGACTTAGTTTAGGTGAGAAAGTAAGTGTAACAGTGGTTTTTTAGGAAACAAACTTTCTGCTCTGTGAGTTTAAAAGTCTACCAACACATCTATATTCCCGGCTTTGATGTTAAAAAAATCATCAGTAAATGCCCAATCATCAACAAAATACCTGTTTCACCCTTCGTAAAACTCGTCCCAAGCTCAGAGTGACATAATGTAGTGCAATGAAAAGGAAGGCTTAGTTTGACAAAAACAAAGGCAATGCTGGTTTTAGAAAGCAACTCCCGCCTCTCGTGAGTTTAAAAAGTCCATTCATACATCTATACCCTGCCTTTGATGTCAAAAACTACCATCAACCACCGTCTCAATCTTAACTTTACATACCAATAACTCGCTTTTAATGCGTTGTTACCTCTTTGGAAGCTCTCTGTTGATAAGTTTTCAAATAGTGAAAAACAGTGAAAAAGGGGCAGATTTCAAGAAAAGGCTTGCTGTGATAGGTGTTTTGGTGCCTTGTTCTTTAGAAATGGCCTTCCCTCTAAACATATCACAACCACAGTTTTTCAAAATGACACCATTCAGTGGAAGAAAAGCAGAACTGTGCTAGGTGATATATCAATGCACTATGGTTTTTAGAAAACACCTTCCTTTTCTTGTGAGTTTAAGAGAGCCACCCAAATACCTGTACCCTTGTCTTAATATCAACTGCAATTACTAAGCACTCTGCACTTTAGACAGTGGCCATTTTTATTTGTGAAGTTTTTTAAAAAACCAACACCACTTTGGTACCTCTGCCTTTAATGTCAAAATCTAACCATCAATAATCTTTGCTCCTGAGTGTACTGTGTATTTCTGGCTTCAAATGTTAAACTTGATCATCAACAACCGTGCCTAATCACCAACAACCCTGCCTCCAGCTTCTCATCAACAAACTTTGCCCTTTTAACTATGTACAGCTTCAAACCGAGGTCTACAGGCTTTAAACTTGATTTTTCGAGTTTTTTAAGGTAGGAGATAGAGTACCTTGTGAGTTTTTGAGAAGAAATCCCTTGGAGGGAGCTAAAATTGCAATGGAACTCTTCGAAATGGGCGCGGCAACCTTAGGAGCAAAACCCGTCGCGCCGGAGAAAAGTGTCGGGTGGAGTTGTCGTGCTGTCGGGCGGCCACCTACAGGCACGTCGCGCCCGCCTACAGGCACGTCGCGCCGACGTTGAAGCCCTATGTATTTTGCTGCCCAGGCCCGTCGCGCCAAGTTCCAGGCCCGTCGCGCTGCCCTAAAACAGTGTTAAATTCTGCCTGATGACCCGAAAACTACTTCTTTGGTGACAGGGAGGCCAAAACGTCTTTGGCTTTCGAAAATGACATTCTTCCTCTCATACTTTAAACTTTTATGTCATTTTTCAAACCCTTTGTCAACGGTTACCTTGCCTGGAAACGTAACGTAGGCTTTTGGAAAGTTGTTTTGTTTTTCACATTGTGGGTTTTTCATTATGCATATGTAGACTTGATCAATAACTCTGACCCGAGCTGGACATTGCTTTTTCTTTGAAGGACAAGGATGGTTATAGAAATCTATCTTTTGAATGTTGGGAGGAATGCACTTTCCTTTAAACTCAAAAACTGATCATTTATCAAACTGCCTCTTTGTCTATTTACAGCTTTGTATAGCTGTCATCATGCATTCTAGGACTTACCTTGGCCACTGCTTATTTGATACTATATCCTTGTGCTAAGTCTGCTTTTTAGGATGATGACTATTGTGTCTGTAGAATATGAAAACAGGGCTTTTTGATACATGGTCCTTACTTTGTTTTGATCAGTGTGTCGAACCCCTTTTTGTCAATGAAAACATTTCATGACTGAGCTGTGTTCACCATTTTCCTCTCTTGGTGACTGTTAGCAAGGAAGGGTTATTCATAATGTGCCAAAACATTTGAAAGCTGTAAACACCATTTCTTGAAAGGCACTTCCCTGGACTTTTGATATATGATATTGTTTTGCTGCTTGACCCTTTCCTCAAGGAGAAAATCTTCTTTTTGATATCAGTGGCACACATATGCTCAAAATTGTCTCTTTTTTCTATTCATAGCATTGCATACCTGTCATCATGCATTTTATGACTCATCCTGGGTCATTGTTTTACTTTCCCAATGATAAATTGCTGATTGTAGGTGTTTCACAAGTTTTTCTCTGGACTATAAATACACTTTTAGGTTGCATCCTTTCACATCAGACTTTCCTGTTTACTCAGAAGGGATTTCCTTAGATTTCTGTATAGGTGATTATGAAAGGTCTTTAACCCTTTTTAAGTTAACTGCTCCTTTGGCATTCAAAGCATACAATATGTTCAACATTTTCTCTTTTCCACTGGATGGACTGTTTGACAGGTAGCTTTTTTGAAGAGGGAGATCAATACATTAATATCATAGACAGTAACACTTTCCTTCATTTAATTTCTTTGAGTCTTTTCCCTGCACTTTTGGACTTACCAGTTTTCAACAGTCTGCAATGATTTTGGCTCTCTGCTTATATATGGAGGAAGCTCTTAATCAGGTAAAGTATCAGAAGACCCCTTTTACCACTATGTCAGACACAGCCTTTCTCTGAAACAGGAGTATCAGTATCTTTACATTATCAGAGCTGTCATTCATTGGTGTAGTGACCTTGTTTCAGTCTTCGATATCCTTCTACTGCTCTTTCTTGTATCAATCACTTTCAGCACCTGTAGCAGTTTTGGCCCTCTACTCATGTATGGAGGAGGTTTTTTATCAGGCAAATGTGGTGGTAAGTAAACCATCTGAACAACACCAATCTTAGCATCTTCATTTGCAAACCTCACCGTGTTTTTGAAGGAAACCTAGCCATAGTGACATTGTTCTAAGGTTGCTGAGATATTTGTCACTTGGCTTGTTCATCTCATGACCTGGTATATTGACCAGAACTCTTTGTGATCATAAAGGTCAGTGTTTTCTTGAAGAACCAAGAACCTTCTCCTGCCTGTGTAATGGCATTGATTAACATCTGTTCTATTTGATGCTGCACCAAAACAAGCCTCTTATGATTTGGATGTTCACTGATGAAATGGCCTTCTAAAGTTTCAACCATTTACCTGACTTGAAAGTTTCAGATGATCTCTTTTATTAGGCTAAACTTCTTTTCCTTTGAGCTTATCATACTTTCACTACAATCCTGTTATGGTTAGCAATTACATTCATGAAACCTGAAGATATGGTTTCATTGTTTCAGACAGGGAAAACCTGGACTTTTGCAACCCTCTGAGTCAACTCTGACCTGCGCCCTCTGCTTATGGATGAAGGAGGCGCCCTAACCCTCTGCTTGTAATGAAGGAGGTCCTGAGCCTTGACAATTTTACCATTTGCTGAGACAGTGGCAATCCTTTTTTCTGTGATTTTCATACTGGAAAGAGCTGTAAGGTCCTGATTGAGAGCCCTTTGTTTTGCAGCTTCATCTCAGGCTCATAATACATTCAGAAGCAGCTGTTCTTCTAACTGTAAACTCAAACATTTACTCCATGAGATGAAATATATTTCCTGTCATTTGTAGAACCATAGAACACAGTGAACAACCTACTAGTCAGCTTGAGATTGGGCTTTATGCAGTGCTGAGATCTAGGGGGTGTGAGTGGCGCGACTTAAGGCTGTTTGTCAACTTCATTTGCAAAGTAAGGGATCAGTCATGGTAGGTCTGCTGCAGATGAGGGATTTTTTGGCTTTTTGATGATTGCCAAAGGTGAAATGTCCTAAACGCCACTTCCTAACATAGGGGAGAAAATTGAAACAGATGTGAATTTGCCTTTTAAGGCTGATGGGCAGGTTAATAAAGCTGAAGCTAGGCAGGATATGTGATATGAAGTTTTTGATGCTGCCAGGGGTGGACTGAATAAGTAGAAAGATGAAAAAAGTTTTGGGGAGGGTTTTCTGGATGACATATTGACATAAGGAAATCAGTTTCTAGAAAACTCAGCTATAGATATAGTCATCACTAACATGTAAAAATACTGATGGCTAACAGTGGCTCCATTTGGGGAGGGCAGCTCCTCGTCAGGAGGTGTCCAGAATTCAGATCTTTGGCTTATGAAGACCAGTGCCTTATCCATTGGCGCAAAATTTACCCTTCTCTTGATGTTATTTCTGGAAAGTGTTAGCATATTTAACATCAATGATATTTCTACCTACCCCACTATCTTTCCTAGCATTTTTTCTTCTGTTTGGCGCATTTAAACTAGCAGCCTTTTGACAATGCATATTTTTCTTTTTGCAAAATGAAACCATCTACTTCTATTCTTATATCTGCCGGGAGTTCAGATTAAGCTGATGAACTCCTTCATTTCTCTACCTAAAACTAGATCGACTGTCAAGATTAAGAAGTTTGACAGGATTTCATTCTCTAATCTACAACATGAAATTTAAAAATGATCAAATCAGGATTAAGCAGTCTGATTTGTCATGCATTTGCGGCATAAAAGACAAGCTGCACACAAATGTTATTTTGCAATAAAAAGGAAACTAGACAAGCGGGGCTAAGATGTACAATGTGTTTTTCATCCCTCGCTTCTCTCTTTGGTTCTGTTTTAGGCATGTGGAACCAGAATCTCTCCCTAATCTAAGTTCTGTGATAAGTCAATCTTACACAATGTTGACTATCTTGGCGCTCACTAACTTATCAGCAAATAAATTTAAACATGCTCAGCTATGATTAGGCTAGATAGCTGAACAAGACATTGAAGCACTAGTAGCGGCATTTAGACTTGCTCGCTTTCCGAAAGACTATTTTTTGTAACAAGGGCCTTTGTTCTATCTTCACTTGCCCTCTTTTCTGCTTTTTACTGTTTTTGACTTTCCTATCTTTTCAATATTTCAACAATGGTATGTACAATGACTGAAAGTGTCTTAAACTCAAAAATGGAGTTCTTGACAAAAATAGTGTTTTAATGTCCTGCCATTTACAGGACCTCCAAAAATTTCATTCCCATTAGGTTCTTGTAAGAAGAAAGCATTGTTTCCACTAACTGAGCTGATGATGTAAGGTCCTTTCCATAAATTTTCAAACTTGCCATGTTTACCTTTATCTTCTCTTCTAGAATCCCATTTTAAAACTTTATCTCCAATCTGAAAATCATTTTCCTTAGTTCTTCTGTCAAAAATTTGTTTTATTTTGTCTTGTGCTAACTGAGCCCTTTGGTAAACTTCTTCTCTGGTTTGTTCTAAATGGATAGTCTGATTTACTCTTCTTTGTATGTCATTTTCTTCTATTTGGATTTCTTGTAGTAGCTTCATTACTGGAACTCCTAGAGAGGTCGGGAAAATGGCATCAACACCATAGACTAGCTGGTAAGGGGACATACCTATGGACTTCTTGGTAGTTAATCTATCAGCCCATAAGGCGTGCACTAGTTTCCCATGCCATGCTTTTTGATTTTGTTCCAGAAGTTTTTTGATAATGTTGACAAGGCTTTTGTTGGAAGACTCGGCTAAGCCATTACCTTGAGGGTAATAGGCTGTGGAATGCCCTAATGAAATATGATACTTGTGACAAAAGTCTATCATTTTTTTGGAAGAGAAGGCAGCGGCGTTATCTGTAATGATTTTCCTGGGACAGCCGAATCTGGATAGGATATTGGTTTCTAGGAACGTGATGATGACTGAATCGGTGGCGTTCCGAGATGGTATGGCTTCTATCCATTTGGTAAAGTAATCAGTGGCTGTGAGGATCCATTTATTTTGAGCTGAGGAGGAGGGGTGAATTTCTCCGATGAAGTCTAGACCCCATTGTTGGAAGGGTCCTTCGACTATGATGGGATGTAAAGGCAAAGGTAGAAGCTTTTTCTTGCCATCAAAAATTTGACATTTATGGCAGGTCATGACCAGTTTGTGAGTATCTGGGAATAAGGTGGGCCAATAATAACCGGCTCTAAGGATTTTTTTTGCAGTAGTTTTCCAGTAGAGGTGACCTCCACATTCCCCCTCATGCATTTCCCGCATGATTTTCTCTGCATCAGGCTCAAGCAAACATTTAAGTAGCATACCAGTAGGATTCTTCCAATACAGAGAACTATCTATAATGCAAAAATTTAAAGATTTTTGTTTGAGGAACCTCGCTTTTGTTTTTGACAAAGACGGAGGAGCATTCATATAAGTTAATACATAGAGAATGTCTGCATACCAAGGTGAATCCAAAAATGTTTGATTTATAGGAGGAAGTGCGCATTCTTCTTGTTCTTCTAAAGCATCGACAAAATTGATATCTAAAGCTTGTAGGTTGGTTTCAGCCATTAATCTCGCGAGTCCTTGTCCTTTAACTAGTTTAGTAGGCCTGATTTCTAGATCGTACTCTAGGATGATAGCAATCCACTTTCCCCTTTTACCATCAGGATCTTGGTTGAGAATGTCTTTGAAGACAGTATTGGGGACGAAGGCTATGACATGAGAATGTAAGATGTAGACTCGGAAATCTTTTAGTGCCTTTACCAATGCGAATGCCTGTTTCTCCATGATGTTATATTTCAAGGGAGCATCTCTTAGGGATTTGCTAAAAAAGGCAATGGGTTGCTCTTGTCCCGCCGCATTCTTTTGCAACAATACCGCAGCTATTGTATGTTCTGAGGAAAATGAGAAAATATAAAAATCTTTAGTAAAGTCAGGGCTTATTAATACAGGTGTTTCAGTTAAGGCCTTTTTAATCAATTCAAAAGATTTTTTGGCTTCTAAAGTCCATTTAACCCCGACCTCCTTTCTTAACATATTTGTGATCTCTTTTAGGAGCTCGGCAAGATTTGGAATGAATCTTCTTAAGAAATTTATTTTGCCGATAAAGGACTGTAACTCCTTTATGTTTCTGGGGTGACTTATCTGTAAAATACCTTCGATTCTCTGGGGGTCTATTTTAATTCCTTCTTCCGAAATAATGTGACCTAGGAGTTTTCCTTCTTCTAGACCGAAGAGTGTTTTCTTGGGGTTCAGGGACAAATCATACTTTCTGCATTTGTTGAAAACCTTTCTTAAGTGAGCTAGGTGTTCCTCGTCAGATTTAGAATACACTGTTATATCGTCGAGATATATGACTATGAAAACACCTATGTCTTCTGAGAAGGCTATGTCCATGGCTCTTTGAAATGTGGCGCCAGCATTCATTAGTCCGAAAGGCATTTTGACGTACATAAAGGTGCCCCAGGGGGTGGTGAAAGCTGTTTTATGCTGATCGGTAGGATAAACCAATACTTGGTTATAACCAGAAAAACCATCAAGCAATGAGATTATTTTGGCGCCTACGACCTTCTGAAGTATGTGGTCCATTTTGGGCAGAGGGTAGTTATCTTTTAGACATGCCCTATTCAAGTTTCGGAAATCTATGCAAAGTCTGATTTCACCGGTCTTTTTTCTAACTGATACTAAATTTGAAACCCACTCAGAGTATCGGAGTGATACTATTATACCGGCATCATACATCTTTTTAATTTCTTTTTCAACTAATGGTAATAAAACTGGGTTTATCCTTCTTAACTTTTGTTTGAAAGGTTTTTGATTTTCTTTGAGGGGAATTTTATGTTGGATGATGCTGGTGTCATATGATTTTAAATCTTGGTACCCCCATGCAAACACATCCTTAAATTCTTTGAATAGATTTATGTACCTTTGTTTTATGTCAGGTGGGAGGGTTTTGGATAGTTTAATGTTTTTAGGCTCTTCTAGATTTCCTATGTTGTATTCCTCTATGTCATCCTCTGTAGATTCCATCTTAGGCTTTTTGGCCACATCATTAAAGTCAAACAATTCTTCTAAAGGTGCGAGCCCTCTAGGTATGGTATCATTTTCGCAGTGTAAGACTTCAAGTTCTCTTTGGTAAATGTCTTCTTCCATCTCCCTGTCACATGGATGGTCTACCAGGTTTAGATTGGTCCACAATGGTGGGTTTAGCTCTTGGTCTTGACTTATGTTGGTTTTCCTCTCTTCATTTCCTGAGTCTGTTTTGGTTATCTCAAACTCATTTTTAGATTGGAGGAAATCATCAATTTGATCATCATCTTGGAATACTTGCCAATGGTCAAGATTATCTTGTATAGTAGGGCGATGTTTTACTTGGATGTCATATTGCTCACTCATACATGGTATTTGGCTAGTGCTTGCAGCAAAGGCGAGCTCATTTGCCAAACTGTTTTGAATCCTCGGGATATAGGTGAGTTCATATTTTTCAAAAGTTTTGAGGATATCCAAAGCTGCATTCCTATATTCTCTCAGTCTTGGGTTCTTGGCTGAATATTCACCTTTGATTTGCTTAATTACAAGTTCTGAGTCCCCTTGAGCTGTTATCCTATTGGCACCTAAGTCTCTAAGCATGTGTAGACCAATAAGAAGGGCTTCATATTCCGCAATGTTATTTGTACATTGGAATTCTAATCTGAAAGAATGTCCTTCCTTAGTGTTGTGTATCCAGATGCCTGCTCCCGATCCTGTCTTGCCACAAGAACCATCAAAGCTTATACTCCAAAGAGTTTCCTTTTCATACATGATACTAAGTTGTTTCTTAGGTTCCTTGGGACTTTGGTCATCAATTACTTCACTTAGTAATGGTTTGGATATGTCTTCATTTTCTTTTATCTGCTTGTGTATATCACCTTCATTGTATAAGATAAACGAATCTAAATTGGAATGAATGGAATAGATGGGGGTATTGTTTGGCTTATCTCTGTTACTAACCATGTATTTCATGCGAGCCTCCCAGTATAGTCTCCTAGTTTGGTTGAAAACTGGAATAGTAGCGAATGACATATCCATTTGAAGGCTACCTTGTATTTTGGCAGACCAGGCTCTTGACAGTAGCATTCCATATTTGGGTGTGATGTCAGCCACTACCACATCCATGACTAAGTTTTTGGCTGGTAGTTGTGTTAGGGCAAAGTCTAGATTCTTTATCATACCTATACATTTGACCTGGCTTGAGTCGAAAGAATACAGGTTTTTGTAAGGTTGGGTCACCTCCAGACCTAAGTTTTCCATGACTGCTTTCGGCATGAGGTTATGGGAGGCACCGGAATCTAACATGTCATTATGTAATATTTTGTCACGGATGTTCAAGCTTATGTAGAAAGGAGAGATAGATCCCTCTTGATATTCACCTTCTACTTTAGGACCAAATAAAAGCTCAGGTTTGTCGTCAGTTAGATTCAAGGTATCGGCTTTGTTTTCTAGGTCAAATACTTTGAAAATTTGAGATCTATACCTATCTATAGTTACTAGTTCTGTAAGGGGTACGGTAATTTTTATTTTGGAAATTTCCCCTTCGAAACTAAAAGGAGTGGGTAGCTTGGGTAGATTTGTTTCAGCTTTCTCAGACATAACCCTTTCTATGTTCTTAATTTGTTGACTTTGGCTCGGGACTTCTTTTGATACAGCCAGCTTTGGGGTTTCTGTAGAGGTACTAGGAATATCTGAACTAATACTTGTCTGAATGGCCTTACCTTTGTTTTGGTCAACCCTTTGGGCCTTAATTTCGCTATTATTCATGGTCTTATTTAGGGTTTTATCAGGGATTTTGATATGGTCAGGACTATTCTTTTTGAGATGGTTTTGGTTTTTTCTACTTCTAAGATTATACTGCCGGTGAGCTTCTATAATGGCATTTTGAAAGTCTAAGGCAGGATCGTCGGGATCTTCATAGTTGGTCTCATCCTGGTTGGGAGAACATAGCTCTTGTTCTTCTGCAGTGAGGTATACCTCGCTTTCATTATCAGATCCTACGAGGTTCAGATGACCTTCATCCAGAGGTTCTGTCTCCCTATCATCTTCTTCCACATAGTTTTCATTGAATGGTGGTCTGATCTGTTGGTCATTGTCCCTTGGTCTGTTTTGGGGCTGTTCCCTCCTAAAGTTTTGGTTTCGGTTTCTGATTGGAGGGTTTGGCTGGTTGTCCCTAACAGGAGCTTTTTCATTGATCTTTTCCCACATTTTAGCCATGGATTTGACTAAGTCATCTATTCTGGGATCTAGGGAAGGTGACGAAGTGGAGACCTCATCTCTATATGTGACCTTCTTCTCTGACCTAGTCCTGGCTCTCTTTTCAGCTAAGTTGGCATCTGCTTTTATAGCTATTTGTTGCATTTCCTCCAAGGTAGGTGGATCTTTATCCCTTAGATGATATGTCATGTCCGGATCAAAACCCTCAGGAAATTTTGCCAAAGCTAAACCCAGTGGAGGTTTGAAATGGGGTGGGAGGGAGTTATATACACTGTTGAACCTAGTACAGTAAGCTTGGACACTTTCCCCATTTTCCCGTTTTAGATTGTTATATTCTGACAGGATTTGAATGGGGTTTCTTCGGACTTCCCACCTATTTCTGAAGATTTGATGTAGTTCTGGGATATCATGGATACTGTTTGGAGCTAAGCTTTTGAACCATGCTTTGGGTTCACCACCAAGACTTTGGGCAAATATTCTCATTCGGACAGTCTTGTCTTGTACCTCTAGGTATTCATAAGCATCAGTCATTCTACTTATATGCTGTTGAGGTGTGGTGGTGTCTTCTCCAGTAAAGTGTGGTATTTTGTCTTGATATTTGTTTGGGAGAGGAGCTAAAGGTGGTGGTAACACCAAAGGTGCGTACCAGGCTGCCATGACTGGAGCTAATGGATGATGCGCAAGATGAGGACTGGTAGGCTGAAATGAAGTGGTATGAACAGTGGTGGTTTGACCAGGTGTGGCGGATGAACTTGGACTGGTGATCTGGTTTTGAGCAGATCTGGGATGATAAGAGCCAAACTGATAGAGAAGCTGGAAATCAGGAGGAGTGGTGGGTGAAGCTTCTCTAATAAGACTCTGTGGTGGGCTTAGGGGTTCAAGATCGTCAAAGTCTATCCTACTATATGATTTGCTTCCGGGAAGAGTTTGTGATGGCTCTGGTTCCAAAGGTGAATCTAGTAGGCTAGTGCGATGTTTAGGTACAGATCTTGTTCTACGGATGAATCTACCAGAAGCTAGATGATCAGTTTCAGAAGCTTGCCACAGAATCTTCTCTGGGTCATCTACTATGATAGGGGGATTTGGGTCTGGATGGGATCTGGTATTGATTCTTCGGGAAGCCAGATTTTAGATCCAGAGTTTTAGAGAGGATGGTATTGGTGAATGTTCTGGATGGGTGATTTTTCTAAGGTTCTACTAAGGTGAAGGATGGTCAAAGTAACAGGATGGATTAGTGGAGTCGCCAGGTGAAAATGGGTTGTTTTTGTGAAAATAGCTATGGTCCACCACCAGTAACTAATCTAAGAATTTTTTTGGATTTTCTGAGTTTTATGTGCAGCCTATGGTTTAAAGTATCCTAGACTTGTTTCAACACTTTGCTAGGATGATGATAACAAAAGAGTTTACTCTAAAAATGAGTCTATGGACTGCTTGCTTGTTTATGGTACCTAAAGGACCAACGAGTCTATAAGAGTTTGCTGGACTATTATGTACTCAATGTCTTACCATCTCCCGCTATGTTAGTGAGTGATGGGATAGGTCTATCGGATAGTAGCCTAGAGTTTGGTGAAATAGTAAGGCTTACTAGAAGTTAGTGGAGTCGCCAGGTGGAAAATTAGTTGTTTTGAGGTATATTTGTATGGTCCACCACTAGTACTGACAAAAACCAATCTAAAGGAGTATTTTTGGGGTTTTTTCTGAGTTTTATGTGCAGCCTAGGATGTAAGAGTGTTATAAACCTGATTCATCACTTTGCTAAGATGGTGAAACAGAGAGTTTACACTAAATGATTCTAGAGGCTGATGGTTTAAGTTAAAAGTCGAAGGACTAAGGAGCCTATAAAAGTTTTCTAGACTGTCATGTACTCAATAAGTCCCACCGTGATCGCCATTATGTTAGGGTCCCGTGATTTGGCCGATTGGCTAGCCAAATGACGATGTAACATCAAACCAAGCTTTGGAGCCCAAGGACCTAGCCTTCCTGGACTCAGAGAGGGCTCTCTCTATAAGTGCAAAAGATGTTGGTGTGTTTACTTGCGGTGTTTTGATATTAGGCTAGTTATGAAGTATGTTTTTAGTTTTTTGGTTTTTTAAGTTTGTGAGGAATGAAACTGATCAAATACATAAACCGGATAACAAGATGTAGATAAATCGGGCTATGGGGTCAAACAGATCAAGGAAGCTATGAAGTAATGATGTAAAGCTGCTGTAGGGCCGATTTGATTCACAGTAGAAGGGATCTCTGGGCAAAATGGATTAAATGAACAATAAGTTGGTGAAAGACAAGGGATTTCAAGAGCAAACTAGTTTATATCAGACATAAACATGTAATAGAAAACCATTAATCATGCTAGGAATAACTATAAGCTAATCAATACATAGAAATCAAACATTCCAGCCATACATAGAGGTATAAGACCCTCTAACTTCGGGAAATGGCTATCATACTTTGGGGAAAACACATGAGACAAACTAACAACTCATAAACTATGCCGGAACGCCTAAACATAGTCTCTAAGTCATTGGGTACTTGGACAAATAAGTTTTCATAGTTTTAGGCAAAGGGCTAGATCGGGACTAGGCCTCCTTGGTTCAACAAAATGATCAACAAATCAGTCAAAGAGAAAGTTTTATGGACAGAACTATGAGAAGCTGATAGGTAGGTAGGGCAAACCATACATCCTACTCAACATACATGGAACTGATGAATAAAACTTAGCAACAACACCTTAGGTTACTAAAGAGCAACTAAGAATTCTTTAGCATAACTAAGGGAGAAGAAAACATCAAGCTATGAAGATTCAGGGATTTTGAGGTGCCTCCATGGGCATGTCTCAAAATCAATCTTTACTGATCTATAGCAGTAAGAAAATGAAATATGAGTGAAAACTAGAAGACAAAACAACATTAAGAAGCACTATACCATTCTACCATGTCAAGGAATCCATCAACAAGCCTTCAACATTCCTCAAAAGCATCCAAGAGGCAGTCCAAACATCATAACTCAAGTGTATTCTTCAAAGCTCATATGACCAATGCATTAATTCTTCTCTCAAGTTCAGCCTCCGATTTACAATGAGAATCATGGGATAAATAGGCTAGAAGGAGGAAAACCTCATGGAGCAACTAGCTATCCCATTGGCCAAGTCAAAATATCTAAACTTGTCCTTGAGGCTTTGCAAAGCCCAAGGCACAAAATATCCCATAAAATATCTTAAAAACTGCTAAAAACGGAAATTATATTGACTTTACATGATTTTCCCATGATAAAAATAGCTTAACGCACATTTGGGAAAAGCAGATTTTTGGAGTTCAAAAATTACAAAAATACTTCATATTTATGCCTAAAAAAGGTCTCCTGACTTGCTGGATGCAAATGGAAGCCTTCCCGATGTCAAAATGAAGCTCATGATGGCTCGTTGGAAAGCTATCTGTGTCTGCTTTCCAATGCAAGTGGAATCATCTCAATCTGATCTCTAAAAGTCCCTCAAAACTGTACCTGTGTGCAAAAACCCAGAAAATAGCAGGCTGCTGATAGGGCGGGCAGAATGTGCAAAATGAGGCTGTTTTTTGCCAATTTGAGGAGGCGAATGATCTTCAAATGCCCTGAAAATCGCTGGAGAGTGGCTCATAAAATTATGGAATCCATTGGTATCACCCTCCTCCCTTGACGACTCTTCAAACTGAAATGGCGCATTTATGAGTTTTTGGCGAAAACCCAAAAAATGCCAAAAAACAAAAAGTTTTCGAAACAGGCCCAAAATTGGCATGGATGACCCTCAAGGGTCCATAGAGACATGTTCCGAAGCTGAAGCTAAAATATCGAGGGCTGATATGCTTTTTGCCTCTTTCCGTGCTAGGCGCCTCTCCGTTAATTTCTTCAATTTTTCTTGTGCCACCTTCAATTTGCGCCGGGCGAATTGGTTTAGCTTCTGAAAGTGAAGAGTTATCTTTCTCTGTAGCTCAAGATCCCTGTTTGCCTTCTCGAGCTTGGTCTCCAGATGCTGGTTAGCCCTCTCAAGCCAAGCTTCCTTGTTTTCCTCAATTTCCCGCTCAAAGAGGGTAGTGAGAGGAAAAGCTTCGAATTGAGCTTGTTCTTCAGCCTTCTGTTTCTCCAAGGCTCTCCTAAGCCCGATGGTTCTAGGCCTCTTTCGCCTAGGCTGGTCCTCCTCCTCTTCATCATCAAATTCGCCAATAAGCTCTTCAATTCTTACTTGCGCTTTTTTTGCCTCTTTTTTGTACTTGATGGCCCTTGCCTCATGAATGGCTGCATGAAATTTCATTTGTTTGTTCTCAACCTCCAAGAAATGATTGAAATTCCTTGCCCTTTGGAGATCTTCTTGTAAAACCTCAATTTGCCCTTCTTTGTGAATGAGGAGGTTTTCAAGGATGCGTGCCTCATTGTCACTGTCATCGCTTGGGATAGGGATGACAGCTGATTTACCTCCATGTTTGGTGCTTCCTTCAACTGTACTCTTGCCTTTGAAGGCCAATCTAGCGCTTTTTCTCCTTGGTAAGCTAGGAGTTGTCCTTTTGGGCAATTTCCCCTTCTTAGGGGTAGTTTTGGTCACCATTGAGGAGGCAGCTTCAGCTTGCTGTCCTTCCCCAACAACCTGTCCAGCTTGTGGCTCAAGAGATGTTTCGATTGCTTGGTCAACCTGCTGCTCTTCAAACTCTGTCCGCTGCTGTTCCTTTTCCTGTACTTGCTGTTGTACCTCAACCTCTGTCTGCTGCCCTTCTTCCTGAAATTTATGCTGTTCATCCACCTCTAGTTGCTGCCCTTCTTCCTGAAATTTATGCTGTTCATCAACCTCTAGCTGCTGTCCAATGATATCCAACTGCTGCTGTCCCTCAAAATCTGGCTGCTGCTGCTCATCAACCTCCTTTTCTCCCTGTGCCTCACTGCCCTCTTCTTCTCCTTATGTACTTGGCTGCCCAGTGATCATCTTGAGTTTTTCAGGGGTAGGCCTACTAGATAAAGACACTGGGTGATGGACAGGCTGAGTAGGAGACACATGAACAGGAGGGACAGTGGCGAAATCGGCATGGCTAATGAATAAATCCCATGAAACTCCTTTCTTCTCCAGCTGGTGTAAGAATATGATCTTGATCAAGGAATGGTGAAAGAGAGAAGAGATTTGCTGAGGTGGAGCTTTCTTCTGGACAGTAGCTGCCATTTTCTCTATGCTCTTGGACAAAAAGTATGGGAGGTTTAATTGTCTGCTCCTGGTAAAATGAATCAACAAGCGAACATGATAGGCAAATATTTGGCTAAATCTCCCTTCACAAGTGAAGTATCTCATTATGGCTTTCATCACTGGAGCATAACTGTCAAGAAGATAAGAGAAAGGAAAAATAGCAGTGATGGTCTCCCTATGTTCCGGCTTGATGAAAGGTTTATAATCCTCCAAATCAAGATGTGCTTGCTTAAACCACTTTTCACCATGATATGGGATCTTAGTAGCTTTGGATACATACCTTGGAGAGATTTTGAAGTCAAGACCTGCTAACTGGAAGTGTTTGTCTTTGAATCTCAAAGCGCACAAATGTGTGAGTGGCGAGAAACTCTTGACTTCCTCTATCCTCTGACAGAAATCAAGACAGCCTACCTCATGGAAATTGAAAAGTACTGAGGGATGAGCATTAATGTCTTCTACGAAGATAGGCTCATATCTCTTATGTTGTCCGCCTTTGTGATCTCGTTTTGGAGGAATTCTGTCTTTGAAATAAACCTTGGAAGAGGTAAACTGCCTTCACTGTATGAGGAATGCTCTGCTGGATATGAGACAGGCCACCAAACTGCTTGGACAGATATGGACACTGTGGTTTGGATGAAATGTAACAATGCTTCCTTGAATAAGGCCCCCTCAACCCTTATTAACAACAATTCTTCAAATTTGGATGCACTTCAGCTATGTATCCTTCTTAACAATGGCACTATATGTAAGAGCTGCTTTGTAGATTCTTTGTGCACAGTCTTGAACAAATCCCCTCTTGTGATTTTGCTTAGAGGCCTGTTTGCATTTGTATTTTTGTCTTTGAAACCAACCTTCAAAATTATAACCCTGCTCTTTTAGGTCATTTACCTTGAAACATGCCCCTGTCAGCAGACTTCTGTGGAGACCACACAGTGGGAAAAGAAAGAGACACTGTGGTTAGGTGAAAAATAGCCCACTGTGTTAAGAGAAGAACCTTTCACTGGTGACCTTTTGAGAAGTCAATCACTGCCTTTATAACTCTGCCCTTGCTGTTTACTTGATCATCAATAAATGCCTAATCATCTACAAATGCTCAATCATCAACAAAATACCCTGTTTCACCTTCAGAAAACTCTGTCCCACAATCTTCAGAATGACAATATAGTGTAATAACAAGCAGACTATATTTTGGGTGAGAAAGTAAGTGGAACAGTGGTTTTTAGGAAACAAACTCCCTGCTCTGTGAGTTTAAAAGTCTACCAACACATCTATATTCCTGGCTTTGATGTTTACTGGATCATCAGTAAATGCCCAATCATCAACAAAATACCTTGTTTCACCTTCAGAAAACTCTGTTCGAAGCTTCAGAGTGACATAATGTAGTGCAATGAAAAGGCAGGCTTAGTTAGACAAAAACAGTGCAACAGTGGTTTTTAGGAAATAAACTCCCTGCTCTGTGAGTTTAAAAAGTCCATTCATACATCTATACCCTGCCTTTTATGTCAAAAACTACCATCAACCACCTCTGTCTCAATCTTAACTTTACATACCAATAACTCTGCTTTTTAATGCGTTGTTACCCTTGGAAGTTTCTCTGTTGATAAGTTTTCAAATAGTGAAAAATAGTGAAAAAGAAGCAGATTTCAAGAAAGGCTTGTTGTAATAGGTGTTTTGGTGCCTTGTTTTTAAGAAATGACCTTCCCTTTAAACATATCACAACCACAGTTTTTCAAAATGACACCATTCAGTGGAAGAAAAACAGAACTGTGCTAAGGTGATATATCCATGCACTGTGGTTTTTCGAAAACATCTTCTTCTGCTTGTGAGTTTGAGAGAGCCACCCAAATACCTGTACCCTTGTCTTAATATCAACTGAAATTACTTAAGCACTCTGCACTTTAGACAGTGGTTATTTTTATTTGTGAAGTTTTGAAAAAACAACACCACTTTGGTACCTCTGCCCTTAATGTCAAAACCTAGCCATCAACAATCTCTGTCCTTTAGTGTACTGTGTATTTCTGGCTTCAAATTTTAAATTTGGTCATCAACAACCATGCCTAATCACCAACAACCCTGCCTCCAGCTTCTCATCAACAAACTTTTCCCTTTTAACTATGTATAGCTTCAAACCGAGGTCTACAGGCTTTAAACTTGATTTTTCTAGTTTTTTAAGGTAGGAGATAGAGTACCTTGTGATTTTTTGAGAAGAAATCCCTTGGAGGGAGCTAAAATTGCAATGGAACTCTTCGAAATGGGCGCGGCAACCTTAGGAGCAAAACCCGTCGCGCCGGAGAAAAGTGTCGGGTGGAGTTGCTGCTCGGCCCCGTTGCGGACCAGACTCGCATCGCCGCGCCCGCCAAGCGCCGTCGCGCCTCGACGTTGAAGCCCCGTGTATGCTCTCGCCCCAGCCCGCCGCGCCAAGTTCCGTGCCCGTCGCGCCGCCCCTAAAACAAGAGCACTTCTCAACATGACCGCTACTACTTTGGTGACAGGGAGGCCAAAACGTCTTCGGCTTTTGAAAATGACATTCCTCCTCTCATACTTAAACCTTTATGTTATTTTCAAACCCTTTGTCAACGGTTACCTTGCTTGGAAACGTAACGTAGGCTTTTGGAAAGGTTGTTTTGTTTTTCACACTGTGGGTTTTTCATTATGCATATGTAGACTTGATCAATAACTCTGACCCGAGCTGGACATTGCTTTTTCTTTGAAGGACAAGGATGGTTATAGAATCTATCTTTTGAATGTTGGGAGGAATGCACTTTCCTTTAAACTCAAAAACTGATCATTTATCAAACTGCCTCTTTGTCTATTTACAGCGTTGTATAGCTGTCATCATGCATTCTAGGACTTAACCTTGGCCACTGCTTATTTGATACTATATCCTTGTGCTAAGTCTGCTTTTTAGGATGATGACTATTGTGTCTGTAGAATATGAAAACAGGGCTTTTTGATACATGGTCCTTACTTTGTTTTGATCAGTGTGTCGAACCCCTGTTTGTCAATGAAAACATTTCATGACTGAGCTGTGTTCACCATTTTCCTTCTTGCGCCCGTTAGCAAGGAAGGGTTATTCATACTGTGCCAAAACATTTGAAAGCTGTAAACACCATTTCTTGAAAGGCACTTCCCTGGACTTTTGATATATGATATTGTTTTGCTGCTTGACCCTTTCCTCAAGGAGAAAATCTTCTTTTTGATATCAGTGGCACACATATGCTCAAAATTGTCTTTTTTTCTATTCATAGCATTGCATACCTGTCATCATGCATTTTATGACTCATCCTGGGTCATTGTTTTACTTTCCCAATGATAAATTGCTGCTTGTAGGTGTTTCAAAAGTTTTTCTCTGGACTATAAATACACTTTTAGGTTGCATCCTTTCACATCAGACTTTCCTGTTTACTCAGAAGGGATTTCCTTAGATTTCTGTATAGGTGATTATGAAAGGTCTTTAACCCTTTTTAAGTTAACTGCTCCTTTGGCATTCAAACCATACAATATGTTCAACATTTTCTCTTTTCCACTGGATGGACTGTTTGACAGGTAGCTTTTTTGAAGAGGGAGATCAATACATTAATATCATAGACAGTAACACTTTCCTTCATTCAATTTCTTTGAGTCTTTTCCCTGCACTTTTGGACTTACCAGTTTTCAACATTCTGCAATGATTTTGGCTCTCTGCTTATATATGGAGGAAGCTCTTAATCAGGTAAAGTATCAGAAGACCCCTTTTACCACTATGTCAGACACAGCCTTTCTCTGAAACAGGAGTATCAGTATCTTTACATTATCAGAGCTGTCATTCATCTGTGTAGCGACCTTGTTTCAGTCTTTGATATCCTTCTACTGCTCTTTCTTGTATCAATCACTTTCAGCACCTGTAGTATTTTTGGCCCTCTACTCATGTATGGAGGAGGCTCTTCATCGGGTAGATGTGGTGATAAGTAAATCTTTTGAACAACACCAATCTTAGCATCTTCATTTGCAAACCTCACTGTGTTTTTTGAAGGAAACCTAGCCATAGTGACACTGTTCTAAGGTTGCTGAGATATTTGTCACTTGGCTTGTTCATCTCATGACCTGTTATATTGACCAAAACTCTTTGTGACCATGAAGGTCAGTGTTTTCTTGAAGAACCAAGAACCTTCTCCTGCCTGTGTAATGGCACTGATTATCATTTGTTCCATTTGATCTTGTGATTTATTGGGTATTTATGCTTTGAATGTTTAACATGACAAAGTCATCCTAGAGTGCACTCCTTCATATGGTTTGGAAAGTTTTGAGATGAGTTTCTTTATCAAAGCAAACTCCCTTTTTCTTTGAATTTATCATATTTCCAAAAGACATTCCTGCTTATGACCAGTAATTACATTCATGAAACTCGAAGATATTGTTTCATTTGTTTCAGCTCAAGACAAACCTGGATCTTTGCCACCTTCTGAGTCAACACTGGCCTGCGCCCTCTTCTTATGGATGAAGGAGGCGCCCTAACCCTCTGCTTGTAATGAAGGAGGTTCTGGGCCTTGAAAATTTACCGTTTTGCTGAGACAGTGGCGACCCTTTCTTACTGTGATTTTCATGCTGAAAGAGCTGTAAGGTCTTGATGAGTGACTTTTGTTTTGCAGTTTCATCTCAGGCTCACAATACATTTAGAAGCAGCTGTTCCTCTAATTGTAAACTCAAACATTTACTCCATGAGATGAAATATATTTCCTGTCTTTGTAGAACCATAGAACACTGTGAAAAACCTAATAGTCAGCTTGAGATTGGGCTTTATGCAGTGCTGAGACCTAAGGAATATGAGTGGCGCGACTTAGGGCTGCTTGTTAATTTCATTTGCAAAGTAAGGGATCATTCATGGCAGGTCTTTTGCAGATGAAGGCTTTTTGGCTTTTTGATGATTTCCAAAGGTGAGATGTCCTAAAACGCCACTTCCTAACATAGGGGAGACTTTTGAAACAGATGTGGATTTGCCTTTTAAGGTCGATATGTTAATAAAGCCAAGCTAGCAGATATGTGATATGAAGTTTTTGATGCTGCCAGGGGTGGACTGAATAAGTAGAAAGATAAAAAAAGTTTTGGGGAGGGTTTTCTGGATGACATATTGACATAAGGAAATCAGTTTCTAGAAAACTCAGCTGTAGATATAGTCATCACTAACATGTAAAAATACTGATGGCTAACATATGTTACAGGGTGGGGTCTTTTCATCAGAGGATTCTTCACTTAGGTAGCCGTTCTCAGATTTAGAATCTGAATCCGAAAATTCAAACTCATTCCTGCCTATCAGGAAATCCTCAATTTGTTTATCACCTTCAAAAACCTGCCAATATTTTTCATTGTCCGAAACTGCAGTTCTAAATTTAGTCTGAATGATGATCTGCTGGTCACTGGGAGTCTTGGGGTAGGAACTAGCTAGGCAAGCTAATCCATTTGCAATGACGTTTCGACTCCTAGGAACAAACACTAATTTATATTCAAAAAACGTTTTCAGTAAATCCATAGTGTTGTTCCTGTAGGCTCGCAGTCTAGGATGTTTCGCTGTATATTCACCATTCACCTGTTTAATAATCATCTCAGAGTCCCCATGCACAGTTATCCTACGGGCTCCTAATTTCCTCAATAGGTTCAAGCCAAGGATAAGGGCCTCATATTTTGCAACATTGTTTGTACATTTGAAGTGCAAGTTGCAGGCATGGCTCTCTGCGTAATCACTCTCTGTGTTATGTATCCATACTCCTGCCCCAGCAGTTCTTCTTGTGCAGGACCCATCGAAATTCTTTTCCCACATGGATTCACTCTCGTTTTTGTTATCATTTCTTTCCCTACAGCTGTGTTCGCCGTTATGTTGCGTTATAGGGCCTGCACTAGGCTGTGGGCTGTTCATTCTTTCGTTATGGATCTGGGAGTCAGAGAGGTGACTATTTTGTTGATTGCATTCTGTTTCTAGTTCACTTTGTGTTGTGGATTCAGTGCAATGTTAAAAATTTTCTACGTCTTCCTCCTCTGAGTCTAGAGTAGCCATTATGTTAAAGTCTATTGGCTCTATTCCATCATGTGTACCTTTTCTTGTATCTACGTTTCTAGATTCTGGTCCCCCCAAAGATTCATCATTGTAGAAGATAAAGGAATCCAGGTCTGTATGTACAGAGTATAGAGGAGAATTTTCAGGCTTTTCAGGGCTACTAACCAGGAATTTCATTTGTGCTTCCCTGTACAGTCTTCTAAGTTGGCCGAAGATTGGGATTGTGGCATAAGCCTCGTCCATCTGCATTTTTCCTTGCAGCTTGGCTCCCCACAATCTTGATAATAACATGCCATACTTGGGTGGCACATCTGCCACAACAACATCCATGACCATACACTTGGCAGGAATTTGGGCCAGGCTCACACATAAATCTTTGATTAGGCCAAGACACTTTACTCTACTAGAGTCAAATGAGTATAGGTCTTTATATGGGCAGGTTATCTCTAGGCCTAATCTTTCCATCACTACTTTAGGCATCAGGTTGTGTGATGCCCCAGAATCATGCATAGCATTGTGGAGAATCTTATCATGGACATTAAGACTGGTATAAAATGGGGGCACTACCCCTTCCTGAAATTTTCCTTCTATCTTTGGACCAAACAGAAGGGCAGGTTGATCATCACTGAGATTTACAGTGTCATTGTTCTCTCCTAAATTTAATGCTTTCAAAATTTGGCCTTTATATACATCCTGAGTGGCTAGCTCAGAGAGTGGGACAAAGATTTTAATCTTTGAAATCTCACTTTCCAAATTGAAAGTGGACTGACTCTTTGGAATGTTCAACTCTGTTTTGTTAGCCTCTGCCTTAGTGGCTGAATCAGTGGGTTGATTCTCGTTATGCACAGTGTTTGTGATAGTTTTATCAGGAGCACTAACTGCAGTGCTAGCGCTGTTAGCTGGTTTACCTTGTGTATCATTGTCTTGGCTGTCTTTTTCTTTGTTCTTCCCAGAACTCTCAGTTGCTGAATTGTTACCTTCAGCAGTTGATTTAGAAGTTTTATCAGGTCTTTTCTTGATGGTAACCTCAGAAGCCTTAGTTTTGGAATTTTCTTGACTCTTCTTGCTTCTAAGTTCATATTGTTCTCTGACCTGCATCATATCATTTTCAAAACCTAATCTGTAATCCTCAGTTCCTAACCATTCCTCCTCCCAACTAGAGGGTGAGGGTTGATCTTCTTCTGAGTAACAGTTATGGATTGAATATTCCATTTCAAACATGTTTATTATGTTTCCCTCAGACTCTTCTATGATTCCCTCATCTTCATCAAGAAAGTTTTCTTGAAATGGGGGAATGACTTGTTGATATGATTCCCTTAGTCAGTTGGGAGTGTTATTATTTCTTCTAAAGTTTTGGTTCTAGTTTTTGTTCTGATTGCTAACTGTGACAACCATTTTTTCCATCATTTGCTATAGTCTTTCCACGTTTTTAGACAATTTATCATAATTTTGTTCAGATGAGGAAGCTACGCTATCATCTCTGTATGTTACCCTTTTCTCAGATCTCAGTCTTGCTCTTTTCTCAATCAGATTAGCCTCTATGTTCACTGCTCCTTTCTGCATGTCCTCCAATGTGTTGTACTCTTTATCTCTAAGCTCATAGGCCATGTCAGCATCAAAGCCTTTGGGGTATTTTGCTAAAGCCATGCCTTGTGGAGGTTTCATATGTGGAGGGAGGGCATTGTAAATGCTGTTAAATCTTGTTGTGTAATCATGGACACTCTCTCCTACGTTTCTTTTAAGGTTCATGTATTCTGCTAAGAGTTGGCAAGGGTTACCCTTAGTTTCCCATTTATTTATGAAATTCTGATATAAGGCTGGAAGATCATTGATGCTACCTGGAGGTAGGCCCTTAAACCATTTCTTCACATCACCCCCTAAGCTCTGGGAAAAGATTCTCATTTTGACTGTATCATCATCTATTTCCATGTAGTCAAAATAATATTCCATCTTATTATCTACATGATGCTAGGCTATGATGGACTCCTTTGCAGTGAAGTGTGGGATCTTTGACTGATAATCATTTGGTAAGTGTACTAGAGGCTAAGGTAAAACCAGAGGTGCATACCAGGCTGCCATGATGATGTTCTGATGAGGTAAATGGTTGAATTGGACAGCTGGTATGTGGATGACAGGGATATTATGACCAACAGAAGACTGATGAGCAGATCTAGGGTGACTGAGCCCCAAGTTTTGTATGAAATGTGTATCAGGAGGTGTATAGGGAGGGGTCTGTCTATTCTCGAGGTGTCTACCACTTTGAGGTGGTGAACCAGGAAGCTCAAGGTCTGGCTGGTCTAATACACTGAAGGACCTAGCTCTAGGTAATCTATTAGGTAGGTCTAGGTCAAGGTGAAAGTGTGATAGAGCTGTAAGGTCTTCTGGTGCAGAGTTAGCTCTATGGATGTGGCTGGAAATAGTTGGTCTTTTAGGTGTAGGATCTCCCTTGAGGATACTCTCAGGGTTTTCAACTATTTCAGGTGGGTCTGGGTTAGGGTAAGCTCTTGTATGAATGGTTCTAGAAGCTATAATGTTGTTTTCTGACCAAGCAGCTTAACCCTACTTGTTGCTACTATTGTGGTTGATATTGTTATGGAGGCTGGTCTTCCAATGGAGTCTAATGTGAACCAAGATAATCAGCAGGCCTACTGATCACTAGTGGAGTCTTTAAAACATTTAGGGAATATGGAGTCGCCAGGTGGAAAGGTTTCGAATGTTCTTGGAGGGTACACTTTCCACCACAGTACTTATGAGATGCCCCCTTTTGATGATATCTTCCAAACACAACAAAATCTGACCAGAGATTGACTGCGAGGGCATTTACCAGATATGTCACCTTTGAAAGAGTGTGAGATCTGGAGGCTACCTAGCCCTTTCCAGACTCTGTCCAAGAGTATGGGGGAAACACAAAAAATGGTATAGAGGTTGATGTGAGAATAGGAATGTTTAACTGCCAACCTAACCAGAGATTGAAGGCTAAGAATGTTTAAGGTGTAATGCACTCAGTCCCCAGCGGAGTCGCCATTATGTTGGGGTTCCCATGTTTTGGCCAGATTGGCAAGACCAAAAGATGAGAAAACATCAAAACCACTTTCAGAAGTCAGGATCTAGCCCTCCTAGGTCCATAGAGGGATCTCTCTATGTTATATCAAAGGTGTATATGTCTTTGAAGCTCGAATGTTAAGATGTTAGGCTATTTATAGGCGCGAGGTTTGTTTGTTCGATCTATTTTATTTGGTTGCTGGTTATGAGGAAAGAAGGGTTCAATGTAAGGCAAAGCTGAGAAAAGAGGAAAAGGGCAGAGGTGAAGTATTCCAGGAAATATTCAAAACCATTGGGCAATGGAGTCAGGAAAGGATTTGCTTACTATTCAATAGGCAGGCTTTCAATTGGGCTAGTCATCTAAAACATAGGATCTTAAAGATGATTGTGTGATATGAAAGGTAGGAGGGGAGGAGATAACACAGATTCAAAGCACAAAGTTAAAGACCAGTTGGTCGCACAAGGATCCTAGTGGACAGGGCTAACGCTAATCCATAGTGTTCCCAAATATTCCAACTAAATCCATAACAAGAAACATCTAAGCACTGAATTCATTTAATTCATATATCAGAGAGTGGGCAATAACATCCACTACACTAGTTAAACCAACTGAAATCATTTCTTAGATAATTCATTCAGCAGAGAAACATCAATGGCAAGGAGAGCAGAAACATAGGGTACCTAACAAGGGTAAATCATATGTTAATATTCTGATGCAAGCCAGTAGAAACGAAACGAAATGAATTAAAACACAGAGATAGGAAAACATCACTGCTGCTCTAGATCAGGATCCAAAGAAATGTGCTTGTCATATTAAATAGCAATACCAGTCAAGTACAACATTTCCAATAGCTGAATACTCAGATTGAAAACATATTCCTCAACCTATCTAACACTTTACACAGAGACTGTGTCTCAAAAGAAACTACTTGCAGTTCTTCGATAACTAATCAACAACCCTTTACAATGAGTTTCCTCGTGAATTTATAGCTCCAGTGGAGCGTGAGAAGGTAGGTGAGAAACTAAATGCAGTATTAAAACTTCTGAAAAGAAAGAGGGCCGAAACCGATTCTGTTTAAATTCTGAGCATTCAATTCCTGTCATTCTTTGGATGGAAGAGTGGTCTTCTTCAGGTTTCCATCAATTCCAGGTACGTTTCTTGATGTACTTTGATCTGCATGACTCTATGGTGTTATTGGTGAATAAACAAAAGATAAATGAATGATTAAGAATTCTGCCATATTGATTAAATAAATGCTCTGATAGTACCAGGGCTATTTCAGGGTAGAAAACCTCTCCAGAACACGGCATAGATTGAACACTACATGGGCACTTTGTCCTTTATGGAGGAAAAACATTCTGCTGCTGTAGAAACCCCTGATATGCATTGATTTCTGCGTGCTGTACCTTTTGCGTGGTCCCTGGGTCTTCAATCCAGTACTTTGCCTCTAAATATTTGAACCTAAGGCTTGTGAGTCTTCATTTGCATGCCTTAAGCTCTCTGCTGTTCCATTTATATCTCTGACTGTAAAAGCTGTGTGTTAATGGCGCCGGAAATATTTGCAGAGTTTGAACTCCGCTCTTTAATGCAAGTCCTGTCAGCCACCTTCCTGAGCTATCTTTTATTATCTCGGCCTTTGGAAGTGGTCCTTTCCTGCGTTTATGTCACTGTGGCTGAGATAATAAGCTATGGCGGTTTCCCGTCTACCTGCAACCCTGCAGAACACAAAAATGTTAAGAAAACAATGAATGGGGTGGTGGACACAGTGCGGGTGATGAACATGGTCGTGCAATTGGTGAAACGACGGAATAATGGAGAGGAATGATGGAGGGAAACCTTAATGGCGGAGCGCAGAGGAGATTTAAATGAAAAACCTTAATAAACCCGACCTATGAACAAAAATATGGGATGGGGGAGAATATACGATGGGTACACGTGGGGTGTGACGTGGTGGGACCGGGAGATGTTGGAACAGTCAACGATGGGGGAAAACAAAACTGGGCTGTCGGATCTTAGAGGTGATCAACGGTTGAACACACAACGGAGGGCAACGAACTATGTGCCAGGAGTACGGCGACCATGGATTAAACCCCACGCAGCTTCGTTGAGCGATGACCGTTGGATGGGCAAGGGTAGATCTGACGGCTGATATGCATATTGATGTGCGTCCTGTGCCGAAAGATAATGTGCGATGGGCAAGTGGTTTTGGAATCGTACAAAAGCCACGCGTCGAATGTTGTATGGAATCGCTGGGCAATGGGAGAATACTGCCTACCACCCCAAAGTGGTGTGATAGATACCACCGATTTTTGGATAGTGCGCGGCGGGGACCACAGGGATAGGTACACTGCGAATCGTCGGATCTGTGGGTGAATGGACGGTAATTGCGTGGTCGGGGGGTTTGGACGAAGAAACACGAGCGTTGTGGAATTAACGACCGTCGTCCAATCTAAAAGATCGATGGCCAGGAGCGCTTCCAATATTCATTAGAGGTTAGCACCCTTCAGGTCCGCGCTTGGTCATAGCGCAGGGTTCTGTGGGGGAAAGGTGCGGGGGCTAGGCCGAACAGGGGCTAGGCCTAGACTATGCAGAAAATATGGTTTTGGCTCATTTTTAAATTATTTTAAGCCCAGCCAAGGGCAACAATAGGGGAATGAGGGGGATTTTGGGAAGTTTTCGGAGAGTAAGGGGAAATTTAGGGGGAACAAAGGGGACTTTGACAAAAGGAACAAAGGGGTGAAAATGAAGCATTTTGCAAGGGTATAAAGGGCAGAATAAAGCCTTTAGGAGCATAATTCTTTATCAGCAAGGCCTATTGACTTATAACTGTAGAGGGAAATAGTCACAAGGCAGGGAACCTGAGAAGGCTGCAAGGATGATGTGTTTTCAAGGGAAATGCATTCCTTGCAGGCTTATAAAACAAATTAGCCCCTTACTTGCTTTGTCAAGGAAATTATAAGGGGCTAACAGCCACGATAGCCTCTCTAGCTTATGTTTCCTCCCAAACTCCTTTCCTCTATCCCCCATCTGGTTTTGTGTCATAAAAAGTCTTGGCCACAGTGATGTTGCCAAAATTATCATTTGCAATTCCATTTTCGTACCTGGTCCCACCTACAACAATAGGAGTCACAAACGTCACCTCTATAGGGTTAATACCCCTCAGCCCTGAGGAGGCCCCATCTATTAAGGAGACTATCACAAACACCCCTTCAAAGGAAATGTCCATCGCAAAACTGATGGTTATGACCAAGAAAACCAGTAAAAAAGGGAAGAAGGTAGAAAATACCACCATGCAATGGGAATTACAACCTTCCTCCATATGTGAAATAGTAGGCCACCCTACCCACATCTGCTCAGATCTAGACGAGCTAAAACTTCTCCTTAGCTCTGCGTTATGTATCGCGGTAACAAGTTCCTGTAAAAAGGAACCAACCACCAAAAATCAAGGCAAAGCAATGCGTACCAACCACACATGCACTATATGTGGCCATTATGGGCATTACACCCATCACTGCTAAGAAATTCAGTGATATAGGGATGCCTTACATGCCATCAAGCAATCCTATCAAGAGGATCCCTCCATCGAGTCAACTAGAGAAGAAACTCGCATCATTTTATACCTGCAGGAGGCACGACGGTCGCTAGAAAGACCCACGGTCATTCCCCCTCCCCCTATTGAATGATGTGCACTTTGTGACGAACGAGATCATTTCATCGCTAAATGTCCAGCCCTAGAATTGTTTCATCGATGGTATCCAGTTCATGTAGTATATCGCGTTGACCTTCTAGCCACCTAATATTCGTGTCAGATATGTGGTGGCAATCACCCTTTACGTCATTGTCACTATATCCCTAGATTCCGTGCAATGCTAACTAGTTTATGCACAACAATAGTACGCCTATCCCTTGAAGATGACTTTGATATAGAATCCATGGATAGCTCGAAGACATAAGAGGATGTGACGAGTAGATCCATCCTCTTCCCATCAGTTGAAAAGCGGCTAGTCGGGGAAGCCTTACTCACTCACAACCGCCCTCCACAGAGAAGACCAACATGTGCATTATGTAACACACGCAATCATGTGGTCACCACTTGCCCTGACCTAGAATCAATACGCTATTGGTACCAAATCACGTTGCCTAACGAACAGGACGGGAACACCCATGTACAACTTTTTTTCCTAGTATGTCAGGGAAATCACCATGAGCAACACTGTACATATATCCTGCGAGTAAACCCACTAATTGACATGATCAATTTATTAGAGACGCACCACTGGGATCTCATCAATCCATAGCTCAAAAACCATGATGGAAGGTAGATTTCCCATAGGCAGCCTACCCCATTTCCACATTGACACGTCAGGAAAGTTAGAAAGGCACATCAACCTAGCATGACCCATGTCCAGACTATTCCAACATGTAGTCTATGTGACAGAATCAACCACGAGGTTAACCAGTGCAAATAATTGAAGCACCTCGTGAACAACTTTCGCATGGTCTCCTTCCTCCCTTAGAGGCACCTCTTTAACCAGGAAAAAATCACATACTGCTCTTGTCAAATCTTCTCACATTTCCACCATACTATGAAATCTGAACACCTCCCCAATTTTTGAGTGGGGAGGGAAGCGTTACGTCTACACTCCCCAAAAGAGTTAGACATACCCAAGCCAAAAATTTCGAAATGGCAGCAAAGGACCATTTCCCCTACGTTGGATCCCTTCTAATCCACTTCAGGGATGAAGAGTAGTGTTGGTTCCCACAAAATATACTTAGTTGGCACAGTGGTACCGTGCACCATTTTCACCATCCATAATCACAAACCAGAGGCATTCCCATTAATAGAAACATTCAAGCACCTATGTACCAGGTGTTAGAATCCTGTAATTCACAATATCACAAGGTGACTTATTATTTCTCAGATCTTTCATATTGAAAATAATATTCCATGGTTGTCATTTATTTCCAGAAAAATGAAGGGAAATCCTGACTATCAAGAGCTTCAAAGGAATCAATCTTCATTTTCAGTTCAGTTGAAAAAGGAAAGAGTTGCTGATAAGGTGTAATGGTGAGCAAACTTCATTTCTGCCCTCATTCATTTCATTTACCCTCTTTTACCCTTCATTTTTCCAAATTCTGAAATCTAATGCTCGAAATTCCATTAAAACAATTCAAATCCATATATCTATGCTTTCGGGACTTTATAGCAACTCCACTCCCCACAAAAAGCCTTTTAATATATCACATATTATATATGTGATATCATCACCACACTTATCATATTAGGGACCCACTTTCCTTTATTGCATCGCAAAACAAAACCCTTTCGCTCTTCATTTAATCTCACCCTTTTTTCTTTTTCGCTTTACATTTATCTTGACCTTTTCGCATAGGCATATCGAAAATATTCTCACCACAATCATTTGTTGTTTCTCTGGACCGCCGATGTGATATAGTGGGACCCTTCCTGCCATGTCAACTACCTCTTGATTGCATTTCTGCAACTTCGCACTCTTTACCATTTTGCATCTCAGTTTGCCACTTTTAATGCAGATGTGATATAATCCCCACCACACTACCCTTTCCCCATCGCATCGTCAACATTTCCACGTCCTAACCCACCAACACATCATACATCACGTTAGCGCTAATCAACCTTCATCTTTCTACCATCTCTGCACCTCCACTCTCCATCCAATGGTCATTAACACCTTTCGCCCCCCCCTCGGCCTTTGAATGTTAACAATGGGGAGGGGGGTTCAAAATGGGTGGTGTCCCCTACTGTCTTTTCCGCTATGTGGTGTTACCAGGGCATTTTGAGCCCCCCTTGGCCGAAACCACCCACCGCATCACCCCCCTTTGAAATATTATAGTCCTGGTGTAAGTGTACAGATCTAGTATAGATCTATCTTTTTGGGATCTACTCAGACTTACAAGCAAACCCACTCGGTAAAGAGGTGGGATTCATGCTCGGGAACACCCGATGCTAAACATCACTGGTACTCTGCTAAACAGCAAGAGGAAGAAAAAGTCTGAGCAGACTTGAAATATTATAGTCAATGAATTTGGGATATTACAGTGGTATTTGTAATGTTCCCAAATTTTAGCCTCAAAGCTAAATGGAACATTAGAGTTAGAAACAACTCTAACCGGTGTAAGGGAGCTATTTCCTGGTGTAAGTGTACATTTTATACCACTACAGTTTTCTGAAGATCAATTTGGAAGGTGGAATTTGTCTTCAGTACTTCATCTAGAGAACAAGGTGAGGGATTATTCCCATCACTTGGGCTTATAGATTAGCACTCCCAGAGCCACATTGCATATCTGGCATCAGGACAAATGTTATTGACCTCCTAGCAACAGTATTCTCTCCAAGAATAACGTTTTCCATATTGCAGATCTGAGAGGAGGAAGGAAGTTGCTAGTACTTCAGCTAGCAATCCTGTGAGGGATCACCCCCTCACATTTCCATCAGTCTCACCATCATCCTGGAGTTTAATGCAGCATATTTCAACAGGAAAAAGGCCTCTCTTTCCCTCATAGCACAATTTTCAGAGGCAATTGTGTTGCAACAGTTGCAATCATCTTTTGGAGGATTGAGAAGCTAGATCTAGAGCTTCTATCTCATAGATCTGAGGAAGGGATTAGCCCTTCAAGCATAGATCTGATCTAAGTACATATTTCAGCCATTTATTCTTCACATCTAGCTTCATATCTGTATTTCCCAACAGATCAAGGATCAAATCCTAGGGAGGTGATTTTCCAAAGTTGTAGGTTATCTTGGGAATCCATCACATTGTCCAAATCTTGAATCTTGGCATCATGAAAACTCCAGCTTTGAGTAGATATGCATTTCTCTTTTCAGCCTGCAACTCCATATTTATATTATGCTGAAGAGATAGCACAGTATTTGCTGCAGAGCCTCAATAGTTACACTGTACCTTCTTCACACATGTTTTCAGGGTGATCCTAGCTCATATTTTTTTCTAGATCTACCTATATCTTGTACTTGTGTAACTGATTCATCTAAAATATAATAAAATGGCTCAACTATTTCTACATATTCTGATTTGTACTTAGATTTATTGTTTATCTTGTTGTAAGTTCTTATATTGTGTGAAGTCTTGTTCCATTCTCCCTTTTGGGATATTACAGTGGTATCAGAGCATGATCTTTGGCTCAGCTTGTGGACACTTCATATTTTTACATTGAAAGAATAACAGATAGATGAGATCTATCATGGAGGATGTGAGATCTGTCACTCCTTTCTTCAAATCCATGCAAGATCTCTCCAAGGAGGTCAATCAAATGAAGGAGGAAGAACAGAGAGAATATCCAAGAAGAAGATATGATGAGGAAAGCACTTCCTATCAGCAGCAAAGAAGATCGAAGAATCCTATATCTCCTCATAGATCCACTATGCCCACTTTCTTTGAAGAAGGTGAGAAGTATAGAAGTGAAGAAAGGCATGAACCTGAGACTCATGAGACTCTTTGTCTATATATTGAAGAGTACAGAGCACAACCTAGATATTTCAAGGAGAAACTAACTCTCCAACAATTCTTCCAGATTAGAGAAGAAACATGATCCTATAGCAGTAATAGAAAGGAGAGGCATAATAGATTCTATTTTCCTACATTTGATGGATCTTCCTCAATCAATGTCAAGGCTTGGAGGAGGGAGTTAGATTCATTTTTCAAGCTACATCTTGTGGCTGAAGAGGAGGTTGTTCAATTTTCAACACTTCATCTCTTAGATGAAGCAAAATATTGGTGGTTTGGGCACATAGAGCATGCAAGGGTGACCAAGTATTTAGATTTATTTCATAAGTTGAGGAAGAAGTTTGATATGGAGAAGACAGAGTTGTGCTACAAAGGGGCATCTCCCAAGGAAACCAAGGAGAATTTCAATCTTGTCACTCTGGACAAGAGGTCACTATTTTCTCCACCTGCTGAAAAAGTACTTGTATCTGGAGAAGAGACACTTGCATCTTTGTAAGACAGTCTTGAGCTCTTGACATATGGAGTCCCATGCATGGATCATGAGGTGCATGAGGAAGAGGAGGAGGATACCAGCGCTATTACACTTGAAGAAGAGAGGCCATCACTCTTACCAACAGTTGGAGATACTATTGTCCCGGTTGGAGGAACTCTTGTGTTTTGTCAAGAGGTTCCCACATATCAGTTGATCCAAGGTATGCATAGAATTTCAGCACATATTATTTCAAGATCAATGCATAACCAATGATTAGAAAAAAATGCTGATTTGAAGCAGAGACATATCACAGCGTAGAGGACCCTTGATCTAATCAAGGAGGAAACTGAAAACTATCCCTGTTCATCATTGTTGAGCTGCATTCAACCCCTTGAGTTGAGATGTAGAGTTTTAGAAAATGGGATTAGCATTATCCTATGTATAATGGCTTATTATGAGATCGATATTGTGCCTTACTTTGAGACAGCATATGTATTACCCTGCAGATCTACGATGCTGTCACTTAGTAGCTGTGAAAAAGAAAGGGCTTCATCATTCTTGGAGCATTTTGGAGGTAGCTTCACTCATGAAGCAATGGAAGAAAATATGATAATGGTATACATCTTGAAATGAGAAACCTTTTCTCCCTTCTAGATGACCCTTTCTCAATGAGCCTCTCACTACTCAAAGAGAAAATTCTACTTGCATTAAATCCAAAACTTCTTTGGTTTTGGAGGGCCTTTGATGGAGAAAGAATCTCATTAAGAGATCTCATTAGAGATGCATTTCAACATTTCATGAAATGAAAAAGTCTTCAACAGTTTGGGAAGGATGGAATTCTACAAAGGGAGGATGCCATGATTATGTAGTACCTCATTCATCATCCCTATGGGAGTGAATGGGTAAGGATGATAAGAAAGGGGTTGCAAAGCCACTTGCAGATTTGTATGGGCCAGCATGCTTGGTTACGTTGGTTTCCATTGGGAGATTTATGTCACTCTCCAAAGGCACCTATTTTTCTGATCCATGCCTTCAAAAACATGTATGAAATAAAGAAGGAGGCATGGCTGCACTGGTTGCTCCTGGGTGAGTATGGATACCACCCAATAGCTCATATTTTTCTGAATCATGCCTTGTTTTTTAATGATAAATTTCATCAAAGGAAGGCATGTTCAATTTTGTTTCACTTGAGAGAAGTTGGCCACCACATGACATCTCCTATGTCTATGTGTTTTGTATTGTGTAAAACTTGGCATAATGATCTCATGATGTGCATTGATGATGTTTCTTTGTATGGGGATGATGTGACATCTCATATGTCCATTAGTATGCTTTTGTTTCATGATGCACATGAGGAGGAGAGAAAGTAGCAAGATCTCTTGTTGCTTGGATTGCTTTTGGGGGAGTTTGGCTTGTCCATCTTACTTGGAGGAGATGGAGGATGGAAGCAAAGGGCCTTACTCCGATGGTTATTGTTAGGAGAATATGGTTTGACATATTTGTCTACCCATGTTACTTCTTCCATTCTTCTTTTGCATAACTTTGGCATGATGAAGTTTGGATCCAACAAGGCCAATAGGGCTACGTATGAGAGCATCTCAATTCTCAATCTAATTCATGAAATAGGGGATGAAGATATGTATTTTGTGATGGAGCTTTTCCTTTGTGGAGAGAACCACCTTATTGTATGCACCTCATGTATTGATGATGATGTTGGACATCATATGGTTATCACTTGGTACTTCATGATGGGAGGAGGACATCTAACCAAACAGTTGCAGGTCATACTTTATGTTTTTAAAAGACAACTTTGGAACCAAACATACATAACATATTGCAGAAAATGGAGGAAGCCTTCCTTATGTGGATGCCAATTGGAGGGGAATAGATGGCCTTGCATCTACTTTTGGAGTTGCTTGAGGAAAAGCAACATTTTTCTTGGGGGGGGCTATAATATTCCCAAATTTTCATATCATATTTGGAATATTAGAGTCCTTGATTTTCTTAATGAATTAAGTACATAAAAGGGTGGAGGGACACACAATCCTCAGTAAGAATAAATATCCACTTTGTGTGTGTGAATGTGGACTAATTTAGACTAGATCTACAAAAAGAGGTAGTTGAGCAACTACTAATGTGAATGAGATTGGAGATCATGTCTCATTTAATGAGAGAGATCATGGAGGGTTGATTTAGTCAACTAAGATCTTGAAGATGTCAAAAAAAGGGTCATTGAGAATTAATGATCAAGTGGTGGAGGATCATGTGCAAATGAAGCACACATGATGGAGGAGGTGTACATTACACCTAGACTGTTTGGTTGATTTGGTCAAATAGCACAGTCCCGCTTGGAGGATATTGTCCACATGAGACTGCGCAGTTGAGATTAGGGCCAAGGCTTGGGATGGCTCAATAATTATAAAGGAGATAAAGGAAAAGGTGAAGGGTATATTGGATTGTTTTATGTATGATATTTTAGATCTGGAATTTTCAAGTGACATTCCACTACATTCTTGGGTTGTTTAGCAGAGATTGCAGGTGTTTTTTAGCATAGTGGTGTTCCCGGTCGAGAATCCCTACCTCATCCTCAGGGAAGGAGAGGTTCTTGAGCTTCATTTCCTCATTCTGGAATTTTGGCCAAGCTACCTCCTTCAGCTACAACACAGTTTTTGTTTAGATATGGGTTGTGTTGCAGGGTGCAGCAAAGGAGGATCTCTTTGATCCATTTTTGGGCTTGTTTTTCAGTGGAGAGTTTGTTTATCCATTGGAGGATTAGCAAGGGAGGCTCCCAGGCATATTTTTACATCTTGGCATTGGGCCAAAGCATCTCTACACTTTTACAGTGCATTCCCTTGTATGAAATGCGTCATTTTTTAGAGAGCAACTGCAACAAGGTTTAATACCTTTATTTTTGGCTAGTTTCCTTGGGCAAGGGCCAACCCTTCCCCTATAAAGCTAGGAAAAGGGATTCTAATCCATATTGTACTTATTTCAGTAATATTCATGTAATGTTGCAGCAAACTGTGTTATTTTGTAGACTAAATATTGAAATCTACTCCTCTTGCACTCAAGCTGTCAAGAAACCCTTGTCGAGTTATCTCATTTTGGTAATATCCTAGCATTCTCATCTGTAATATCCCAAAATTGGGATTGCTCAGCAAACATGCACTAAAAACACATTCCCAACAAAATATGCTATAAAATAATGAAATTAACTCTTGGATCCTGTAGATCAGTCAATACAAAACCTAAATCCAAGAATAGAGCTGAAAAAAATCAAACTAGGTGGGTTAAACAAATCTCCCACACCTAGGATTGCTAAAAGAGGCTAAAACCCCAATCACTACAACATACGAATTTCTGCATAAAAGTGACTATGTCGTATAAAAGAGGGTTTGTGAACCTAAATGGTAGAGACAAATAGATCTGATATTTTATTAAACAATTTTCTCAGAAAAATGAGATCTAGTCTCCTTTATACAAAAAGCTAGAGAACCCACGAAGGGTTTCTAGGAATTCACAGATCTTCAGAAATATGGCTGAATAATCACTAAAAACTGAAGCAAATGAGAGTATAAGGCTGTAATAATTTAGATATAATGCATATCTGAACAAATTTCTTCCCCCATGGAAGAATCCGTCCTCCAATCACAGCAAAACTCCCTGAAAGAACCACAAAAGACACTGCTAAAACTGCTTTGCAGAAATAACACAATTCCTGAGTGGAATAATGTTGTAGCTAATGGTAATGTGTTGGCCTACTGAAAAATATCTGATATCAGCCCAAGAATTCTCCAATGGAAGGAAACTTCCCTCCTGTGCAAAACCAACTCAGAAAATGGGTTTCTCAACCCTCCCCTACAACACCTTGCAACTCAGCTCAACCTCCTGCAGAAAATGCACTGAAATTAAAGACTGGAGCTTGGCACCAATGGCGGATATGAGGAATGAAAGATCAGATCTCTCCCAAGAGCTCCTCAAAGGGAATAAAAGGGATTTCTGAACAGGAATACCTTAGTGCTGAACAACACCGACAATCTTAGCTAAACAACTAGGAGAGAAAAAATCTAAGCAAACATGAAAATGTAATACATAAGCTAACCCCCAAATGGCTGCCATCCTCTTCCTTATAAACTAAGTGAGCCTTCTCGCCTTCGGTCCCACTCAATAGGGTTTCCACCATCACACAAACAATCTCCCTCCAAACCTGCATTGTGCCTTCATTAGAGCCACTGCTCTAACTGTGTTGTTCGATTTGGTCAAGTTTGACCTCTTCAACTTGCTCCAGCCCTTTTCACACCTAAGGGTCTTCAATCCAGCTCACATATAGCTATCTATGCTGAACCACATTCACATTGAGCATATTTTATTTTCTGATCCACTCCTCCTACATCTATGTTGTTGACTTGGTCAAACTTGGCCTTGTCCACAAGAAAATTGTCCCTGTTCACACATGAGAGTGTAAAATCCAGCGGGCATTATGATCCCTTTACACACTATGAGGGATTTTATCCTTATTTATGAAACGTATGGGACTCCTTACCCTTTTATTCATCTCCTAAGTGACATTAGCAAAATTTAATATTCCAATTTGCTGCATGCAAATTTTTGAATATTACAGTCCTCCCCTCCCAAATGTTTCTTGTCCTCAAGCAACTGCAAGGATAGAACTGAAGAGCATCCTCTTCTCCCCCTGAAGCAACCTCATAATATAGAATCCTCCAAGGATAAAGGTGCTACATCATCCATATATCTCCAAGTTTCCCCTCCCAAGTAAACAAACTAGCTTTTGGTGAACACCACAAATAGCTAACATTATGTGACAGTAAAATATCAATGGAGGAAACAATGGGTGGTCTAAAGCCGTACTTGAGGCATGTGGTCTAATATACATTGGGATCTACCATCCCTATATGAATCTTCCATCCCCAAGCTATCAACCATACAAAATGAGCCACCCTCCAAAATGGTAACTCATGCAAATCATCCTCCACCTGGAGCTCCTGCAAAGTAGGTGGGCTGAAATTGTAATATCCCAAAATAGGGATTCAACAATACATAAACTGTATGATGGTATTGAAATGATGAATAAGCTTAAAATAGGTGTGAAAAAAACATATACATCAATTGGATCTACAGCAGCAACTTATCTTTCATTCCATGATCCGACAAGTGGGGAAAAACAACTATTTCAGCCCTAAAAACATCATTTTCAGATATTTACGTAGAAATAAGGGAAATTTATGTTGGGATCCCTTATCTTAGGTCATGTGGGACTCACATACCAAATTTTAGCGAAAAAAAATAACTCTAGCTAAGTTAAACAGATCTCCCACTCCCGATATGGCTCAAAAACACTGAAATCCCATGACTTTTAGTATTCAGAAATTACTGAAGCATGAAAAACATCATTTAAAGATTATTTCTTCTACAATATGATGCAAAAATCATATCAGGAGTTTTATTGCCTAGAACATGAAGAAAATGGAAGATTTGATGAAGAAACCCTCAAGAATGAGGTGCTGCAACACATAGAAATGATTGCAAAGGCTTGACAACATTATTTTATTGAGTGTAATAGAGTAGTAGATTAAATATCAGATCTAGAGCAGATATATGTACAAAAATTTAGATCCATATCAGATATTTACATTAGAAAGGCTCCTCTTTCAGATCCCCTTGGGGTTTTCAGCAGCAAATGAAGTATATGGAGTAGATCTGGGATATACTGCAGCAGATTTGCAGAATGATTCAGAATTTCTGAAGAAAATATATCTATGAATAGATAAGATCTGAAACATACATGGATTATATGGATAATCCATGGATCGCCACAGTGTAAGGAAGGCTCCTTTACACCAGAGATCTCTCCTCCAAGTAGTTGCCAAAACACCCTGCAACTCCTCACTTGCAAATAACGCAGTCCAGGGACAAAAATTGTGTTTTAGGCTTGTTGTAGAGTTTATCCTGATGCCAAGATATAGATATAAAGCTCCAATCAGCTAATACACTCTTCCAGGAGGATAAAAGACTCAGTCACTGAGAAGAGGCACTAGTATGGCCTAGATCTGAATAGATCTAGCCTCCACTTGCTGCAACTTCCAAAGAAAATCACACCCTAAATAGGAAATGTGTTGTAGTTGAAAGGATAAGTTTGGTCTCAAACTAGATAGTGGACTATGTAGTACAAACTCTTCAAAGAGCTACTCAATGGAGAGAGGTGGAATTCCTAAACAGGAAATCCCAATGCTAAATAGCATTTGCAATCTAGGCTAAGTAGCCAAGAAATCTATATGTCTAAATAGACCATAGATCAAGATATCACATCATGAACTACCTCAATATGCTACCTTACTCTTCCTTTTATAAGATCAAGAGATTGTAAAACCCTAAACCACCTTCAATTATTTAGCCCCATTCACATGTGTAGCCTCCAACTTGACTGCGTTGTCCTTCTAGGAGATTCATTGTATCTGGACAGCGTGGTTGATTTGGTCTTGGTTGACTTTTTCAATAGATTCAGTCTCTTTCACACTCAATTTTGTTTTTACAAGTGGCCTAGATTTAGCTTTGTTCACATTGGGCATTGATTTATTCTTTTATTAGGAGTTTTATGAACCTCCTTTACATATTTATTCTTCAAACAAAGAAAGAAAAACAAAATGAATATTCCTATTAGCTTAGGACTAATTAGGAATATTATAGTCCTCCCCTCCAAAATTTTGCTTGTCCTCAAGCAACTCACAAGGACTTTGTAGAATCTCCAATGGAATTGTCTCCTCCCAAGAATACAAGTTTTCCTTTTGTGGATGAACCAAATTGCTGTCATCATGAAGTAGTGGGAGATACATGAAAATAATCATATGCTGTCCATTGGAATTATCAAGGCATGAGAGATGGTAAATATTGGGTACTTCAACCCCCATGAGAAACTTCAATCTCCATGCTATCAACCAAACAAAGTGAGCCATCCTTGATAGCTCAAAGAAATAGTCTCCAATCCCCACCATATGCAATGTGTAGGGGCTCCATGGCTGGAAATGAGAGATAATAATTCTCAATTCATGTTGTCTCTCCCTCCATTTATGATAAATATGGAGCTGATGATCTTGGACTGCATTAATATAGTCCTCATGAAGCCAAAAGAGACTTGGAACTTCATGATTCCCTTGTTGTGCGGATTAATCAATCTTGCGGACAAGATCGATCTCCCTAGTACCAAAAGGTAATCTAGCAACAAACAGCCAAATAAACCTATCTTTCTCTAAACATATACGATTCATAAAAGAATACTATAAAGGTGTTTAAGAACTCATCGCAGATCCGATGCTTGTTCGAAGTAGTTGTCCCTCATGCCTTGAATGAGTTATCTTCGCAAACCTATAGTCGCAAACAAGAAAACATTAAATAGCACTTGTATAGTAAAAATCATAAATCATGCTTATCATGGTGATCAAATAATCCATGAAATAAACAGTTAACTAATAGCTTATTGAGAAAAATGAATTCATTTGTATTAACTTTGAAAGAAAGAAAACCTTACAACCTTAGCCTTGATGTTGAACAGGCCTTCCCGACGTCCGAAGCAGTAATCTCCTCTACTCTAACAAGTCTTGCACTCCTCCAACCGAGACAGATAGAGGTATGTGATCTCTCCTCACAAAATCTCAGTTAAATGAGTCTAAATCCAAACAGCACTTAACCTCAAATAATTCTAAAGCTTGAACTCCCCTTGAGGCTACCCAATGCATTTTTTTATAGTGGAAAAGAGGAGGTTTCAGTTCCAACTATGAAGGGATAGAATCCTCCTTCAAAGGGATAAGCTCCTCACATCAAGGGGTTAGCTCCATAAGGTAAGGGATACATGAACCTCAAAAGAGCGATTCTACCACCACAAGATTCTTTCTAGAGGCTTCTAGAATTTACTGAAAGTGAGATTTTTTGAGTTTACTTACGCCTTTTTAATATTTACAGGGGTCTGCACCCATAACACAGATAAAGTGCGTTCAGGTACGCAGGAGTCATGAACATTAGGTGCGGGACCGCAGGCAAGATACAGAGAAAGTGCGATACCAGAGTTAAGGAGTTTTTTAAGAACTTCTCTCTTATTTTCAAGGCTTGATATGAGAAACTGATGTGTTAGACTTGCAAAGGAGGAAGTATGAGTGATAATGAGCTCATACACATAGAAAAATGTCAAGATGACAATTTTCAGTGCAACAGATTGCCCCCCAAAGTGCAAAGTCTGGAATAGATGAAGCTGAAGTCTGTCATATATGAAGAGTGAAGTACTTTATCATTTCAAGGATCATTCTGTGGACACCCCAGTCGGAACCTGTAAAAACATTTAATGAAAAATATATATGTGTACATATCATCGCTGAGGTAAGCATTTCCATACTCAGATCAAAAATAACTAGAAACTAATTCAAACTGTTGTGATACATGAATGATTTTGAGTACATCAACAGTATAGACATGTGTAGACACAGTATGGACGCAGCCATCTGTTTATGAATAGTCCATTGTACAAATGATAAAAAAATTCCTCGTAGCCTGTATGGTAGAAACTAGATCCAGGGTCTTGATATCCGTTTCTTGAACCAGTACAATTCTATCCATGTGAATAAATGTTTCAAAGTCGAACATGGTAGAAACCACTTGATTACCAGTCAATAATGTAAACTGTTAACAAGTGTGAGAGTAACCACCAGTAATATCAATGGCTCTCAAAGTACTCAGTACAATCCATGAAATGTGAATGAATGAGTTGAAGTCGAACATGTCACGGAATCATTCGATCGAAGGTCAATGATGCAACCTGTCGTCGAAGGCGAGAAACCTGCCATTGAGGCATGCAGATTTCAAGGTATTGATAATTTCTAGATCAACTTCCTAGATAATGAGCTGTCGTTGATAGAAAGTGATCCGTCGTAGGAAATCCCACAACACAAAATCATAGATCAATTTTAGAAGAAATATATTGGCAAGGACTGACTCAGGGATGGTCAAAATGGATGACAGATATTTTTCAAATGAATGGTTTATTTGAACTATCCTCTTGAACACATAACGACACTGTAGATGGCTTGGTGACAATTGATCCAAAGCTAATACCCAAAAACCAACTGAAGACTTTCAATGTGGTTTTATTAACTGTTAGGCAAAGGATTTCCCAACCCAAGTGAACAAAAGTGTCGTGTTCAAGAGTGGTTAACTGGTTTTTCGAAAAATCAAAATACAAAAAACAATTCCATTTTTCTCTCTTTTCCCCCACCATTTCTGGCAAGTACCTCTTTATTTTTTACAAGCTTGAAGAGGATAACATTTGATTGTTTATAAGCTCATCCTTCGGATGAGTCCAACTTAGTTTAAAATTTGAACCCTAAGAAGGAGTGGTTCGTTCCTGTTTGAAATTGAACAGGTCCTTTACTGTTACATTTTAACGAGTCCAGTATACGAGAAACTCGGTGTTTTTCAATTTTAGGGAGTCAGAAGAAAAACTTAAGAAAAATTCGTGGGTGTGTTTTTTCGTAAATTTAGTCTCTTGAGTCTGAAAAAGGATAAAATAATGCGGGAGAGAACTCTATTGACCGTATTTATTCAACGTATACCTTTTCATAAATAGTCCATTTCAGTCCGTAAAAGGGGTAAACTTATACTGAAAGGATGATCATTCATTTATTTTAACGAGTTCGAATAATCAAGTGCTCGACAATCTTTTCAATTTTTGAGAGTCTGAAAAGAGCTTAAAAGAGGACTCCAAGCTTTTTATTTTTCGTAAATTTTTGAAAGTGTCCGAAAAAGTGATAAAAGTATGTTCTTTGTTGAAAACGATCAATTTTCCTAAAAAATCCAATTTCTGCACAAAAACTCGAAACATTACACATACCTGTTTAAGATAAATAAAAATGCTTTCAAAATAACCTTTTTAAAGTGAAAAATAAACAAATTAAAAATTCATTTATTTGAAAAAAATTATAAAAAGGACTTTTCTAACTTAATTTTTACCATTTCAGTTCAGAGTGAAAAGTAAAAGCTTTTGGGTAAAAAAGTTCCTGTGAAGATTCTGGAAAATCCGTCCAACAAAATCGAGAAACGCCAGCTCTAGGTAATCCAAAACCTCCTAATCTCGCATTTCATCTGTTTATATTTCGTTTTTAGGCTTTAGATTTCATTTTTTAAGCAAAAATATGTTGAAAAAATCGCCCGCGGGGGTCCGCAGGTGCAACACGCAGGCCTTGCGGACCCCAACATTTTTCTACATGGGAAAAAGTCCTGGGTCCACACCTGTTACATAGTTCCCATGCGTATCTACGCACTGTGTATGAACTACAGGTGCGGACCTCGCGCAATGAAATTTTAAACTAAATTTTCTCAATTCCTGCCCAAAATTTTTCAAAAAATCTTGTTCTAATATGTCTTTTTATGCATTGTAGGACATACAAGATGCTTGTTTTGGAGAGAACACGAGCATGAAGATGTATATGATGCCGCAATGAATCATTTTCCTACAATGCAGGCATTAAGAGCATGTGGTTTGTATAAATTTTGGGCCATTCAGGGCATGAGGGCATAGGTAGACCTCCTAACATGGCTAGTGAAAAGGTGGAACGTACAAGACCAGTTTTTCATTATTGGCGGCCACCGGCTCGAAATTGAGCTGGGGGATATCTATTTTTTGACAGGTTTGTCCAAGAGGGGTGAACAAATTTCTCTGTTTGGGACTAGGCCAGGTGGCCAGACTGTGGCTAGTCTTCGACAAGAGTTCTGTGATGATCAGGCAGACCCCCGGGACAAACAGATTGACATAAAAACTATCATCCGTACCGAGCTAAAATTTATTGCATTTACTATCACCAAACTGTGTGGGAGTGCAGCGTTGCATGTGGCTATCGGTTCCCATATGCACATTGTTGTAGACTATTTTTGAGGCACCATTTTCAACTAGTGCGAAGCTGTGTTGGCCAATGTAAAAGGCCAACTAACCAGAGCAAAGAACGGAAAGCTAAATAAATTTTGATATGGATCCATTGTAGTCACCTTTTCTCTAGAGAGGATCCCCATGTTAGTTCCGCAGAACATTCCTGTCGATGCTGGTCGACCTCGAGAACCTAGGCTGGTTCGTTGGGTTGCATTGATGGTCCGTCACACTGCTGAGGGCGTCGAGATTGTTTGATTTCCTCCTTCATATTTTCATTGGTTGGAACGCAAACTTTTTGTTATAGAAGAATTTCCATACATCGGGATAGATTTCCATGGCGACTGAGAGATGGCTCTCCCAACAGGGGAACAGTGGGATGAAACAAGTAAAAATAATTTTCAACAATTTCTAAGTTCTATTTTTTTTGTATTTTGATCGTCTTGAAACTAATAACCAAAAGTTTTAAATGCAGATCTGGGCTCACAACGACCATCCCATCTCCATCCTTATGAGAGGAGGCATCCAGCTGCCGCAGCACCAGCCCTAGAGGGCCAATCAGTAGATATTCTATCTGATTTAGAGCATCACCTAGAGCGTTTGACTCTAGACATTCTAGAGACCGACATAGATGATATCCCACTCAGATTTACAGAGATATGTGATTGGTGTCCCAGGAACTTTTAGGAGGTTCCTATGTAGGGTGGCCTGGGCAATGGTCTCTTATCATGATCATCATCAGTGATAGGATGATCATGTCGTAGACTCATATTTTTGACCTTTTGTATTACCATTTTTGCCGATCATAAGGTGTTTCTAACCTATAATCAAAGACGATGTATATTTTTTTGAAAACACTTCTATACTATGATATATCACTATTTACTGTCTATCTATGTACATGTTATGAGTGTTGTTTAATTTACTGTTTTGATTATTGCAAATGTCGATTTATCATACTAGAAGAAACTGGATCTGCTAATGTATTTAAATGTCTTGGAATATGCTGATATTCAATGTAATCAAATTCACATTCCAAGAGACGAACTCTTAAAATTAATCGTAATAACACTGGATTTCTAATGGCATAAACCCTGTTAAGTTGTAATACAACAAGTTCAGAATCCAACCTAACAATCAAACTCTGAATTCCAATTGATATGGATTCAGATAATAACTCAATCACTACACTATACTTTGCAATTTTATTCATTGTTTGACCAAGGCTTACCCCATGCATGGATACTAACTCATCAGAGGGTGAATAAATAACCCAAGCTGCGGAAGAAATGTTTCATGTACTATGAAAAGCACCATCAGCAAAACCAATGTAGGTTTGAAGAGACGTCGACATCTGCAATATCAAGAGTAAAACTCAGATAAGCAGGAATAGTGATAAAAAACACACTTCTAAACTAGGCATGCTTTTCTAATCTAAGACACACTAGCAGTAAAGAAATCTAATCTAATAAAAAATCTCCACACCAAGTTTAAGAATAATGTCTCTTCAGATAAAGCCCATTTCTGGGTTTATCTAAAGGGACACCGTCGAAATCTATCAGCTCATAAGCCCCTTTTGCTAGCTTTCGCTTAACAATGAAAGGACCATGCCACATGGGCACGAATTTTCCAGCTCCTAGCTTATTGTTGGCTTGATCGTACACTAAGACTAGGTCTCCTTCTGAAAAATTACGAGGGGTAACACCTCTATCATACTGAACTTTTATTCGTTTGACATGAGCCTCATTTGCTATTGCAGCATTTCGTTGATTCTCATCTAACTGAGCCAAGTATAAAAAACGTTTCTCCTCTTCAGACATAGCTGGGAGTAACTCTATGGCTAATTTCAATGATGGAATTTCGCATTCAACTGGAAATACAGCTTCCAAACCGTAAACTAGTTGAAAGGGAGTGAAACCAGTTGATGTTTTTACCGAGGTCCGATATGCCCAAAGTGCTGAAAATAACATGGAATGCGAATTCGATTTATGAATACCAATAATTCGTCTGATCATAGTGACTAAAACTTTATTGATAGCTTCAACCAGACCATTAGCCTGCGGATAATATGGAGTGGAACTATCGTGGCACAGGCCAAGTTGATCTATCAGTTCAATCATCATGATATTTCGAAAATGACTTCCATTATCTATAATAATGGCTTGAGGAACACCGAATCTAGAAATTATGTGATTGAATATGAAATTTGCAGCAGTCTTGCCGTCTACCGAAAATGTAGGCATCGCCTCGGCCCACTTAGAAAAATAATCTACTGCTAAGATAATATAGACATGCCCCCCAGCTGAGTGAGGGTTACATGTAATAAAGTCGATACCCCACTTTGCAAAAGGACTAACAACAATTATAGGGTGAAGAGGAGCGAGTGGCGCATGCATTTTACGATCAAAGAGTTGAAAATTGTGGCATTTCCGGACTGCATAGATACAATCTTTGAATAACGACAGCCACAAATAGCCAGCGTGCAATATCTTTTGGGTTGTGGCATACCCAGACATATGACCACCACATGCTCCATAATGGTAGTCATTTAAAACCTTCTCAGCTTCTTCATGAGTAAGACAACGTCGAAAAACAGAATCCACTCCACGACGATAGAGTGTATCACCAATAATATTGTATTGTTGGGATTGGAAACGTATTTTCCATCGCTGAGATCGTGATATTTCAGGCCGAAAAGATTGGGTTTGGAGATAAAAGATAATATCCCCATACCATGGATCAAGTGTACTGATAAGAAAAAAGGATTTGTCCACAATGGGCTGCTCCGCCACAGTTTCAGTATAAGTAGAGGGGAAATCACACATCAGTTCGAAAAAAACCAAAGATTTCTTTGCCTTGGATTTTTCAAATTCCAAGTCAAATTCCTGCAGGATAACTATCCATTTGGAATACTTTCCCCCTAGAAATTTTTTGGTTAAAATGTACATCATAGGGTTACAGTAAAAAATTACCGTGATTTTGTGTAGTAAGATGTAGTGTCTAAATCTTTGGATAGCTTGAACAACTGCCAAGGCCAATTTCTCCACATGCATGTATTTAATCTCAGTTGGATGCAGATTTTGACTAAGATAATAAATCACATGTTCATTGTTGAATTCATCTTCCTGAACTAAAACCATCCCAATTGTGGAATGAGAGGCAGCGAGGTACAAAACGTAGTCCTGGCTGTAGTTGGGAGGATGTAGTAATGGTGCATGGGTCAACGTGTGTTTAAGTGCATCAAAATATCGATTAGTGATCTCATCCCAAAAGAATGGAATATATTGTTTTAACAACTGGGTAAAACCCTTTGTTAGCTCGGTGTAGTTAGGAATGAACCCGCATAAAAAATTTTCTTTTCCTTGCAAACTTTGGAGTTGGCGCAGAGTCGAATGAGGAGGTAGATTAACAATAGCTTCGACCTTCGATGAATCAATGCAAATTCCTGCTTTCGAAACAACAAATCCCAGTAAGAGACCTGATTCTACACAGAAAACACATTTGTGTGGATTCAGCCTAATTCGATAATGCCTACATCTCATAAATATTGCTCATAAATGAGTGAGATGATCGGCCCTACGTGATGAATGAATAGGTAAATCATTGAGATAAGGCTGTAAAATGTGCTTAATGTCATGAAATGCGTAAGACATATCCCTTTGAAAAGTTTCCCCAGCGTTCTTTAATCCAAAAGGTAGTTTACAATAAGCGAATGTTCCCCATGGACAAATGAAATCTATTTTTGGCTGATCAGCAGGGAGTATGTTTATTTGATTATAACCGGAAAAACCATCCATAAAGGAAAAAATTTCACTATCGGCACAATCATCAATTATTTGATCGATATAGGGGGTTGGATAATTGTCTTTAGGACAAGCTCAATTAATATCCCTATAGTCGATACATACTCGTATCGTTCCTTGTTTTTTGGTGACAGGAACAATATTCGATACCCAATCGGTTAAAGGAATTGGATAAATGAAACCTGCACGAAGTAATTTCTCAACTTCGGCTTTGATAGCAGCAGCTTTTCTAGGATGCATTTGACGTAAACGTTGACGAATAGGTTTGGCATCCGAGTAAGTCTTGATTTCATGTACGAAAATTGACGGATTGATTCCTGGCATTTCTTCATATGACCAGGCAAACACATCACGAAATTCTTGAAATAGGGCTTTATAAGTTTGAATTTCATCTTCCGTACAACAAGCACCTATATGAATGTTTTCAATTATTCCTGGCTTTACTGAAATGTCAATTGGAATCGTTCGAGAGATATTTTCCAAATTTAACTCAGAATTAGAATTTTGCAATATATTCTATGGTTCTTTGACATATTCAGCAGTAAAAATTGAAGCAAAATCATCTTCAAAATAATCCAGCTCAGGTAAAAACAAAGATCGGTGATGTAGATATTCCCATGGTAAATCTTCAACAGACAAAAGTTCACGAATCTGCTCATCAATATGAACAAGATCAGGAAATGTCATTGTGGCTGAACTAGATATAAAAAGTGATTCCTCATGGATCCCATTCATTGGATCAGTTTCGGTTGAAGAAGGGTCGGAAAGTGACTGTACAGCCTGATATGCAATTTCAAATGGACTTAAAGGCATCATGCCATCAAATGAATCTAACTTGGAGTCGGAAGGTATGATCCAAGGATCATCAAACATAATAGTATCTGATGAAATCATATGAATAGTCGCGATAGAAGGTTATACATTAGGAGGAGGAAAGGAAAAAGTTCCTAGTGAACCAAAATCTTTAATCAAACCTACTCCAACATCCTTGTAAGGGATAGCCGCTTTACCAACGTGCTGGATTGTTTCTGTAGAGGCTGGATCGGAAGAAAAATAAGTTAACTAATATATTGTAACGATCCTTCCTTGATGTGGAAATTTTATAAGCCGAAAGACCAAAGAAACAACAACAGTCATAGCATAAAACCAACTACGACCCAGAAGAAGGTTGTAATCTAGAGGGGCATCAACCACTTCCACATCTAGATTTACGGTTTTACCTTTAACCCCTATGGGTAATGTTGGGTTTCCCATGTTTTGGCTAGATTGGCAAGACCAAAAGATGAGACAACATCAGACCACTTTCAGACCTCAGGATCTAGCCCTCCTGGGTCCAGAGAGGGATCTCTCTATATAAGCAAAGGTTTTATGTCTTTGAGGCTCAAATTTAATATGTTAGGCTAGTCATAGGCACAAGGTTTGTTTGTTTTATATGTTTTGATTTGGTTTTTGGGAATCAAGAATGAAGGTTTCAATATAAGACAAGTCAAGGCAAAGAAGAGTTTAGGCAGAGAGAGATAAATTCAGATAGCATTCAAGACCATTGAGTAAATGGAGTCAGGAAAGGGTTTACTTGTTGTTCAGTATGCAGGCTTTCAGTTGGGCTAGTCATCTAAAGCATTGGATCCTAAAAATATAGGTGGAGTGAAACAATCAGGAAAGAAAGTGAAAGAATGAGGGTAAACCAATTTTTGTCTATAGATCAGGTCAGAGGTCATTTAAGTCCAGACCTGCTTGGACATACTCTTAGGCAACTCTCAAAGAAGGGCAAGGAACAACTTGAGGGAGACTTAGATAGGTTTAATTAACTGAAAAGGATCCTAGTGAGATAGAGATAGAGTTCCACACTCCCAGTGTTCCCAATTCATTTAATTAAACTCTAACAAGAACATCTAAGAAGCAGATTTCATTAACTCATACGTCAGCTAGCAGGAAATAACATCCACTACACTAGTTAAATTAACTGAAACTAATTCTTAGACAACACATTTAGCAGAAAACATTAAGGCAAGGAGAGCAGAAGCATAGGGTGCCTAACAAGGAAAAATCCTATGCCAGATTTTTGATGCAAGCCAGAAGAACTGAAATGGAATGAAATAAAACACAGAGACAGAAAAACATCACCGCAGCTTTAGATCAGGATCCAAAGAAATGTGCTTGTCATATTAAGAGCAACACCAATCAAGTACAACATTTTCCAATAGCTTGAAATTCAGTTTGAAAACATACTCCTCAGCCTATCTTACAACTTTACATGGTGAGCATGCCTCAAGAGAAAAGCTTGCAATTCCCAGATATCTCATCAACAACCTTTACAATAATTTTCTCATGAGTTTTATAGCTGAAAAGGAGAAAAGGACGTAGGTGAAGAACTAAATGAAGAATTAAAACTTAGAAAGAAACAAGGCCTGAAGCCCACTCTGTTTTAACTCCTGTGCATGGATCTCTGGAATTCTTTGGGTGAACAAATGATCCTCTTCAGGCTTCCAATTAATCTGATATGACCTTGATGTACAATGGCTTGCAGTACCCTGTAGTACTTTTGGAGGAAGAGCAAAGGGTGACTAAATGGCGGAGAAGTCTGCCATACTGCATAACAAATGTTTTGATGGCTTTAGACTGTGGTTAAGGCTGAAATATTCCCTGGAACACGGCATGGAATAAAAGCAGTATGGGAAACCCATCCTTTCTTGGAGAAAAACATTCTATTGATGTAGAAAAGCTGCTATATATTAATTTCTGCGCACCTGTATCCTCTGGGTGGTCTATGATGTCTTTGACCCAGTAGCTTGCCTTGAAAAACTTGGTTTAGGCTCAAAGATCTTCATTTGCATGCGTGGAACTCTCTGCCACTTCATTTATGCCTCTGTCAGTGAAAAATTGCCGCTATATCAACACTGTGTAATCATGGCGGCATTTCACCTCCTGTACCCTGCAAAAACCCACAACTGTGTGAAGAAATCCATGCACGGAGGAGGTGGATGGTTACAGAGGACAGGCAGAGTGGTAGCATGGTGGTGGTGAAATGGTGTTTTTGGCTAAAACAGTGGTGAAAATGCATAAATGTGGCGTAAACCATGAACATTATGGTTTTGATGAAAGAACGTGTGTGGGCTGTTCGATCATGGTCTGGAGACGTAGATCAACGGCGGAAATCGAAACAACGGGACGATATATGAAATAGGGTGGAACAAATATGAAACATAGAACTTTAATGTAAAACAAAAAAATTTGGTTATGATGGAAATACAAAGGAATGCGATGAAAATGCAATGAATCACGATCGTATGCGGTGGGACCCAGCGTGGTGGAGGGCAATTAGATCTGAGCCGTCAGATCGTTAGATCCAACTGACGGTCAAGATTAAGTCATAGAATCGCAATCACAATGGACAAGAGGGATGCACATTTTATAAGTTCTGATTGCGATTAGGAAAGGGGAAAGCGATTAGTGCCAGGCCGTTCGATCTGGCGGGAAGATCAATGGTGGAGATGTGGATCGGGGGATCGCAATCGGAGGGGACACAAAGGGGCGACATCATTAATCTTCCGATTACGATTGGGTGGAGAAAGCGATGGCCGTTGGATCAATGGGAAGATGGATGGCTTGGATGAGATCGGAAATACAAAATCGGAAAGAGCGGAAGGGGCGTAATCGCAATCGCAATCGGGAGAATGTGCGATGTGATCAATCGGAGGGAGGGACTTGCGATGTGATCGGAGGGGAGTTGCGATTGCGATGATTGGAGGGGAGTTTCGATCAATCGCATCACAAACATTTGCGATGAGCCGATCGGGGGACTTAACATAAACCTTGCAATCAAACAGATTTGCGATTAGCACGGGCCGTCCGATCTACGGGGGGAATCAACGTTGGGGATTAAGTCGCGGGACTTACTAACAAAACACAATCGCATCGGATTGTATTTAACAAAGGAATGCACCGGTCTTGCAAGCTGTGATTGTGATTGGCGCTTAAGACTGAAGCACTTGGTCTTAGCGCTGGGGCGTATGGGGGAAGTGGTTAAGGGGCTTTTGGCAAAGGGGCTAGGCCCTTAATATAAAGTTAAAAAGTGGGTTTTGGCCCATTTTCAATGAATTTTAAGGCCCACAAAGGGTAATGATAAGGAGGAAAAGGGGAAATTTAGCCAAACAAAGGGTAAGGGCAGGATTCAAAGGGGATTTTGGGTATGATTTTGAGGGTAAAGGGGACTTAGAGGGAAAAAGGAGGACTTTTTCAAAGGGGGGAAAAGGGGTAAAATGGGACATTTTGCAGAGGTACAAGGGGCAAGTAAAGGCCTTTTGGAGCATAATTTTTCATTAGTAAGGCTCATTGACACCATAACAGCAGAGGGGAACATAAAAAGGCTTCAAGTATGATGTGTTTTCAAGGGAAGTACATTCCTTGAAGGCTCATAAAACAATCTAGCCCCTTGCTTGCTTGTCAAGGAATTCATAAGGGGCTAACAGTGGCTCCACATGGGGATGGCTTCTTCTTGAAGGAGTCAAGAATTCAGAAAATGATCTTTAGTGTAGGCCAGATGCCTGCTGCTTAAGCCACCTTTCTTCTTTGATTTTCAGCTGCCACAAATATGATAGATCAGCAAAACATTTTCAACAATCTACCTACCCATCCTACAATCCTAGCAATTTTTTCTTCTAGGGTGCATTTAGACTAGCAAACCCTTTACATCATTTATTTTTATAACAGAAAATAAACCTATTCTAAATCTACCTTTATTACTCCATGGGACCAGATTAGACTGTTGGTCTCATATGTTTCTCTACCTAATCTAATATCTGTTGGGATTAAAATTTCCAGCAGATTTCTTCTCTACATTCTACAACAGAAATTTAAAAACAGTCAAACTAGGATTAGACAGTCTAGTTTGCTGCAGATCCAAGGCATAAAGACAGCTGCACATGGACAAAAAATTGCTGAAAACTGAAAAAAAAACTTTGAAGGCTTGAAATCTGAAGTTTGGAGTATCCTTATTCTCTTTGTGACTCAAGTTTTGAGCTTGTTAGAGTCACGCTTTTTCTTCATTTCAGCTTTGGTTTTGGGCATGTTCGAGCTGATTCTTCTTTTTCCTTTGCTAGTCCAGATTTTGAGCATGTTAGGACCAGCTACTTTGCTTCCTTTGGCTCAGGTTTTGATCATATTAGAGCCAATCCTTTGCACTTTAGAGGTCCATGTTTTGAGCATGTCTGAACCTCTCCTTTTCTCTGTTTTTGAAACATTTTCTCTTTTCTTGAAAACAAAACACTGCAATGGTATGTACAATGGAAATGGAAACTGGAAATTGGAACTTAGCAGAAGTAGTGTTTGAGTATCCTGCCATTGACAGGACCCCCAAGCAGCTCTGTACCATCTAATTCCTGTAGAAAGAAATAATTTGGACTCACCATGGCCTGGATGATGTATGGACCTTGCCACAAACTATCAAACTTGTCGTGCTTTCCTTTATCCTCTCTCCTTGAGTCCCACTTCAGAACCTTATCTCCAATTTTGAAATCAACAGCTTTGGTTCTCTTGTCAAACAACTTCTTTATGTTTTCTTGAACTTTGAAAGCTCTGTTATAGACCTCGTCCCTTGTTTGCTGGAGATGAATTGTTTGGTTTATCCTTCTCACCATACTGTCTTCTTCTGTTTGAATCTCTTGGACCAGCTTAATCACTGGTACCCCAAGGCTGGTAGGAAACACTGCTTCTATCCCATAGACAAGCTGATATGGTGACATACCAATGGACTTCTTTGTTGTAAGCCTGTCAGCCCACAAGGCATGCACTAACTTGTTACTCCATGACTTTTTGTTCTCTTCTAGCAGCTTTTTGATGAGGATCACCAGGCTCTTGTTCGATGATTCAACTAAGCCATTACCCTTTCGGTAATAAGCAGTTGAATGACCAAGCACTATTTGATACATGTGACAAAAATCAACCATTTTCTTGGATCCAAAAGCAGCAGCATTATCGGTGATTATTTTCCTTGGGCAGCCAAACTGAGAGAGGATATGACCTTCTAGGAACCTAATGATGACTAAATCTGTGGCATTCCTAGTAGGTATGGCCTCTATCCACTTACTGAAGTAGTCTGTGGCTGTTAAGATCCATTTTTGTTGTGCAGAGGAAGCAGGATGAATCTCTCCTATGAAATCTAGGCCCCATTGCATAAAGGGGCCTTCGACAGTGATGGGTTGTAGAGGTAAGGGGAGGAGCTTCCTTTTGCTTTCAAAAATCTGGCATTTGTGGCAGGAAATTAGCATCTTATAGATGTCATTGAAGAGCGTAGGCCAGTAGTAACCAGCTCTGAGTATTTTGTTTGCAGTGGCCTTCCAACTTAGGTGGCCTCCACATTCTCCTGCATGGAATTCTTGTTTAATCCTCTCAGCTTCAGTTTCTGGAAAAAATTTAAGAAATAGGCCATTTGGATTTTTCCAATATAAGTTTTCATTCAGAATGCAATAGCTTCTAGCTTTTAGTTTCAATAATCTGGCCTTGGTCTTTGACAGTTCAGGTGGAGCATTGAGGTTGGTGAGCACATAAAGGATATCAGAGTACCAAGGAGAGTTCTGAAACTTCTCCTCAACAGTGGGATTGGGCAGTCCTTCCTGATCATCCAAGGCATTTACCATGTTAATTTCAAGGGCTTGTAGATTCGATTCAACCATTAACTTAGCTAAGCCCTGACCTTTGATTAGTTTTGTGGTTTTTATCTCAAGGTCGTATTCTAGGATCACAACGATCCATTTTCCCCTCTTCCCATCTAGGTCTTGGGACAAAATATCTTTGACTATTATGTTAGGCACATAAGCTATGGTGTGGGAATGCAATATGTACACCCTAAAGTCCATTAAAGCCTTAACAAGAGCGTAAGCCTATTTTTTCCATTATGTTGTATTTCAAGGGTGCATCCCTCAGTGCTTTGCTGAAAAAGGCAATTGGCTGTTCCATTCCCTCTGGATTTTTCTGCAGTAAGACTGCAGCCATTGTAGGCTCAGAGGAAAATGAAAATATCAAGAAATATTTAGAGAAATCTGGGCTGATCAGAACAGGAGCTTGGGTGAGTGCAATTTTTACTGATTCAAAATATTGTTTAGCTCCAACAGTCCTTTTAACTCCTACACCTTTCTTCAGCATGTTAGTCATATTCCTAAGGTGTTCAGCTAGGTTGGGAATAAACCTCCCAAGGAAGTTAATTTTCCTAATGAAGGACTGTAATTATTTGATGTTTCTCGGGTGTGTGATTTGTAGTATTCCCTCAACTCTTTGTGGGTCTATCCTAATTCCCTTTTCAGATACAATGTGGTCAAGAAGTTTTCCTTCTTGTAGCCCAAATACAGTATTTTTGGGATTTAATGATAGACCAAACCTCCTACATTTTTCAAACACTTTCCTCAGATGTTTTAGGTGTTCTTCTTCAGTCTTGGAGTAGACTATTATGTCATCCAGATAGATGACAATGAAGTGTCCTATTTCATCTGAAAAAGCTATATCCATTGCTCTTTGGAAGGTTGCACCAGCATTCATCAGTCCAAAGGGCATTTTTACATACATAAAGGTGCCCCATGGAGTGGTAAAGGCTGTCTTGAGTTGGTCTTCTGGGATTACTAAGACTTGGTTGTAACCTGAAAACCCATCTAATAGAGAAATCCTTTTTGAGCCTACTACCCGCTGTAAAATGTGTTCCATTTTTGGCAAAGGGTAATTGTCTTTGAGTGAGGCTCTATTAAGATTCCTGAAATCAATGCATAGCCTGATCTCCCCTGTTTTCTTTCTTACAGCCACTAAGTTTGATACCCAATCAGAGAACCTTACAGGTACAATTATGCCTACCTCATACATATTTTTAATTTCTTTTTCCACTGCAGGCAATTGTTTTGGGTTTATTCTACGGATTTTTTGTCTGAAGGGCTTCTGATTTTCTTTCAAAGGTATTTTGTGTTGTATGATGTTCGTGTCATAGGCCTTTAAGTGTTCATAGCTCCAAGCAAACACATCCACAAATTCCTTGAAAAGGTCAATATATTTTTTTTTCATGTTTGCAGGAAGAGACTTAGCCAATTTAATCATTTTGGGCTTATCTTCTGTGCCTATGTTGCATTATTCAACGTCAAAGTCTGCGTGCTCTATGGTAGGCTTTTTTGCTACATTGTCAAAGTCAAAAAGGTCTTCTAAAGGAGCCAGGCCTCGAGGTATGTTCTTATCTTTGGCCTGCAGCACCTCTACTTCTTCACTGTCTGCGTTTTCACATTCAGTGGTTGAATTTCTATTTTTTTCATTTAAAACTTTTATTTCTACGTCATGGGGTGGGATTTCTTCCTCATCTAAGGGTTCCTCACTTAGGCAGCTATCACTAGACGTAGAGTCTGAATCAGAAAACTCAAACTCGTTTCTTCCTATCAAGAAATCTTCAATCTGTTTGTCGCCCTCAAAGACCTGCCAGTATTTTTCGTTATCCAGCATTGCAGGTCTGAATCTGGTTTGTATTATGATTTGTTGGTCGCTTGGAGTCTTAGGGTATGAACTGGCTAGGCAAGCTAATCCATTTGCAATGGCGTTCTGATTTCTAGGAACAAACTCTAATTCTTATTCAACAAATGTTTTCAATATATCCACAGCATCATTCCTATATGCTCTCAACATAGGGTGTTTGGCTGTGTATTCACCGTTCACCTGTTTGATAACCAATTCAGAGTCTCCCTGCACGACTATTCTACAGGCTCCTATTTTCTTCAACAAATTTAAACCCAGGATAAGGGCCTCATACTCTGAAATATTATTGGTACATTTGAAATGCAGATTGCAGGCATGGCTCTCTGCGTAGTCGCTCTCTGTGTTATGTATCCACACTCCTGCCCCAGCAGTTCTTTTGGTGCATGACCCATCGAAATTCATTTCCCACAAGGGTTCATTTTTCGTTTTATCATCACTTCCTCCCTTACAATTGGGTTCACCATTATGTAGTATTATAGGGGTTGCACTAGGCTGTGGGTCATTTTGTTTTTCGCCATGTGTGTGGAAATCAAAGGGGTGACTAGTTGGTTGATTGCATTCTGTTTCCGGTTCACTTTGTGTTGTTGTTTCAGTGCACTGTTCAAATTTTTCTATGTCTTCTTCCTCTGAGTCTAGAGTAGACATTATGTTAAAGTCCATTGGCTCTGTTTCATCATGTGTACCTTTGCTTGTATCTACATTTTCAGATTCTGGTTCCCCCAAAGATTCATCATTATAGAGGATAAAGGAATCCAGGTCTGTATGCACAGAGTATAGAGGAGAATTTTCAAACTTTTTAGGGCTACTAACCAGGAATTTCATTTGTGCCTCCCTGTACAGTCTTCTAAGTTGGCCAAAGATTGGGATTGTGGCATAAGCCCCATCCATCTGCATTGTCCCTTGCAGCCTGGCTCCCCATGATCTTGATAATAACATGCCATACTTGGGTGGCACATCTGCCACCACAACGTCCATGACCATACACTTTGCTGGAATCTGGGCAAGGCTCACACATAAATCTTTGATCAGGCCAAGACACTTTACTCTACTAGAGTCAAATGAATATTGGTCTTTATAGGGATGGGTTATCTCTAGGCCTAGTCTTTCCATCACTACTTTAGGCATTAGGTTGTGTGATGCCCCAGAATCATGCATTGCATTGTGGAGAATCTTATCATGGACGTTAAGACTGATATAGAAAGGTGGTACTACCCCTTCCTGAAACTTTCCCTCTATCTTTGGACCAAACAGAAGGGCAGGTTGATCGTCACTCAGATTTACAGTGTCATTGTTCTCACCTAAATTTAATGCTTTCAAAATTTGGCCTTTATATACATCCTGAGTGGCCAGCTTAGAGAGTGGGACAGAGATTTTAATTTTTGCAATCTCACTCTCCAAATTGAAAGTGGACTGACTCTTTGGAATGTTTAACTCCATTTTGTTAGCCACTGCCTTAGTGGCTGAATCAGTGTGCTGGTTCTCACTATGTACAATGTTAGAAACTATTTTCTCAGGAGCACTAACTGTAGTGTCAGTGCTGCTAGTTGGTTTACCCTGTGTATCAGTGTTTTGGTTGTCTTTTCCTTTGTTCTTCCCAGAACTCTCAGTTGCTGATTTTTTACTTTCAGCAGTTGCTTTAGAAGTTTTCTCAGGTATTTTCTTGATTTTGACCTTAGAAGCCTTTGGTTTGGCAGTTTCTTGGCTCTTTTTTCTTCTAAGTTCATATTGTTCTCTAACCTGCATCATGGCATTTTCAAATCCTAACATGTAATCTTCAGATTTAGACCATTCCTCATCCCAACTAGAGGGTGGGGAGTGATCTTCTTCTGTGTAATAGTTATGGATCGAATATTCTGTTTCAAACATGTTTATTGTGTTCCCCTCAGACTCTTCTATGATTCCCTCATCTTCATCTAAATTTTTTTCTTGGAATGGGGGAATAACTTGCTGATCTGGTTCTCTTTGTCTGTTGGGAGTGGCATTGTTTCTTCTAAAGTTTAGGATCTGGTTATGGTTTTGATTTATGTTTTGGTTACTAACTGAGACAACCATTTTTTCCATCATTTGGTATAGCTTATCCACATTTTTAGACAGATGGTCATGATTTGGGTCAGACGTGGAAGCTATATTGTCATCTCTATATGTTACCCTTTTCTCGGCTCTTAATCTTGCTCTTTTCTCAATCAGATTAGCCTCTAAACTCACTACACATTTTTTCATATCTTCCAACGTGTTGTAATCTCTTTCCCTAAGCTAGTAGGCCATGTCATCATCAAAGCCTTTAGGGTATTTTGCTAGGGCCATACCTTGGGGAGGTTTCATGTGTGGAGGAAGAGCGTTGTAAATGCTGTTAAATATCGTTGTGTAATCATGGACACTCTCTCCTACGTTTCTTTTAAGGCTCATATATTCTACTAGGAGCTGTCGTGGGTTGGCCTTAACCTCCCATTTGTTTATGAAAGTCTGATATAAAGCAGGAAGTTCATTAATGCTACCCGGACGTAGGCCCTTAAACCATTTCTTCACATCACCCCTTAGGCTCTGGGCAAAGATTCTCATTTTGACTGTATCATCATCTATCTCCATGTAGTCAAAAGAATCTTCCATCCTATCTACATGGTGTTGGGCTGTGGTAGACTCCTTTGCAGTAAAGTGTGGGATCTTTGATTGATAATCGTTGGGTAAGGGTACTAGAGGCTGAGGTAAAACTAGAGGTGCATACCAGGCTGCCATGATGATGTTTTGATGAGGTAAAATATTGACTTGGGTAGCTGGTATATGGATGACAGGGATGTTATGACCCGCAGAAGACTGATGAGTAGATTTAGGGTGACTAAGCCCCAAGTTTTGAATGAAGTGTATATTAGGCGGTGTAGATGGAGGGGTTTGTCTATTCCCTAGGTGTTTACCACTTTGAGGTGGTGAAACAGGAAGCTCAAGGTCTGGCTGGTCTAGGGCACTGAATGACCTAGTTCTTGGTAAGCTACTTTGAGTGCCTAGGTCAAAAAATGGGTCCGTTAGAGCTGTAAAGTTTTCTGGAGTAGAGTTAGTTCTATGGATGTGATCGGAAATAGTTGATTTTTTATGCGTAGGATATCCCTTGAGGATGCTCTCAGGGTTTTTAACTATTTCAGGTGGGTCTGGGTTAGGTTAAGCTCTTGTATGAATGGTTCTAGAAGCCAAAATGTTGTTTCTAACCAAGCAGCTTAACCCTACTTGTTACTTCTGTTAGCGCTCAAATCTACCTCAGGCTGAAATGAGATAAAACTCAAGGCTACATCAAACCACGCTTAGCCTCGTAGCTAGCCCTACGAGGATAGGAGAGGGCTCTCTCCAGGTCTATCTCGGCAAAATGTTTTCAGAGGCGCTGAGATGACTTATAATGAAGAATGAATACTGATTTTAGGCTAGTAAGGAGATAGGAATGTTTGATTTTTGATTTTTGGGTTTTCGCTGGAGAAATGGGAAAAACAAATTTTGGGTCCGGGGATAAGGTCAGACCTTTGCAGAATTCGAGTTGGGGCGAGGTAGGTGATTGTATTGATTCTTTTGATTGGATATACAGACAGATCAGACCGACGAGGAGCTGAAGAGGGCAAAGAAGAACTTGGATCCTCTTCAAATAGTTGAAAACATATAGAACTAAATGAATTCAAAGGCAGAGCACGGTAAACGATGGATTCAACCTCATCTACTCATTCAATTTAGTTCAGAAGCATATGAAAGGAATGGAATACATTAAACATGAAAAACTTACAGTAAACAGAGAGAAAACACCATAAAAAACAAAACACCACAAGGATCCCAACAAGTGTCGCAAAACCTCTGATCTTTCCTTAGCCAAAATATGAAAAAATATGTACAATGGTGCCAAAAGTCTCCCAAGAGTCCAACCTCTCCAACCTCTGAAAATGATTGAGAAATTACATCATATAGACCATCCTAACCCCTTCCCATGCCTCTAGGGGTCGAATTCCTTCTTCAGGGATCAGTTTCAACAAATTCTAAACAAGGAACTAGAATCTAGGCATCTAAACAACTTGCCTCTAAAAGGGTGGAAACTGATTCATTTACATGATTTTCACTTTTTTAAGAGTGAATCTTCTAGAATAGGTAAAAATGAACCAAAGTTACATGCCAAACATAAATTTACATCATAATAACTCAAAAATTCCATCCACAAGAAAAACTGGTCCATACTAGGCGAAAAACTGAGCTGGCAGTTGAAAATTCAACAAAAATTTAAGTGGGTCGCATTTGAGCCGAGTGGGTCTCACTTTTTCCAGCCTGAATTTGAGGTACTTCCCGGCATCCAAATTGAGCGTGTGATAGCTCGTTGGAAAGCTCTTGGAGTCTACTTTCCAACACAAGTAGAATTATGCAATTTGGATTTGATTTACCCTGTCAAAAATCAAATCTCCCAACACTAGTCAAAATGAGCAGAATGAGGCTGCCTCAAGGCAGAGCGCTGTTGCAGTCAACTTTTGAAGGTCTTCCTCAACTCAAACTTGAGCTCATGATAGCTAATTGGAAATTTATTTCTGTATAGTTATCATTTGACTCATCATGAAAGTCATTTGGCCAACCATGCTAGGAGAAATCTTGATTTTCCCAAGGTCACTTCAGAGGTGCATTCAATTCTCCTGAGGCAACGGTATTTTTGACATTTCTCTAAAACCATGATACCTGTGTAAAAAGTGAAAGAGGTTTTTCTTCCTTGGCATGTTTTGGACAAAAACCTCTCTCATTTTTCCAAAATTCATCTTTGATTGCTCTAAAACATCTTTTGAGTGAAACTTATCCCGATGTGTGAAACAAGGGATTTTGTCGAAATGAAGCGAAATGAAGGGGATAAGGGGCTTCTAAATTCTTGGGGAAATTTTTGGAAGTAGGGAGGTATGTTAGGAAGCAGGGGAAAGTGGAATCGCAGAGATTGAGTGAAGGGAAGGGGTCCAAAAGGGCAAAACACAGGCCTAGCCTAGAAAATTGCCAAGTTGTGGCAAGAAACTAGGGTTTGTGCAAAAATGAGGAATTTGGGGGATCTCAGTGATGGGAAGTGTTTAATAAGGTATATTAAGGATAGGGGAAGGTGTTTGAACATCAGGATACAAGTTTTTCCGATGATTTGACCATCCAAGAGAAATTACCTCCAAAACCCTAGGTGAGGGAAATGGACCTTACCAAGGCACAACTGAAGCATGAAAAAGATGTAAAATGACCCAATGGAACCTGACATGATGATGACAACCCTCTGAATGATGGTACACTCAGCTGAATGATGACATGGACCGACATTTGGACAACTTTGGAAGGAGTGAAAACAAACCCTAGACCTAATGCCTAGTGACCAAATTTTGCTTGAAGACTCATTGAAATGACAAAATTTGACCTTGACACCTTAAAATCACTTTGTAAGAGCATGTTTGATCACTGAAGGAAGGCTGCAAAGGCTGAATCTAACATTGGCTCCAATGGGGATGGTAGCTCCTTGGAGGTGCCAAGAACGGCAGATCTTTGGGAGAGCAGACTAGTGCATTCCATTGGGCAATGGAATCAAAAACTCAAACTGAAATGCATGACTGAAAACTGATGACTTGACGACACAAATTGAATCTCACTCAACTAAAAACTAACTCGATACTTAAACACAACCGACAAACTGGAAATATGCTCAAAGTAGAGCTTATTCAATACAACCTACTCTAATTGTGCTTTACACCACCCGATCAAGTGAAATGGAACAACCAATGCAACCATGTAAGCATTCCAGCTGCTGTTTGATTTCTCCGCAAGTGCTCACTTGTGAAAAACAAGAAAGAACTACTGAAAGGAAACTCCCATGGAAACTTTGAACCAAGTGGACTGCTGATAAACTTGCAAAGCATGAATTGACTGGATGACTGCAAGAATACTGCGAAAGGATCTTCATAAACATAGCTCTGGTCCAGATAATCTCCATACCTTGATCTTAAACTTTTCCTCACATCTGCGGTGCTTTTCTTTGGTGATTACAGCAAGCTGTCAAAAGGATCCTGAAATTCATGAAAAATCAAACTCTGTTGTTGATTCCAGACAGAACAAAAGTCTCCTTCATCAATCTCCTCATATGAATGGAAATCTTGACATGTGCTATGCAATGAACAATCTGTTAAACAAGACAATGAAGGTGACCTTTGAATAAGATTATCATCAACATTCTTTTCGGGCACATGGTTAGCTAATGGAGCAGAATTTTTATAACAAACATCATCCAACACACGAGCAATAGGATCATCAAAAACTTGAGAAGACTGCTGCACTGTATCCCTTGAAACTGTATGACATCCTACTGGTTGTTCCTCTTTTTCTTGAGACATATTACGAATATTCTTCCTTATAAACTGAAATGATTCGAAACAAAAGGGTATAGAATTTTCCTGCATCATCAAATCATGTATTTCATCTTCCACACCTTCATCTGTAATCTGACCTTCAATTGCATTGGATGGCTGCAAATCTGATGCTACAAGCTGCTCATCTGAAGATTTACTATGCAATTTATCTTTCAAAAGCTGAAATGATTCAAAACAGAAAGGTATGGAGTCACCTTGAATCATTAAGAGTCACCTTGAATCATTAAATCATGTGTGCCCACTTCCAAGTCTTCATCTGCAACTTGAAAATCAATGGCTTTCGAGGGCTGAAAATCTGAATATGAGAAGTCTTGAACAAGGTTTTCATTGCGCTCAAGATGGTCCAGATCAAGACTTGTTGACATTTGTTTTCTGATTGCATGGAAGTTATCTCTGATGAACTGAAATGAATCAAAACAAAAAGGCAAAGATCCTTCACTTACTTCAAAATTTGCTGCACTTTCCTCATCATTGTCATAGCTGATATGCATCGGTTGATCACTGTACTCGAGCTGTTGAAAGTGAACTTCCTCCTCGCACAAACTAGCTACTGATTTGTCTGCAAGATTAGCTTCTGTTTGGAGAACATAATCATCATCATACTGATCAAACTGAGGCAACTCATCAGTATAAAACACATCATATCAACAGCTCTCTCTTCTTCACAATGATCTATAAAACAATCACTATGACAACTGGGATCAGAAACAAAATGTTTTGGGTCAGCCGCTTGTTCTTGAATGACATTTTCATTTTTTGTATTCATTTTCCGCACCATCTCTTCTACTGCGTTTACAAAAAGATCAAGATTTTCCTCTGAAGGTGTCGATTTCTCCGGATCTATGTTTTTCATCTCTTCTTCCTTCAACCTTGCCCTCAAGATCAGCAAATGAGCCTCTACATTCACTGCCTTGTTCTGCATCTCGTGAAGTGTTGCAATATTCTTTTCTCTCAGCTGAAACTCCATTTCTGGATCAAAGGCACCCGGGTAGTGCAAGAGAGAAGATCTAGGAGAAGGTCTTATATCAACTGGCATCGAATAATAAACTTGGTTAAATCTAGCAGAAAATTGTTGTACTGTCTCCCCTGGCATTCTTTTTAGCTGATTATACTCCTCTATAATCAACAAAAAGTTCTGTCCGATCATCCACCTGTCAAGGAAAACTCTGACCAACTGCTGGAAATCTGTGATGCTCGCATCGGGCAGGGCTTTGAACCAACTCTTCACTTGGCCTTGCAAAGAAAGAGCAAAAAGCCTAATACTAACATTCTCTTCATCAACTTCAAAAAGATCTAGAAAAGTCTCAACATTCTGCACATGTTGCTCAGCGTTGACATTGTTACATTCACCGTCAAATCTTGGTAGATATAGGTCATAATTTGCAGGAAAAGCATGAAGAACAGAAGGTAAAACAAGAGGTTTGTACCGATCTGGAATTTTACAAGGTGTAGGGGCATGTACAAGTGCCGTGGGATCAGCTTGATTTTCTGGCTTATCACTCTGAAGAGAGTCATCATAAGACGTGGGAAAAGTAAGGAGGCTAGGATCAAAGGGAAACTCAGTATTTACAATCTTTGAACAGGTCGAGTGAAGATTTTGATGACCTTTCTCATACAACAAACTCTGAAAAAATTTCAAGACAGCTTCAAGACCAGCAAAGAAGTAATTTACAAGAAAGCAGATTAGATCCTGAATACCATTCCACTTTAGATATCTGAACTTTGTGTAAGATCCTTCCATTTTCTCAGAGAAAGAGTCAGTCCTCCAGACTTTGATTTGGAGTCACCAGGTGAATGATTTCAGCCTTCTTATGTCTGATCGTTGTCCACCATCAACCATCAGATCTGATCTTGATACATATACTGGGGCAATTTACAAGTTAAATGCTGCGATTACAAGTTAAACCGGAGATCGACTGAAGCAGCGTTTATCTACTTCGCTGATGCATAGCAACAGCGTTTCGAAGGCTACCTGGCGTGACTTCAGACTCCGTCTATAACAAGCAAACGTTTTGAGTTTCTCCCCAGTATGGTCGCCACTATGTTAGCGCTCAAATCTACCTCAGGCTGAAATGAGATAAAACTCAAGGCTACATCAAACCACACTTAGCCTCGTAGCTAGCCCTACGAGGGCAGGAGAGGGCTCTCTCCGTCAATCTCGATAAAATGAGCAATAGGGTGTGAGATGACTTACGATAGGAGCTGATTTTAGGCTAGTAAAGAGATAGGTAAGTTTGATTTTGATTTTTGGGTTTTCGCTGGAGAAATGGGAAAACAAATTTTGGGTCCGGGGATAAGGTCAGATCTTTGCAGATTTCGAGTTGGGGTGAGGTAGGTGATTGTCTTGATGCTTTTGATTGGATATACGGATATATTAGACCGAAGAGGAGCTGAAGAGGGTAAAGAAGAACTTGGATCCTCTTCAAACAGTCGAAAACATATAGAACTAAATGAATTCAAAGGCAGAGCACGGTAAACGATGGATTCAACCTCATCTACTCATTCAATTTAGTTCAGAAGCATATGAAAGGAATGGAATACATTAAACATGAAAAAATTACAGTAAACATAGAGAAAACACCATCAAGAACAAAACACCACAAGGATCCCAACAAGTGCCGCAAAACCTCTGATCTTTCCTTAGCCAAAATATGAAAAAATATGTACAATGGTGCCAAAAGTCTCCCAAGAATCCAACCTCTCCAACCTCTGAAAATGATTGATAAATTACATCATATAGATCACTCTAACCCCTTCCCATGCCTCTAGGGGTCGAATTCCTTCTTCAGGGATCAGTTTCAACAAATTCTAAACAAGGAACTAGAATCTAGGCATCTAAACAACTTGCCTCTAAAAGAGTGGAAACTGATTCATTTACATGATTTTCACTTTTTTAAGAGTGAATCTTCTAGAATAGGTAAAAATGAACCAAAGTTACATGCCAAACATAAATTTACATCATAATAACTCAAAAATTTCATCCCCAAGCAAAACTGGTCCAAACTGGCCGAAAATCTGAGCTGGAAGTTGAAAATTCAGCCAAAAATTTAAGTGGGTCGCATGCCTAAGCCAAGTGGGTCGCATGCCTTTCAGCCCGATTTTGAAGTACTTCCAGGCATCCAAATTGAGCTCATGATAGCTCGTTAGAAAGCCCTTGGAGTCTAATTTCCAACACAAGTCGAATTATGCAATTTGGATTTGATTTACCCTGTCAAAAATCAAATCTCCCAACACTAGTCAAAATGAGCAGAATGAGGCTGCCTCAAGGCAGAGCGCTGTTGCAGTCAACTTTTGAAGGCCTTCCTCAACTCCAAATTGAGCTCATGATAGCTCATTGGAAATTTATTTCTGTCTATTTATCCTTTGAATCATCAAGCAAGTCATTTAGCCAACCATGCTAGGATAAATCTTGATTTTCCCAAGGTCACGTCAGAGGTGCATTCAATTCTCCTGAGGCAACGGTATTTTTGATATTTATATAAAACCATGATACCAGTGTAAAAATTGAAAGAGGTTTTTCTTCCTTGGCATTTTGGTGACAAAAACCTCTCTCAGTTTTCCAAAATTCATCTGTTATTGCTCTGAAACATCTTTTGAGTGAAACTTATCCCAATGTGTGAAACAAGGGATTTTGTCGAAATGAAGCGAAATGAAGGGGATAAGGGGCTTCTAAATTCTTGGGGAAATTTTGGGAAGTAGGGAGGGATGTTAGGAAGCAGGGGAAAGTGGAATCTTAGAGATCGAGTGAGGGGAAGGGGTCCAAAAGGGAAAAACACAGGCCTAGCCTAGAAAATTGCCAAGTTGTGGCTAGAAACTAGGGTTTGTGCAGAAATGAGGAATTTGGGGGATCTCAGTGATGGGAAGTGTTTAATAAGGTATATTAAGGATATGGTAAGGTGTGTGAACATCAGGATACAAGTGTTTCCGATGATTTGACCATCCAAGAGAAATTACCTCCAAAACCCTAGGTGAGGGAAATGGACCTTACCAAGGCATAACTGAAGCATGAACAAGATGTAAAATGACCCAATGGAACTTGACATGATGATGAAAACCCTCTGAATGATGGTACACTCAGCTGAATGATGACATGGACCGACACTTGGACAACTTTGGAAGGAGTGAAAACAAACCCTAGACCTAATGCCTAGTGACCAAATTTTGCTTGAAGACTCTTTGAAATGACAAAATTTGACCTTGACACCTTAAAATCACTTTGTAAGAGCATGTTTGATCACTGAAGGAAGGCTGCAAAGGCTGACTCTAACAACTTCTACTGTGGTTGATGTTGTTATGGAGGCTAGTCTCCGAGTGGAGTCTTGTGTGAAACCAAGGTAATCAGCAGGCCTACTGATCACCAGTGGAGTCTTTGAAACGTTTAGGAATTATGGAGTCACCAGGTGGAAGGTCTAAAATTCTTCTGGAGGGTTCACTGTCCACCACAGTGCTTATGAGATGTCCCCTTTCAAGGATATCTTCCAAACACAACAAACTCTAACCAGAGATTGACTGGGAGGGGATTTACCAGATATGTCACCTCTGAACGAGTGTGAGATCTGGAGGCTACCTGGCCCTTTCCAGGCTCTGTCTAAGAGTGTGGGAGAACACAAAAAATGGTATAGAGGTTGATGTGTGAATAGGATTTTTTAACTTCCAACCTAACCAGAGATTGTAGGTTTTTGAGGCTCTTATGATGTAGGAAGTGATAAATACTCAGAATCTCCACAGCAGAGTTGCCATTATGTTGGGGTTCCTATGTTTTTGCCAGATTGGCAAGACCAAAATATGAGACAACATCAGACCACTTTCAGACCTTAGGATCTAGCCCTCCTAGGTCTAGAGAGGGATCTCTCTATATAAGCAAAGGTTTTATGTCTTTGAGGCTCAAATTTAATATGTTAGGCTAGTCATAGGCACAAGGTTTGTTGTTTGATATGTTTTGATTTGGTTTCTGGGAATCAAGAATGAAGGTTTCAATATAAGACAAGTCAAGGCAAAGAAGAGTTTAGGTAGAGAGAGATAAATTCAGATAGCATTCAAGACCATTGAGTAAATGGAGTCAGGAAAGGGTTTACTTGTTGTTCAGTATGCAGGCTTTCAGTTGGGCTAGTCATCTAAAGCATTGGATCCTAAAAAGATACGTGGAGTGAAACAATCAGGAAAGAAAGTGAAAGAATGAGGGTAAACCAATTTTTGTCTATAGATCAGGTCAGAGGTCATTTAACTCCAGACTTGCTTGGACATACTCTTAGGCAACTCTCAAAGAAGGGCAAGGAACAACTTGAGGGAGACTTAGATAGGTTTAATTAACTAAAAAGGATCCTAGTGAGACAGAGATAGAGTTCCACACTCCCAGTGTTCCCAATTCATTTAATTAAACTCTAACAAGAACATCTAAGAAGCAGATTTCATTAACTCATACGTCAGCTAGCAGGAAATAACATCCACTACACTAGTTAAATTAACTGAAACTAATTCTTAGACAACACATTTAGCAGAAAACATTAAGGCAAGGAGAGCAGAAGCATAGGGTGCCTAACAAGGGAAAATCCTATGCCAGATTTTTGATGCAAGCCAAAAGAACTGAAATGGAATGAAATAAAACACAGAGACAGAAAAACATCACCGCAACTTTAGATCAGGATCCAAAGAAATGTGCTTGTCATATTAAGAGCAACACCAATCAAGTACAACATTTTCCAATAGCTTGAAATTTAGTTTGAAAACATACTCCTCAGCCTATCTTACAACTTTACACAGTGAGCGTGCCTTAAGAGAAAAGCTTGCAATTCACAGATATATCATCAAAAACCTTTACAATAATTTTCTCATGAGTTTTATAGTTGAAAAAGAGCAGAGGAGGTAGGTGAAGACCTAAATGAAGAATTAAAACTCAGAAAGAAGCAAGGCCTGAAGCCAATTCTTTTTTAACTCCTGTGCATGGATCTCTGGCATTCTTTGGGTGAATGAATGATCCTCTTCGAGCTTCCAATTACTCTGATATGACCCTGATGTACAATGGCTTGCAGTACCCTGTAGTACTTTTGGAGAAAGAGCAAAGGGTGAGTAAATGGCGGAGAAGTCCGCCATACCGCATAACAAATGTTCTAATGGCTTTGGACTATGGTTAAGGCAGAAATACTCCCTAGAACATGGCATGTAATAAAAGCATAATGGGCAACTCATCCTTTCCTAGAGAAAAACATTCTGCTGATGTAAAAAACCTGCTATATATTAATTTCTACGCACCCGTATCCTCTGGGTGGTCTATGATGTCTTTGACCTGGTAGCTTGCCTTGAAAAACTTGGTTTAGGCTCAAATATCTTCGTTTGTGTGCCTGGAACTCTTTGCCACTTCATTTATGCCTCTGTCAATGAGAAATTGTCGCTGTATCAACACTGTGTAATCATGGTAGCGTTTCACCTCCTGTACCCTGCAAAAACCCACAACTGTGTGAAGAAATCCATGCACGGAGGAGGTGGATGGTTACGGAGGATGGGCAGAGTGGTAGCGTGACAGTGGTGAAATGGTGTTTTTGGCTAAAACAGTGGTGAAAATGCATAAATGTGGTGTAAACCATGAACAATAGGGTTTTGATGAAGGAACGTGCGTAGGCTGTTCGATCATGGTCCAAAGACGTAGATCAACAACGGAGATTGAAACAACGAGACAATATATGAAATAGGGTGGAACAAATATGAAACATAGAACTTTAATGTAAAACACAAAACTTTGGTTATGACAGAAATACAAAGGAATGCGATGAAAATGCAATGAATCGCGATTGTATGCGGTGGGACCCAGCGTGGTGGAGGGATATTAGATCTGAGCCGTCAGATCGTTAGATCCAACGGACGGTCAAGATTAAGTCGAAGAATCACAATCGCAATGGACGAGAGGGATGCACATTTTATAAGTTTTGTTTTCAATTAGGAAAGGGGAAAGCGATTAGCGCCAGGCCGTTCGATCTGGCGGGAATATCAACGGTGGAGATGTGGATCGGGGGATCGCAATCGGAGGGGACACAAAGGGGCGGCATCATTAATCTTCTGATTGTGATTGGGTGGAGAAAGCGATGGCCATTGGATCAACGAGAAGATGGACGGCTTGGATGAGATCGGAAAGACAAAATCAGAAGGAGTAGAAGGGGGGTAATCGCAATCGCAATCGGGAGAATGTGCGATTCGATCAATCAGAGGGAGGGACTTGCGATGTGATCGGAGGGGAGTTGCGATTGTGATGATTGGAGGGGAGTTGCGATCAATCGCATCGCAAACATTTGCAATGAGCCGTTCGGGGGACTTAACATAAACCTTGCGATCAAACAGATTTGCGATTAGCGCAGGCCGTTCGATATACAGGGGGAATCAACAATGGGGATTAAGTCGCGATACTTAATAACAAAACACAATCGCTACGGATTTTATTTAACAAATGAATGCGCCGGTCTTGCAAGCTGCGATTGTGATTGGCGCTTAAGACTGAAGCGCTTGGTCTTAGCACCGGGGCGTATGGGGGAAGTGGTTAAGGGCCTTGTGGCAAAGGGGCTAGGCCCTTAATATAAAGTTAAAAAGTGGGTTTTGGCCCATTTTCAATGAATTTTAAGGCCCACAAAGGGTAACGATAAGGGGGAAAGGGGGATATTTAGCCAAACAAAGGGCAAGGGAAAGATTCAAAGGGGATTTTGGGTATGATTTTGAGGGTAAAGGGGACTTAGAGGGAAAAAGGAGGACTTTGTCAAACGGGGAAAAAGGGGTAAAATGGGACATTTTGCAGAGGTACAAGGGGCAAGTAAAGGCCTTTTGGAGCATAATTTTTCATCAGTAAGGCTCATTAACACCATAACAGCAGAGGGGAATAGTCAAAAGGTAGGGAACATAAAAAGGCTTCAAGGATGATGTGTTTTCAAGGGAAATGCATTCCTTGAAGGTTCATAAAACAATCTAGCCCCTTGCTTGCTTGTCAAGGAATTCATAAGGGGCTAACAGGTAAATCTTGCAAAATACCAAAAGGGTGGAAACCTCAACCATCAAAATCCTTTAGAATCATTGGATACTGATTGAGTGTAGGAGAACCAAGTGATTTCCAACACTGGATCGACATAATACACGTTGAAGCTCCCTCATCAATCACAGTCCGAAAAATCGGTCTGTTTTTTGCTAATACTGGAATTTGGAAAGCCATTTGATGAGGTAGGCGAGGTGTACTATTCTCTAAATTGAAGATTATTAGGTTCGAATCCTGAATATCGACAACTCCTATGGCTAACAAAAGTAATTTACACTGTGCTAGACATGATTGCAGCACTTCCAAAGCTGACATTGCTGAAGGGGAAATAGCTAAGTCCTCAACAATGTTGTAATTCTGAGCAGCTCTCGCAAGTGGATTGAAAGCTGATTTACGAAGAACACCTTTAGCAAGCGGTTTGATTATTAAGTCTGGATTGGGTTTCTTGATCTGTAGCAGACCAAAAATAGGAGGTGTAGTTGATGTGTTTGCATTAGAAGATTCTGCTTCTTTACCATCAACAAAATTCTTAGTACCATAATCTTGCGATCGCGTCACAATCCTGACATGAGACATCATCATAATAGGTTCTTCTGAGGCATTCAAGGTAGAACCAATCATCTTACTATCTTGAGTGGGAAAAGGATCCTTCAAGACAGCAGGTTGTTGTGAACCTTTAATGAATTTCGAAACCTTTGCCCGGTGTGGGCATTCCTTAGTAAAATGATCCTCGTCACAAATGTAACAAGGATAGCGAGGCTTGCGTTTTTCGTCATTGGATTCATTTTTATCAGTTTTCTCTTTCGAATTCTTTTTGTTTTTACTCTTCCATTTCCTTTTACCACCAGATTTAGATTTGGCCATAGATGTCTCTACTACATGAATGTCGACAGAAATTTAGGGGAAGACTCTCCTTTCGGGGAATCAGGTAAAGTGATAATAGGAGAAGAATTATTTGAAGATTTCTTCTTGCTTTTAGTATTGACTGTACCAATCATACCATCAGCGGCATGAGACCCTGAAGGAGCTGCAGTTATTTGACCTTGTTTTGGAAGATTGGGGATTTTTTCATGTAAAGTACCTGACTGCGTATAGACGAGGTCAAGGTACTGAGCTTGAGAAATCACTTGCTCCTCAATAACAACTCCGGCCTTAGCTACATCTTCAGTGATTTTGGGTAACAATGATTTAACAAACCATTCCGCCAAAATTTGATCCGAAATGTAAACTTTCACCAAACGCCTTCTACGTTGCCATTCATGAATATGATCAGAAACATATGTGGACGTGGATTACTTTAGTGAAGTTAATAGTTACGTGCCATTGTCGTATCTGACAGGCAACTGAAAATGAGTCAAGAAGGTAGTTGCTAGCTGACTGAAATTATTAAAAGAGCCTCGTGGTAACTCAATGTACCATTTGGCGGCAATACCAATAAGAGTTCTTTGGAAAAGACGTAAGCGAATTGAATCATCAATTATTGAATTAGACGCACACTAGAGGTGATAAGTCATAACGTGATTTGATGGATCCTCTCCTGACTTACCCTCGAATTTTGGTATATCACTGGGAAAATTATGCGGCATTGGCGGCTAGTACGGATAATAGAAAATTGGATCATTTGTAAGGCGCGTCAAATCAGGTAAATCTAAAGTTGCAATAAATGGTAATTGATGGTTAGGGTCACAAAAACCTTGAGTAGCCAAAGCAATTCTAGGAGGAGGATACCCAGGATAACTGGGAATCGGATTTGCATTAGGAATTGTGTAACCTCCCAGGTAACCATGATTAATCGGACCAAACTGGGGTTGTTGAGGCTGTTGATAAGTATAGCCAGGGTATGTTTGATACTAATAAGTTGGGTTTTGTGAAACAGGACTGAATTGAGGTTGTCCCTAGTATGGTTGATATGTGAATTTCAGTTGACTTGTGACAACTATACTTGTACAAGCTTGTCCCGCAGGCATCTGAACCGAAGTCTGAACTGAAGGTCCTGACTGGGGTACAGAGACTTGAGGGATTTGCATGGATGCAAGGATAGAAGAACTCGGAGCTACAGATACTCCATAAACAGGTGTTATAGGTTGAAAAGACGTTGCAGCAGTTTGAGGCGGAGTTGGAGGTGTAATAGGCCCAGACTGCTGAACAGAACCAGGTGCAGGAGTTTGAATAGTAGGCTGGATAGGTTGTTGGGTTGGACCAGAAACCAAAGGTTGTCTAGGTTGAGAAGACAACTACACATTAGGTTGCATAGGCTGTTGAAATTGGGACGGATCCCACACCATATTCATTCCAGGGTATTGTCCCGTAGAAGGTTGAATATAAGGACCATAGCCTGGTCGAATGTAGGGTTGATAAGTAAGTGGTAAATTTTCTGGCTCCTTGCACAGATGATTGACCAGAAGGCAGTTGGAAACCTTGAATTGGGTACTGACCTTGAGGTTGATAACCCTGAGGCGCGTATTGAAGCTAGGGTTGATAAGGACTCTGAGGAGAATATTGAGTTTGGGGTTGACCTTGGGGTATGTATTGTCCTGAAGGTTGATAACCTTGAGGTATGTACTTTCCTTGAGGCTGTCCTCCAGAATAATATGATTCCATAGTTTGTCCTGGGAAAAATTTACCTTGAGTTTTCCCCCCAGGCGGTAACTGACTGCTTGAAGGTTTCCCCCCAGGCGGTAATTGACTACCTTGAGGGTTCCCCCCAAGCGGTAACTGACTTCCTCGAAAATTTCCTTCAGGTGGTAACTGACTGCCTTGAGGTTGAGGATTCGGAATATTACCAGACATCATAAAGATTTGCTCTGCGTTCGACGTTTCAGTTTTAATTCCATTAAGACCAGATGATACTACTTGTTCAATTGGTTGAGGAGCTGCTCCAAAGAAAGTACCAGATAGAGCCTGATATCCCGAAGGAACAGAAGGACCACCATGTAAAAATGCTTCCAGTGTCTGAGAAAAAATAGATGACTCTCCTGCCATAATAGATGAAGGATAGTAACCTCTGGGTGTAGGATGAAATGGAATTCGAGGTGGAGAAAAATCAAGACCTGGGTTTTCTGAAAAAGTTTGTCAAATATAGATACCAAGCGTCAGTTCGAATATGGCTGTAGAAAATGGATTCACACTCCCTAATATTTAAAGACTGAGGGGATTCAGGAAGAGATAACTCTTCGTCTGGACTAGTAAGCTCTTCAATATAAATGAGGCCAGATGGAAGATCTTCAGTAACAATATTTCTTACCCTAGGTGAACCAGGATCACTAGAAGTTGGTGTAATAAATCCTGAGGATGTTTCCAAAACAAAAGTTTCAGTTTCAGGCTCAGAAATTTCAGGTTCGTCAGCTAGTTCACTAGAAGGAGAAATATTACCAGTAACTTCAGAAACTGAAATCGGTTCTTGAATGTGTTCTGTTGTGGGTATTTGATGATCATGATGAACAAATATAGATGAATTTCCAATTTCTCTTGATCTTATTCTACTGCTACTAGATGATACTAGAGCACGCAGCCCTTCAAGCTGACTTGGTGTACATTCAGGGGGCTTCCCCTGAAGTCTCCGGGATTGTCTCGGTAATTCTTCCACGATTAAATTTTAACTAATCACACGCAAACAAAGAAAATTTCAATGAAAACACCTAAAGTATCTAAAGAAACAAACAGCTGAATCACATGCTTAAAAATCTAAGAGTTCAAACCACACACAAACAATAACTTCCCGTACTAAAAAACACTAGTTGGTGATGAAATCCAACTTAGTAGAAATTTAATACAGAAAGGGTGGTTGGAATAGTTACCCAGACAACCTGCTTAATGAAACAAATTGGCACAAGTTTCTTCACAAAACCATCTTGTGTGAAGAGAACCCCCCAGAGAGTCCAAGTGAGTCTAGTTGATGTCTGCTCCAGGTACAGTGAGATCTTTCCTTCACTGTCACCTTAGGAAATAATCTTAAGCTTATGGACACTAAGGTTACCAGCAGTAACAAATACAATTGGGGGAACAGTCTACGATCTGATCCCACGTGCAAGGGCAGAGTAACAAAGCTCAATCCCCTTGAAGGCTCCTCGACATGGTCAATCCGAGGTTTACCGACAAGTGACCCCAGGCTCCTCGACAATGATTAATCCGAGGTTTGCCGTTTGTATTGCATGCATAATCTTCTATATTTCCCAATGAAACATAATTGAATGTCTCAAAGGTTCAGATATGATCTCGTGATTAACTCCTTTAAGAGAATCTTCCCAGATTGTACCTGTTAGTGTCAATATTTTCAGTCTTCCTCCAGTGATCAAACATGCTCTTACAAGGTGATTTTAAGGTGTCAAGGTCAAATTTTGTCATTTCAGTGAGTCTTCAAGTAAAATTTGGTTACTAGGTATTAGGTCTAGGGTTTGTTTTCACTCCTTTCAAAGTTATCCAAATGTTGGTCCATGTCACCTTTCAGCTGAGAGTACCATCATTTAGAGGGTTTTCATCATCATGTCAAGTTCCACTGGGTCATTTTACACCTTGTTCATGCTTCAGTTGTGCCTTGGTAAGGTTCATTTCCCTCTCCTAGGGTTTTGAAGGTAATTTCTCTTGGATGGTCAAATCATCAGAAAAACTTGTATCCTGATGTTCATACACCTTTCCCTATCCTTAATGTACCTTATTAAACACTTCCCATCACTGAGATCCCCCAAATTCCTCATTTTCGCACAAACCCTAGTTTCTTGCTATAACTTGGCAATTTTCTAGGCTAGGCATGTGTTTTGCCCTTTTGGACCCCTTCCCCTCACTCAATCTCTGAAATTCCACTTTCCCCTACTTCTTGACATCTCTCCCTACTTCCCAAAATTTTCTCAATAATTTATAATCCCCTTATCCCCTTCATTTCTCTTCATTTCAACAAATCCCTTGTTCCACACATCGGGATAGGTTTTACTCAAATGATGTTCCTGAGCAAGAAAAGATGAATTTGGGAAAAATGAGAGATTTTTTTGTCCAAAATAGTCCAAGGAAGAAAACCCTCCTTCACGTTTTAGACAGATGTCATGGTTTTAGAGAAATGTCAAAAATACAGTCGCCTCAGGAGAATTGATGCACCTCTGAAGTGACCTTGGGAAAATCAAGATTTATCCTAGATTGGTTGGCCAAATGAATTTATTGATGCATAAAATGATAACTATACACAAATATATTTCCAATGATCTATCCTGAGCTCAATTTGGAGTTGAGGAAGACCTTCAAAAGTTGACTGCAACAACACTCTACCTTGAGGCAGCCTCATTTTGCTAATTTTGACCAGTCTTGGGATATTTAATTTTTGACAAGGAAAATGAACTCCAAATTGAAAAATTATAGCTGTGTTGGAAATTAGACTCACTAAGATTTCCAACGAACTATCCCGTGCCCAATTTGGACTCCGGGAAGGCCTCCAAAAGCCTCCTGCAAAAGTGTGTTACGCATTGGGTTTGTGGCGCGACGCATAGAGCTGCAAGCCCAATTTCACCATAAACTTCTCCAAATTTTCCAAATGTGCTCAAATTTGTGGTGTGAAAGTAATTTAAGAGTTTTTTCCATTGCAATTGAAGAGTTTTTCTCAGAATTTATGGTGGTTTAGTGTGCGAAAGCTCATCATTCAGTCAAAATCACAAAGGATACAAAACAGAGTTTGTAAAGTGAAATGTCAAAGTTTACAACATTATAAGGTGTATTTTTCAAATGAGAAATTTAAATCCTTGGCATATAAGATATTTTCAAATTTAAACTTCATTTGTGTGCCAAGAGACAACAATAAGCAAGAGAAGAGGTGTGAGGAGTGAAGGAAGAAGCTTGGAGGTAGAATTGTGGCGAAGTTGCAGAGCGCGGTGCATTGGGCAACCTACGCGACGCACCGGAGGAGCGCAGCGCATTAGGCTTGCCTCCCTAGTGTAAAAAATACACTGGCGTGGCGCATACAAGGTGTGCGGTGCGTTGTCCCGAAACATAAATTTTTTGCCAGTTTTCTCCAAAATCATATTTGCTTGGTTGTTCCATGCTCGAGTAAGTTAAAGTCATTCCCCTATTGTTCATAACTCATGTTTGGTATTGATTGAGATTGAAATATAAGAGTTTTAATCCCAAAACTTAAACCCTATCCTCTTGTTAAGAATTGTTCCCTTAGGGTTTTGAAGTTGGAGTTTAAAATTTGTTTTGGTGCCAAACTTTCATTCCTCACCTTGTTTATTCCTCCCTCTCACTACAGTCCATCCCCTATTCCCCCACATCCCTAAAGCCATTCACATCATCTCATTCCCATTGTCCCTATCCCATTTGAAAATTTTCCCAAACCCTAAGAATCCCAAAAATTTAGTGGTTGTCCCTTATCCCTAAGTTTGTCAAATCAAAAGCTTTCAAAAGGAAAATTATCATTCGATTAAACCCCATTGTTCCCACTACCCTATATCTCCTACAGTCCCTCCCCTTTGACACACATTTGGCAATTGAAATAAAACACCAAATTCTCATTTTCACCTCATATAAGCCAACATACACCTTGCATGGACATCATGGAGACAGACATTGATACCTCATATGACAGAGATAGTGATTCTACCACTAAACTAAATGCACCTAGAAGGCCAACAAGGAAAAGAACATGCTCAGGAACATGAAGAACCATTATTGGGCGCAAAATCATGTTTGCAAGGTGCGAATCAAAGTTCTGAAGGCAAGGCTAAGGAGGGCACTAAAGCGTCGCAAAAGGCATGATAGACTCCAAATTTTGGCCGAAGCTTCTTTGGCTTAGCATAGCACTTGATGGTGGACATTCAGCCCAAATTTCAAGAAATTTGGGAAAAATTTTGTTATTTTTGAATTTTTGGGCCTAAACGCAGATTTTCTTGCCCGACGCGTAGCGCCACTTGGCGCGCGCTTATAATTGGCAGCTCTTCTGGAGGAAAAATTTGCATTTTTGGATTTTTCATCAAAATTTATGCATGCCTATGGATTACCTAAGGATTTCATCAAGTTCTGGGTTGCCTAAAGGGTCAAAAACACCCTAAAAATGGTCTTTCTACCACTTTTTGCACACACAGGAAGCAGTGTTGGAAGATTGAACTTTTGGAGGGGAAAATGGTAACCAAATCCAGAAATTCCACTTGGGTTGGCAAGTAGACAGGCAGGTCTTTCCAACGAGCTATCCTGTACTCAATTTGAACTTTTGGAAGGCCCTCAAAATCAGCCTCAAACTTGTGCTATGCATAGAGATTTCAGGCGTGGCGCATAGAGAAATTTGGCCTATTTTTCACTTAGCAGCTCAGAATTTCGCCTAGTTTTGGTCAGTTTGAATTTTTCATGTAAATCTTGATGTACCTTGATGTAATTTCATGACCATGATGTAATTTTGGCACATTTTTACTCATTCTAGTAGATTCATTCACCAAAAGGTGAAATGTAAGTGAATGGATCAGTTTCCTAGCATATAGAGGCAAGTTGTTTCATTGCCTATTTTCTAGTTCCTAGTTTAGATATGGTTGAAACAGCTCCTTAAATGATGAGCTCGACCCCTAGAGGCATGGGAATGGGTTAGTATTGTCTATATCATGTATTTCTTCAGTGATTTTCAGGGTTGGACACTTGGGATTGCTTGGCACTTCATTGTACATTTCATCTCTGCATTTTGGCAAAGGAATAGACCAGGGTTTGCAGCACTCTTTGGGATCCATGTGGCTCTATGTTTTTATGGTGTGCTTCTCTCTATGATTTTAAGTTCACTTATGTTTTATGTGTATCATTTCCCTTCTTCGTTCTTCTTAAATTAAACAAATGAGTTATAAAGGTGGAATTCATTAGATTGCTTTGCTCTGCCTTGATTTTTGTTTAATTTTCCATGTTTTCATCTGTTTGAAGAGGATTACTGAAAGCCTCTTTCCCTCTTCAAATCCTCATCAGCCTAAACCATCCATTCATTCAATCTAAAGCATCAAAATAATTGTCTTCCTTGCCCTAACCAGAACTCTGCAAAAAATAGGCCTCATCCCTGGACCCAAAACTGCCTTTCCCTTTGATTCCAACAAAACCCCCAAAATCAAAATCAAACTCTTTTACTTATATACCTAGCCTAAAATCATCCTTTATTTAAATTCATCTCAATCCTTATTGATTATCTTTGTTGAGATCGACCCGGAGAGAGCCCTCTCCTGATCTGGTAGGACTAGCTACCAGACTGAGCGTGGTTTGATTGCCTAAATCTACCTCAGGTTGAAAGAAGGCAGATTCTAGGGTAACAGTACCAATTACAATTGGATTTATTTCCTACTGCAAGATTTATCTACTTGTTTTTTTTTACTATATTGGAGAGTTAATTACTCCCTACTCCAAGATACTAGCCTAAGCTATGTTGGTGATAAGAGCCCTAGAAATAAAAGATTACTAGATGAATTTTAATTAAGCGTTAATTTTATGAGTTGTACCTTAAGCCAATAGGTAAAAAAATGAAACTTTGATGGTGTGAAGACTCGACCTCCAAAAACACTAAAAATGCACCTAAAAATGATAATCAATTTGTTTTCTTTCAATGAAATTCTAGCTAAAGAAAGAGTTTGAGAATGCAATTCTTTTAAGAAACAATTCTTTCTTTGAACATAAGAGTAATTGAAAGAAAATATTTTTGTATTTTCAACAATAACTCAAAACGAGACAAATTATCAAAGCTCACAACAAAATCCTTTCACTTTCAAAAACTTGAAACTACAAAAACAACTTTCCTTCAAAAGAAATATGTAAATTTTAAAAGCACTCAAAACTACAAAACTAATTTTGAGATCTACAAACTTTGAAAAACTAATTGAATAAAAGCTTTAATATTTTTGAAGAATGTTTTACTTAATTGTTCAGTAAAATAAGGATCTATTTGTCCAGAATAACAAACAAATCAAAAAACATTCAAAGATGTTTTCTTTTATAAAAATGAATTTCAAAACCTATAACAATTTTTTTTTTCGAAGATTTTGCAAAGAAACAAATAGATCTATTTCTCAATAAAGGATGGATTTCACAATCAATTCAGACTCAGCAAGAAGGCAAAAAATACCAATGTAGTCTGAGGTATTTCAAACTTCCAATGTTTTGAGTCACTACATAGACCAAGCGAAAAGAAATCCAACTTGCAAAACTTCTAGAAAATCATCAAAAACATAAATACTACTGGAATTCATTCACAAAAGACTTTTTACAGTGTTGTACATATTTTCCCCCTTTGCACGCAAATTTTCGGTCTGTCACCTTTTAAATATTTTTGGGCCGCTGCCATAACTCAAATTCCTGATGCCCCCGCTTGATTTTTCCATCTCCGCCCTCAAATACATGGTCCGAAGGTTTAAAACCCGCATTTTAAATATATCGGGCCGAAGCCCCCAAGTCCTAAGCCTCCTCCCATGTTGTTGCCATATAACCTGAGCCCCAGGACCACAAGCCAAAAGGAAGGGGGCTTATCCTTTGTGTATCGGGCGCGATATCCATCGTTCGATCCAATTCAAATCAACGGAGCAGATACCTTTATACGGCGGCCCCCACATTATGTACTCCGCGCACCTGGAAACAAGTGGTATTACCCCGCACCACTCTCGTCAACACGGCGGTATTTACCGCGGGGGCAGCAATGCCACAAATCTTATGCCACGTGTTCTTGGTACGGGTGGGAAACCGCCTATCTCCCGCGCGTTAAAGATCTCACCAGAGCCGGGCAGCGGAATTTATGAGAACCGTCGGATCTCCCGATCCCCATCCAACGGCTGAGGTGTATCATAGTTGCCTGCTTGTTAACGCATGTTTTCCATGTACTATGGCCTGCCACCGTGTCACTGTCACCCGCTTCCACTCATTGATCCCACCACATCATCCTCCTACTTGTTCCCCCGTATTCCCACGTGTCCTCTCTCGTGTGTTCACCATATTCCCTCCCCTTTGTATATGTATACATGTGTATTCATATATTCATGTTTTTCGTCTTTCTCTACGTTCAGTCTGTGTTATGTAGAGAACCCGCGTTTCGTCCATTTGTCAAAGCACTCCACTGTTTTCCTTCCGCCACCCCACGTATCCCTGTCCTCTGTTCATGTTCACGACATCGTCTTCACCATCACCTCCATTATCTCCGCTTCCACCTGTGTCGGTTTTATTAATATTTTGTGGGTTTTGCAGGTTTTAAATAACAAAGGAGGCGTTTTAAATTGCCGCCTCTATTGCAGAGATCAGGAACATACCAAAGGACATATTTTATTGGTGAAATTAAAAGAAGAAACCAAGGGTAGATGAAAGAGGTGACCGCCATTAAAGAAGACACAGACACGGATTCTCAGAACCCTCCAGATAAATTCACCCCGCATTTAAGATCCAGAATTCAAATCCAAAGCTAAGGGCTGAGAGTACAGTACAGGAATGCAGATCGTTTCAAATCTCTTACGACATCAGATTTTTCCTCGGCTACAGGTGTCTCTTTGTATATATTTTATTATTTCTGTCTTGTATATAAGGAGATTTTTATCTCCTAGCATTTATTCCTTTAGACAGATTGTTAGGTATATTCATTTATAGTCAGTCATTCATAGATAAGGTGTGGATGTTTTCCGCCATTTTATCAAAACTGAGTCATTAATTGTACCTCATCTCCCTCCCCCTCCAGAAGTTTCTATCTTCTCTATAAATACTAAAAAAGAAGACATTATAGAGGTTCCAGATTTCTATCAGCAAACGGTGCAGCAAGAAGACTTCTGTATACATCTTGTAATATTTCTGTATGAGGTTTCAGAGCCCGTAGGGTCTCAGTGAGGAGGGGCTATAACTGTATTGAGGATTCTGATCTATGGTAGCTCACAGTATGTAATTTCTTTTATGTGTTAATACATTATCCCATTTCATGCTATTTGTCTTCTTGTATCATGTTCTAGAATGCGAGTGGCTCACTAGTTTGCAGTAAGGATTCATCTTAAGTGATGCCCTTCCTGGGATTAGTCAAGTGCTTTAAATAGGCCTAGTCATGATATACTGTTCCATGTTCACTCTTTCCATATTTTCTGCTATATTAGTTGCTTGAGGAGGGTGCTTTTAAAATGCCATTGTCGTATAAGGATTTGTAAATTGGTGCGCCCTTATATGGTTCTGTTGTGTATCTGGGTATCAGTCTCATGTCAGCTAGTATCTCCTTATGTTTCCTCACTGCACTCACTTCCTGATATCTGATTTCTGTGATATATTATTTGAATCGGCCCTCTTTACAGTAAGCGGTCTCTTAACTGTCTGATGCTTTCACGCTGAAGTTCTACATTGTGTCCCTACATTATTCTTATCTTTGTATCAGCTTCTGAGAGAGATTGGTCCCATTCAAATCTGATTTCCTTGTTTAGAACAAGAGATAGTAAGCGAGTTCTTGGACTGACAACCCAAACTAAAAGGGATCCTTGCTATATTAAGATGTCCTAGGCACTGGTCTATAGCAACTCTAGGCTGTCTCTAGGAGGGTGACAAAATCATCCACAACATCTTTCTGGCGCCGTTGCCGGGGAACGAATTCAAGAATATCTGTTTCCCTGGGTTTTCGACATCTCATATTCACTCTCTAATCAGGTGAGCACAGAGAGGTGAAGAGTTGCAGATTTCTCACCTTGGCGACTCCACTGGTCTTTATTTGATAAATTTTATTGGAAGTCCTGGCTCCTCGTAGGCCACATTTGAGGTCAGATACAGCTCAACTGAAAACACCTTACGTGTCTGACCCAGAGAATATTATTCACAAAAGAGTTTGGAAGGAGAGGAATTCAGCCCGTGCTGAAAACCCTGAATATTCCATTGAAGATTATCCGCCTTCTTCCTCTCAAGAGGTTAGAACAGAAAACCCCGAATTTTACTCAGGGACTCCACGTAGGGGGAGTGCCTCAATTGAAGAAGATTCTTATCCTGCTTCCGAGGCTGAAGAGATTAAAGAGGTCACTGAAGTTGCTCCTGTTAACCGAGAATTATTCCCATCTACACCTTAGACCTCTGTGCAATATATTCCCATCGTTATTCATACTCCGCTTCCTCCTACCCCTCTCCCTTCATTTGTTTCTCAGACTGTTGTACAACCCCCACCTCCTCCAATGGCCAATGTTCTGGCATTTCTCTTGAACAAATATGCTCCTCTGGCTTTACCCCAGGTGTTGAATGATATGCCATAGGACTATCTGAATATTTTTCCAAGGTTTAACGGTGAAAATAATAGTGATGCTCAGAAGCACCTCGAGAACTTCTGCTCTTTTGCAAAGAACTTAAATGTTGAACATCTGGATGTGGTCCTGAGGTTATTTGTGCAATCCTTGGAAGGTGAAGCTAGAAAATGGTTTAAAACATTGGGAAATCATTCTGTGACCACCTGGGACCAAATGGAAAATGTTTTTCTTAGAAAGTGGGGAGAAAAGAAAGATCATGGTCAGTGTCTCACTGAATTCAATACTATGAAGAAGAAACAGAATGAAGGGGTATCAGAATTTATCAAAAGATTCAACAAGTTACATTTAAGCTTGCCTCCGGAAATGAAGCCTCATGAAGCTGCTGCCAAGGTAATTTTCATAGCAGCCTTTGATTCTGATTTTGGATTCTCCTTAAGAGAAAGGAAGCCTGCCACTTTGGATGATGCACAATCAGATGCTCTGGAATTAGAAGCAAACTTCGCCTCCACAGGAAAGTTAAAAGGAAAAGCTGAGCAAGATACCAGGAGAAAAGCCAAAGAAGAGGTTTCTACCTCTAACCAAGAAAAGGATTCAGAGAAGTTGGATGAAATAAGTAAAATGATAAAGAAGATGGTCAAGATGGAACTGGAAGCTAAGAATGCAGCTCCCAAGAATTTCTACAATACTTCAAACAGAGGATATAATCCCCAGTATAGAAGGCCTCCTTTGCAGATATTGCCAAGGGAAGCGAAAGAACAACAAGATCAGGTACCTCATCCCTTATACCTGGAAGGCCTAGTAGACGAATCCGCTGGGGATGAAGCTTACGGATTAGAAGATTCAAATCTGGCTTTTTCAAACAGTGATGACATGGAGTGCCCCCTGCAAGAAGAAGACGAAGAAGCTGAGATTGACCATTACTGCAAGCAATTTGCTGATTTCATGGAAGCACAATTCAACGTCAAATATGATCTCAGGTCCTCAAGGAAGAGGACCAGAACTCAGGGGCAAGAAGAAGAACCACCTCAGAAAGAAGCATCTGCTCAGAAGGAACCAGCAACAAAGAAGAATGTGGAAAAAGGTAAGAATCTTCTAAATACCCCCTTGCAGTCAAATGATCAAATTCCTTCTTCTTCCAAAATAGTCAATCCTCCTAATGCTGAGCCAGTGTCAAAAGAAGTCAAGTCTTCAGTTGGAAATAAGGAGTCAAAAGAAGTAGTGATAGAAAAGCCTCCATCTGCTTTTAATTTGCAAAAAGAGCTTGAGAAGATTACGATTCCTGTCCCACTAACTGAGTTATTGAAGCAGCCTGTATATCAGTCTCAAGTTACCTCTTTCATTCTTCCTCCTGAACTACCAATTGCACCTGATAGCTTAAATCTTCAAGAAGAAAGACCCATGGTAGTTTTTGGCCCACATGTCGAGGAGATAGACCCTTCTACTCCTCCTTTTTATGTATCCTTAGTCATTCATGACCTGCTATTACATAATTGTATGTTGGATTCTGGGGCTTCCCATAATCTTATGCCTTTGTCTGTCATGGAGCAACTAGGACTGCAAATTACAAGGCCATACAAAGACCTATATTCGTTTGATTCTAAAAGAGTAAAATGCTTGGGAATGATCAAAGATTTAGTGGTCAATTTAGCTCAAATCCCAGCAAAAAGTGTGGTCATGGACATTGTGGTTGCTGATATCCCAGCCCGCTTTGGCATGCTGCTGTCAAGGTCCTGGGGTACAAAGATTGGGGGAACAATTAAGTTGGATCTAACATATGCTACTGTCCCAGTCTTTGGAGGTCAAGAAAGGAGGCTATATAGGGAGACAAGATTTGTTAAAATGGTAACCAATGCTGACTGCTCAGAGAATTCTCCAGTTTATAACAAAGAGGGAGACTTCTCATGTTTGATGTTAGAAGAAAATCAAAATTATGCACATGAGTCCCTTTTTGGTCAAAATCAAGCTGAGCAGCCTAAAGGAAGTCAGGAATCAGATATTTGGACTTTGTATTTTGATGGAGCAAATTCCAGGGAGGGTAATGGAGCTGGGGTATTGTTGATTTCCCCTACAGGAAAATGGGTGCCACTGTCTTTCAAATTGGAGTATGAGGCTACAAACAATGTAGCTGAATATGAGGCACTATTACTGGGACTGCAGACAGCTAAAAACATGGGCATCCAATGTCTGAAAGTGTTTGGAGACTCTGAACTGGTGGTGAGACAGATTAAGAATGAATGTCAGACTAAACATCCACGGCTCAGAGCATATAGAAATGAAGCATGGGACATGATAGAGAATTTCTTCTCAGCATTTAATATACAGTTCATGCCCCGAGAGCAAAACAGAATAGCAGACTCTCTTGCTGTAGCTGCCATTACATTCCGTCCTCCTCAGAATCCACTTCTAAGATATGAAGTGGATGTACGGTACAGACCATCCATTCCAGACAATATAAAGCATTGGCAGGTATTCGAAGATGATGAACAAATGAAAAGATTTATGGAGACTGTGGGAGAATTCTCCAATATGGAGATTGATGATTATGAAGAGGAAGAAGCTGAAAATATTGCAGAAAATAAATGGGGATTGGATTTCATAGGAGAGATACATCCCCCATCCAGTGGCCAACACAAATGGATATTAACGGCCACGGATTATTTCACAAAATGGGTATAAGCCATACCTACCAGAAATGCTACATATGTTGTAATCATGAGGTTTTTAGAGGATAATATCATGTCCAGGTTTGGCTGTCCTGCCAGGATTGTAACTGATAATGCTCAAGCTTTTAAGTCAGCCAGATTTGTAAGTTTCTGCCAAAGATATAAGATTGTATTAACTCATTCCACAGCATATTATCCCCAGGGGAATGGTTTAGCAGAATCATCTAATAAAACCCTAGTGAGAGCCCTGAAGAAAACAATAGCTGAAAATCAGAAAAACTGGGACTCTCAATTGAAGTTTGCTCTATGGGAAAATAGGATAACCAGCAAAAGAGCAACAGGGAAATCTCCTTATGAGCTGGTATATGGAAGAGCAACTGTGTTTTCTTTGCAATTGGCAATGCCAGTGGCACGTTTTATGCAGGAGAACCAAGAAGAACCAGATGATATGATCAGAAGAATTAATGAGCTGGTAGAATTGGAGGAAACACGGAACCAGGTGGATCAAAAATTAATAGAATATCAGGAAAAAATGAAGAATGTCTTTGATCAGCATGCAAAGGACATAAATTTTCAAGTTGGAGACCTGGTTCTTAGATGGGATGTTCGTAGAGCAGAAAAGGGCAAGCACACTAAATTTGATCCATTATGGTTTGGGCCATTCAAGATAGTGCAGCTGGGAAGAAACAACACTTTCTATTTAGAAAATCTACAAGGAGATTTGTTGGATGCACCTGTGAATGGCCAATTCCTCAAGCCATATTTCCAATTCTGACCCAGGTGAAAAATACATAACTGTATATACTGTACATAAATTGTTTTGGTTTTTATTGCTATTTAGGAAAGGGTGCTGATAATTACCTGAAGGATAAGCGCAGGGGAAATTGAGTAGCAGAGTGAAATATTGGATGGTCTGCGTGTTCTCGACATGCCCGAGGACAGGCATGCCGTCCCCAGATGGAGCCGATGTTGTACATATTTTCCCCCTTTGCACGCAAATTTTCGGTCTGTCACCTTTTAAATATTTTTGGGCCGCTGCCATAACTCAAATTCCTGATGCCCCCTCTTGATTTTGCCATCTCTGCCCTCAAATACATGGTCCGAAGGTTTAAAACCCGCATTTTAAATATATCGAGCCGAAGCCCCCAAGTCCTAAGCCTCCTCCCATGTTGTTGCCATATAACCTGAGCCCCAGGACCACAAGCCAAAAGGAAGGGGGCTTATCCTTTGTGTATTGGGCGCGATATCCATCGTCCGATCCAATTCAAATCAACATAACGGATACCTTTATACAGCGGCCCCCACATTATGTACTCCGCGCGCCTGGAAACAAGTGGTATTACCCCGCACCACTCTCGTCAACACGGCGGTATTTACCTCGGGGGCAGCGATGCCACAAATCTTATGCCACGTGTTATTGGTACGAGTGGGAAACTGCCTATCTCCCGCGCGTTAAAGATCTCACCAGAGCCGGGGAGCGGAATTTATGAGAACTGTCGGATCTCCCGATCCCCATCCAACAGCTGAGGTGTATCATAGTTGCCTGCTTGTTAACGCGTGTTTGCCATGTACTATGGCCCGCCACCGTGTCATTGTCACCCGCTTCCACTCATTGATCCCGCCACATCATCCTCCTACTTGTTCCCCCGTATTCCAACGTGTCCTCTCTCGTGTGTTCACCATATTCCCTCCCCTTTGTATATGTATACATGTGTATTCATATATTCGTGTTTGTCGTCTTTCTCTACGTTCAGTCTGTGTTATGTAGAGAACCCGCGTTTCGTCCGTTTGTCAAAGCACTCCAATGTTTTCCTTCCGCCACCCCACGTATCCCTATCCTCTGTTCATGTTCACGACATCGTCTTCACCATCACCTCCATTATCTCCGCTTCCACCTGTGTCGGTTTTATTAATATTTTGTGGGTTTTGCAGGTTTTAAATAACAAAGGAGGCGTTTTAAATTGCCGCCTCTATTGCAGAGATCAGGAACATACCAAAGGACATATTTTATTGGTGAAATTAAAAGAAGAAGCCGAGGGTAGATGAAAGAGGTGACCGCCATTAAAGAAGACACATACACGGATTCTCAGAACCCTCCAGATAAATTCACCCCGCATTTAAGATCCAGAATTCAAATCCAAAGCTAAGGGCCGAGAGTACAGTACAGGAATGTAGATCGTTTCAAATCTCTTACGGCAGCAGATTTTTCCTCGGCTACAGGCATCTCTTTGTATATATTTTATTATTTCTGTCTTGTATATAAGGAGATTTTTATCTCCCAGCATTTATTCCTTTAGACAGATTGTTAGGTATATTCATTTATAGTCAGTCATTCATAGATAAGGCGTGGATGTTTTCCGCCATTTTATCAAAACTGAGTCATTAATTGTACCTCATCTCCCTCCCCCTCCAGAAGTTTCTATCTTCTCTATAAATACTAAAAAAGAAGACATTGTAGAGTTAAGTTTCTGTAATGAAAAGCGGTTGCAAAGGCACTAGACTTCGTATACATCTTATGTGTTTATGTATGAAGTTTCAGAGCCCGTAGGGTCTCAGTGAGGAGGGGTTATAACTGTATTGAGGATTCTGATCTATGGTATCTCACAGTATGTAATTTCTCCTATGTGTTAATACATTATCCCATTTCATGCTATTTGTCTTCTTGTATCATGTTCTAGAATGCGAGTGGCTCACTAGTTTGCAGTAAGGATTCATCTTAAGTGGTGCCCTTTCTGGAATTAGTCAAGCACTTTAAATAGGCCTAGTCATGGTATACTGTTCCATGTTCACTCTTTCCATATTTTCTGCTATATTAGTTGCTTGAGGGGGGTGCTTTTAAAACGCCATTGTCATATAAGGATTCGTAAATTGGTGTGCCCTTATATGGTTCTGTTGTGTATCTGGGTATCAGTCTCATGTCAGCTAATATCTCCTTATGTTTCCTCACTGCATTCACTTCCTGATATCTGATTTCTGTGATATATTATTTGAATCGGCCCTCTTTACAGTAAGCGGTCTCTTAACTGTCTGATGCTTTCATGCTGGAGTTTTACATGATGTTCCTACATTGTTCTTGTCTTTGTACTAGCTTCTGAGAGAGATTGGTCCCATTCAAATCTGATTTCCTTGTTCAAAACAAGAGATAGTGAGTGAGCTCTTTGGATTGACAACCCAAGCTATAATGAGCCATTTGCTATATTAAGATGTCCTAGGCACTGGTCTATGGCAACTCTAGGCTGTCTCTAGGAGGGTGACAAAATCATCCACAATAGACAGAAAGAACACAAATCTTGGTAGATACTTAAAACTATAAATCAAACTAAAAATAAACTAGAAAAGGAAATATGGAGTTTTTCCAGAATTTTAACAGGGTCCGCAGGCTCCCAGAAGTAACAGGTGCGGTCCTGCACTGTTTACTCAAGGAAAGTGTGAAAATGCTCGCACTGTGCAAAAGAACAAAGTGTGGTCCCTAGAAAAGTTCAAGAAAAACGTAAAAGATTTCAAAATTTTCAAAAATAGAGAAGACCTAAGCTACCTAGGCAGATATCCATCAATCAAAAACCAGGAAAAACTTTTCCTCAAATCAAAATAAAAGAGAACCAAAAACAACAAGTTCTTCGCCAGTGGAGTTGCCAATTTGTTGTGCGGATTAATCAATCTTGTGGACAAGATCGATCTCCCTAGTACCAAAATGTAATCTAGCAAAAAACAACCAAATAAACCTATCTTTCTCTAAACATATACGATTCATAAAAGAATACTATAAAGGTGTTTAGGGGGCAATCTGTTGCACTGAAAATTGTCATCCTGACATTATGCTATGTGTATGAGCTCATTATCATGCATACTTCCTCCTTTGCAAGTATAACACATCAGTTTCTCATATCAAGCCTTGAAAATAAGAGAAAAGTTCTTAAAAATCTCCTTAACTCTGGTATCGCACTTTCTCTATATCTTGCTTGTGGTCCCGCACCTAATGTTCATGACTCCTATGTACCTGAATGCACTTTATTTGTGTTATGGGTGCGGACCCCTGTAAAGATTAAAAAGGCATAAGTAAACTAAAAAAATCTCACTTTCAGTAAATTCTAGAAGCCTCTAGAAAGAATCTTGCGGTGGCGGAACCGCTCTTTTGAGGTTCATGTATCCCTTACCTTATGGAGCTAACCCCTTGATGTGAGGAGCTTATCCCTTTGAAGGAGGATTCTATCCCTTCATAGTTGGAACTGAAACCTCCTCTTTTCCACTATAAAAAGAGGCATTGGGTAGCCTCAAGGGGAGTGAAAGCTTTATAATTATTTGAGGTTAAGTGCTGTTGGGATTCAGACTCATTTAACTGACATTTATGTGAGGAGAGATCACATACCTCTATCTGTCTCGGTTGGAGGAGTGCAAGACTTTTTAGAGTAGAGGAGATTCCTGCTTCGAACCCCAGGAAGGCCTGTTCAACATCAAGGCTAAGGTTGTAAGGTTTTCTTTCTTTCAAAGTTAATACAAATGAATTCATTTTTCTCAATAAGCTATTATTTAACTGTTTATTTCATGGATTCCTTGATCACCATGATAAGCATGATTTGTTATTTTTCCTATACAGGTGCTATTAATGTTTGCTTGTTTGTGACTGCAGGTTTGCGAAGATAAATCCTTCAAGTGCACGAGGGACAACAACTTCGAACAAGCATCGGATCTACGGTGAGTTCTTAAACACCTTTATAGTATTCTTTTATGAATCGTATATGTTTAGAGAAAGATAGGTTTATTTGACTGTTTGTTGCTAGATTACCTTTTGGTACTAGGGAGATCGATCTTGTCCGCAAGATTGATTAATCCGAACAAATTGGTGACTCCACTGGGATCGAACCCAGAATATATGGTTTCGCAGAAATAGTCTCCAATCCCCACCATATGCAATGTGTAGGGGCTCCATGGCTGGAAATGAGATATAATAATTCTCAATTCACTTTTTCTCTCCCTCCATTTATGATGAATATGGAGCTGATGATCCTGGGCTGCATTAATATAGTCCTCATGAAGCCAAAAGAGAGTTGGAACTTCATGATTCCCTTCATGGATTCTAGTGAGCCTCCTTGCCCAATATTCCATGCATATAGTGAATAAAGGATCTTCACCATATGTGCTCCAAAAGAAACATGGACTAAGTGTCATATGACATATTGGATGGTGACAATATGTAATATTCCAAAATTTGCATGTAGCAAATTGGAATATTAATTTTTGCTTATATCATCTAGGAGGTGAATAAAATGGGTAAAGAGACCCATAAGTAGGAATAAATCCCTCATAGTGTGAAAGGGATCTATGGAGTCGCTTTATTTTTCACCTTCCAATGTGAAAAGGGGCAAATTCATGAGGACAAGGTCAAGTTTGACCAAGTCAACAACGCTACCTAAGAGGGTGTGGATTGCTTGGGAAGACAACGCAGTTTGAGAGGGAGAAAGATCACTTGTGGAAGAAACCCTAATGTGTGGGGTCCAGGGCAAAGAGGCATTCACTTGCATAAAAGGAGGAAGAGGCAGCCATAGAGGGACATGTTTTGAGTATTTGATTATTGGTCTAGTAGAGTATTTGCAGTCTCCGGCTATTTAGCTAAGTTGCAGTGCTGTTTAGCACGAGGGATTCCTGTTTATGATTTTCTTTCCTTCTTGAGAGGCCTCGTGAAGGATTTCACTTCATTTCTCCACATCTAGGCTCAAGGCCAAAGCCATTCCTTCAGTCACTACATTATTTCTACTGAAGTATAACGTAGTGTTGCAGAGTGTTGCAGTGGAGGGTTCCACAACACCATTCCTTGGCTCACCTTTCAGAGGATGGTGATTCTATTCCTTGGGAAGGTTAGTGAGGAAGGTTTTCAGAGCTGATTTGTATAGTTTGGCATCAGGCCAAGATTCTCCCATCACCAATAGCGCAGTCCCTTCTCTAGACTATGTTATTTCAATATCTATCTGCAGTGGGGGTTTGCACCATCATCTTGGAGGGAGAGATCTTCAGTGCAAGGATCAGCCTTGCACTCAGGAGATACATTGGAGGAGGTTTGCTTCATATTGGACATAATATTCAGCCATCTCCTTCTATTTTATTTTTGAGTTGTAACTGCTACCCTGCAACTCCGACATTTCTGCAGATTTTCCATTTGTATCTATATTTCAAAAAATCCTTCTAAGGATTATTTTACTATTATTTTTGGGGGTTAAGAGCTTTCCCCCCCACATTTCTTGAGCTGATATTGTCATATCATTGTATTACCATTTTGTATGTTGCAATGTCTCATATAAACTATGCATTCATAGCTTGGGCACTCCTGTGTAGCAGTGTTTGTCATCATTTATTTACTTGTCTCTTAACGCTGATCATTGCCTCTCTTGGGTAGCTTTTTCCTCAAGATATTGTACATATTCCACTGCTATTTTTTTAATAATATGGCTATGAGCTCTCTTATCATTTTCTGAATTTTCTGCAAATCTGCTCTTCATTCTTATGTTTGCATATTGTTGGATCTCCACATTTGGAATATCTTAAGATATTCCTGATAGTGTAGAAATTCACTATTTTTGGGATATTACAGTGGTATCAGAGCTACAATCTTGGCTCAGCCCATGAGTCTCAGCCAAAGGAGAGGATGGGCATCTCATCATATTTCAGATCCATGAAGAACCTCCCCAAGGAGGATAAGAAGATAGAAGAGGAAGGACCCTGCACTTCCTATTCTCATCGAGAAGGAGACAGAGAGATATGTAGGAAAAAGACTCCATATTTTGGAGAGGAAAAAGGGGATAGGCTTACAAAGCTTCTTCCTAAATCTGTACACAATATTCATGAATATTTCAAGAAGATAAGGAAGGATATGTATGAAGAATCTCCAAAAGAGTTTGAATCTAAAGCAAACTCTAGATTGCCATATGGGGAGTGTGAGCATGCAGCCGCACCCTATGATGCACAGCACAGTCACATGCCCAGAATTTCCAAGTGAAGGATGGAGAGAGGAGAAAAGGTTGCTAGGAGGGAAACTCTCAGTTATTTCCTGAAGGAGTATGAGTCTCAAACTCAGGAATTCCGAGATCATCTCAGTTTTTCAAAGTTTTTCAAGATCAAGGTGAAGGGAAGAGAGCAGCAAGATAGATTTCTTCTATCTACCTTTGAATGTTCACCTATATGTTCAGCCAAATCTTAGGTGGGAGGGTTAGATACCTTCTTGCAACACCACCAAATTCTTGAAGATGAAGCCATCAAAGCTGCAACGCTGCATTCGAGAGGTAAGGCCTATGCCTGGTGGATATTTGAATCCTTTTCTTTGAAAAATGTAAACACTACATTTTATGCAAGTTTCACTAGGGCCTTAATGAAAATATTTGGTTGGAGGATTCATGAGACACACATGGTGGAGCTAAACAAGGGAAATCAAACAAAACCCTTGCATGAAAACACAATTCCACTTCAGAAAACCATGGAGGAGGCTGAAAACTTGCACCATACCTTGCCAGAAGAAAGTATTTCATCTCACACCTTTGAGCAAGGAAGCATGGAGATCTCTTTTTCAAAGAGGGATCCAATCATTGGGAGGTTGCCCATTCATGTTTCAGAGATTGAGGGCAATAACGTTGTTTCATCTATAGATTATCTAGTGCCTCATGCAAAGGAAGTAGGAGCTCTTGCTCCAAGTAGAGGGATGCTTGCAGCTTTGCAAGGAAGTCCCCAGGATCTCATGTGTGGAGATCAAGGCACAGCTCATGTGCCATTGTTGTGGAGGTGTGGAACCATGAAGACATAGGGAGAAGGTAGGGAGGATAACCAACATCATGAGATGAGATGTATACACCCCTATCCACTTCAGGAGGTTGATGCACCTAAGGAGAACACTAGATTGTGCAGTAAGGGCATGGACAAATTTGTCCATTCAGTATGCAGTCTACTCTTGATGATGATGTCTCATTGTATGGAGACATTTCACCAAGGAGACCACCAAATCAATAGATGATGAGAGGTGCTTTACATTTTGAGGCACCATTCATTGATTTCAGAGGAGTGGAGACCTTGGGAGGTCATTGTACAGTGATGAGAGTTTTGGGTAGACTCAAGGAGGAGAGAGGCATTCTCTCAACATCATCTTTACCCACTCTCATTTTAGATTCTGCGTTGTGGCAGAAGCAGCATGAGAAGGATATCAACCTTCCAACTTGCATCTTTGGCATGGGATATGTCAAAGGAGAGGATAAACATATGACATATGTTCTTCATGAGAGATCATCAATGCTGTCACTATGGAGGATAGATCCATGTTGGAGCTCCTGGTTGTTGGTGGAGTATTCCAAGGATCATTTTTCTTGCATGATATTGGATGATCAACATATGAGGAGATGCATGGATCATGTGAAGATGGAGGAGATACATAACTCTTTGGAAGAGTTAGCACAACCACCTCTTTTCTCCTTAAGGATGAGAGGAGACTCACCCATGAGCCACTCCATTTGCATGAGCAATACATATGGTAAGGGTATTGTTTGTTTGCATAATGTTTTGTATAATGTATATATGCATCCCTTAACCATATATGTGCAGGATGTTGCTCCAAGGAGGAGCATTCTTTCTTTTAGGCTTCATGGTCTACTTGAGGCCATAAGCATGATTGATGGCCATTCCCTAGGAGGACTTGGGGAAGAGGTATATTATGGAGGACAGGCTCAGTATACACCATGCATCATTCACTTCCTCCATACATATGAGGAGATTGGGGCAGCAGGAAATTGGTTGAGAAACCACACATTTTATCAGTCTCTATTGCAGTTGAGAGTCAAGATGCATTGTTTACATTTGAGGGACCATTTTCCTTCTCACTTGTTACACGGTAGCAAGCATGATTCTGATTTTTTCTCCCTATGGTTCTATTGTTTCTATCTTTATGAGGAGCATGTTTGGGAGAGAGACACATGGGATGGATGTGTCCTTTGTGGGAGGAATTCCCCATACTTTTTGCACTACATGTTCTAAGGGGAGCATGGGAGATGGTATGGACACGAGAGCAACACATTTTTTTTCTTATGAGGTGAGCCATATGATGGATGTGATACCATATAATGATTATTTCTGACTCATCATATATGGGGATATTTGGGCCAACATGATTTGCAGCGTTGGAGGAGAGATCTTTGGAGATCTAGTCCTCATATTTCCACTTGAGGGAAACCTTATTGCAGCCCAAGATCAGCCAACACTCTACACTTATCATAAGTGGAAAGATGGATAGCGTGAGGTAGGCTACATTGTCTACCATATGCAGATTTTCATCCCACCTACCTTGCTGGAGCCAAAGATGGAGGACAATTTTCAAGAGTTGCCTAGTTGGGAGGTGACTCATTTTTCATGGCTAATAGCTTGGGGATGGAGGATCCATATGGGAGAGATAGTTCCAATTATATTTTAGATCCCATTCCTCAAAGGGACCTCTAGAAATCACTTTGCTATCCTCTTAAGTATTTCACATTTATGATGATGGCTTGATAGCTGACTTGCATGCTGAGGAGGAGAAATGTGGAGACTTGATTGATGAGATAGTATCTCTTTCCTTGGAGGAGATCATAATACATGGATGATACAGGGAGAGGAGGAGAAATAAATCAGTCTATCCTTCCACTTGCTTGAGGACAAGCAATATTTGAGAGGGGAGTACTGTAATATTCCAAAATTTGCATGCAACAAATTGGAATATTATTTTTTTCTTATATCATCTAGAAGGTGAATAAAATGGCTAAAGAGACCCATAAGTAGGAATAAATCCCTCATAATGTGAAAGGGATCTATGGAGTAGCTTTATTTTGCACCTTCCAGTGTGAAAAGGGGCAAATGCATGAGGACAAGGTCAAGTTTGACCAAGTCAACAGAGCTGCCTAAGAGGGCATGGATTGCTTGGGAAGACAACGCAGTTTGAGAGGGAGGAATATAACTTGTGGAAGAAACCCTAATGTGTGGGGTCCAGTGCAAAGAGACATTCACCTGCATAAAAGGAGGAAGAGGCAGCCATAGAGGGACATGTTTTGAGTATTTGATTATTGGTCTAGTAGACTATTTGCAGTCTCCAGCTGTTTAGCTGAGTTGCAGTGTTGTTTAGCATGAGGGATTACTGTTTAGGATTTCCTCTCCTTCTTGGAGGCCTCTTGAGGGATTGCACTTCATTTCTCCACATCTAGGCTTAAGTCCAAAGCCATTCCTTCAATCACTGCATTATTTCTGTTGAAGTATAACGTAGTGTTGCAGGGTGTTGCAGTGGAGGGTTCCACAACACCGTTCCTTGGCTCATCTTTTAGAGGAGGGAGATTCTATTCCTCGGGAAGGTTAGTGAGGAAGGTTTTCAGAGCTGATTTTCATATTTTGGCATCAGACCAAGCTTCTCCCATCACCAAAAATGCATTCCCTTCTCTAGAATTTGTTATTTCAGTATCTATCTGTAGTGGGGGTTTGCACCACCATCTTGGAGGGAGAGATCTTCAGTGCTAGGATCAAGCTTGCACTCGGGAGATCCATTGGAGGAGGTTTGCTTCAAATTGGACATCATATTCATCCATCTCCTTCTATTTCAGTTTTGAGTTGCAGTTGCTACCCTGCAACTCTGGCATTTCTGCAGATTTTCCATTTGTATCTATATTTCAGACAATCCTTCTAACGATTGTTTTACTATTGTTTTCAGGGGTTAAGAGCTTGCTCCCCAACATTTCTTGAGTTGATATTTTCATATCATTGTATTACCATTTTGTATGTTGCAGTGTCTCATATAAACTACACAGTCATAGCTTGGGCACTCCTATGTAGCAGTGTTTGTCATCATTTATGTACTTGTTTCTTGAGGCTGATCATTTCCTCTCTTGGATAGCTTTTTCCTCAAGATATTGTACACATTCCACTGCTATTGTTTTAAAAAGATGACTATGAGTTCTCCTATCATTTTCTGAAGTTGTTGCAAATATGCTCTTCATTATTATGTTTGCATATTACTGGATCTCCACATTCGGAATATCTTAAGATATTCTCGACAGTGTAGAAATTCCCTATTTTGGGATATTACACAATAGTCCCTACCTTGAGACTGTTAGGGTCCTATGAGTATAGGATTCATAATTTGGAATTGACTTATGATAGTCTTGTAAATATGTACATAACTTGCTTTTTGCAAGTTTTTTTCCCATATTTTAAAAAATAAAATAAAAAAACCAAAAATCAAAAAGAGGGTAAAAAGTCCTAAAAGATAGATCAAAAGACTTAGAAAATATAGACCCCCCTCCCCAAAAAAAAAGATGAAAATAAGACATGAAAGTGAGCAAGTTCAAATGCCACTACTTTTTACTTTTTCTGTTAAATAAATGATTATGGTAGAGTGTCAATAAATGTCATAATCCATGATGAGTTAAACTGTTTAATCTTGACTTGTCATGTTTTCAATTTACATATTCTAGATAGTGAATAAATATTGGTCAGACAGTTTAATCCTGACTAAACAGTATATAGGTAGAGAATAATGAGGAGCTCATCAGTTTAATATGAGCTCTTAGATGATATAAGGTAGATTTAGATAGCTTTTATGCATTTCAAAAGAATAAAATGTTTCAAGGTAGCAAGCTCAAGTTGACCTGCAAAATGGAAGAAAAAATGTTAGATTAAAATTGGGTAGGTAGAAAGAAGTGGGAAAAAGCTTGTAAATATTCATCATCGGGAAAAAATAACTAATTTCCCATCCCTTATAGTTATTTTTCATTCTAGACTTTGAGTCAAAGGGGCTCAGAGCATTTCTCTGACTTCTGTTGGGACCGGACCCAAGGCTCAATGATTGTTAGTTAAAAGTGTTGAATTCCTATAGTAATCCCCAATTATCATTATTTACCCTTCATTCACCCATCACAACTCAAATTCTTGAGTAAGAACTCTTTTCTTACTCAATAATGCATAATATACCCTTTGATTTACTTCCTTCATTTCATAAAACATACAAACCCTCAAAAAACATCATATCCTAAGTAAAAGTGGTGAAATCATCAAATGATAAACTTTACTTTAAGGTTTTCACTTTACTTAGTCATATAAGTGTATTTCTCGAGTATTTCATTTTCCTTGTCATATTAATTTCTAACTTATTCTATTAACTCCCTAAAAGAAACCTTATCCTATTAATATAGTTTCTTTTATTTAAATATCCCCTAAAACCCACTATTATAAGATTTTATGCCAAAGTTAATTATCCATAGGTTGAAATAAAATCCTAAAATATACCCCATTTGGCATAAAAATAACAATATATAAATATCCCGCCCCACTATAGTTATTAAACCCCCCATGGTTTAATAAAATATATAATAAAATAAAAATACTTCCAAGATTATCATAAAGTTTAATTTAAACTAAAATTTAAACCCCCGCATCTTTTACAAAAGCTCCTATTAAATCCCCGCATTACACAATTAACCTGGGGTAATATCGAGTTAAAAATTATGGTTCATTTCATGTTTCACATTTGTTTCCCTGTTCATTTACCCGAAATGTATTAGCTTCATGCTATACATAAGATTGATGCTAGTTAATTTCATAACCCTCCTCACGCACCCCCAACATACATATAAGCCTTTGTTATAAACCATATATCGCTTATACATAGCCCTTTTGTAAATAAAAAACTTTGATCAAAATACATATCATATAGGTTTTTATTATATTTTAAAAGCCCTTCAGTGCATAAGTAACCCCAGTCCCACATGCCTTTTCGACCGCACCTTTCCTTTTAATCTTGGCCCTTCACTTCAACTTGTTAGATCTGACAGTGTAGAATTGATATCGTGCTCGTAAACCAAACGTCCACCCAAAGACAAAATCAACACGAAATGGGTTGTTTTCAATATATCGCCTCCCCTGACATGGCACGATTTCATTTTATCACGCTCGTTTCACCAAATACAATTTACCACCGTGAGCCAACATGAAAACCACTGATGGTTTTCACATTTGAAAATCCAAACTGCCTCCCACCTTTGATAAGACTGGCATTCAATGCATTTATGGTGATTAATTCCAAAGGTTAAAAACCTTTGAATCATCATTTTAATTGTTTATTTGTGCATTTCGATTGTAAAAGAAAGCCGCCTGACTGTATTGAAGCCCCTGCTGATAAATTTCCAACTCAAAGCCCAAATCTACTGCAGATTTCCCTGTTTGAAGACCAGAAAAGACATTTTCTCCTCCAACAAGTTGAAACAAAGCTCAAATTCAACCATAAAAAGTTGCAAAAACCCTTCTGACATTCGAATACCTACCATCTAAGGTTATCATCAGAATATGGATTTTGGCCAACAGTTTCAATACTAGTTAACAAAATTTTTTGCTCCAAATTCTCAGATTTTAATTCACAAGCTTCATTCAACAAATAGTTTGTATACAAAGAAATAATAAAATCAAGTCAACGAGAGGTCAGAATGATGAAATGTGCACAGTCAATGGTAAAAGTGAAATCAGAATTCATAATGACAGTGAAACAGAATAGTCAAAGAACAAGACAACTAAAGTGTATCATGTAAAAGTTAGAGTGAAAGTTAAAACAAAGTTACAGAGCAGTCAAGGTAAAAAGTTAAAAACAGAGGAAGTAATGGTAAAAAGAGATGAAAATACTTTCACCAACAATGAATTTTATCCAAAGTGAAAGTAAAACAGTTAAAAGAACAAAATGGTGAAAAGATGAAAACATAACAAGAAGGAACATTTTTGCAGAAATTTCATGTTTAAGTCATTGTTTTGAAAAAAATATTATGACCAATCCAAGATGAATTTTACAAAACTGAAGGAGGTTTATGTGCTTAATATTTCCAACTACAAAAACCTCTCTCACTTTTCTAACAGCCATTATGGGTTGGGAAATATTAAACAATATTGGAAAGCACTTTTTGCAGAAAATTCCTGTTAAGTCATCATTTTGCAGAGAATATTGTGGCCAATCAGAAATACATCTTACCAAAATAAAGGAGGTTTTTGTTCCTAAGAGAACCATATAAAAACACCTATCTCACTTTGTGAACACCTATTATATAATGAAAGATACATACGCATATTTACAAACGATTTTTCAGACTCTGTAAAACTATGTTTTACACATCTTTTTGTAGAGCCTATTGTGAACATCTGGAGAAGAAATTTAGGAAAATGAGAGAGTATGATCTCACCAACATATTCACCTACAATAAATTCTTTCACTTTTTACATATCTATTTCGGATTGAGAAATAAAAAGGTATCATTGGACCCCAAGTTTGCAGAATTGCTGGAGCAGAATCCACAAAGAAAGGAAACAATTAGTGACTTGGATGTCTCATCATCAACTAAGAGTTGAGATCAAATTCGAATTCTCCTCTTTGTCATCACCTATCCATAAAAAATAGTTCTAAATAGATACGTTAGTTTTGAGTGTCCTTTACTTAAGTTCGATTTATGTAAAACAGTTGGAGATATTTGTAAAACAATCTTGATATTTTTTCAAGGTATTCTAGTTTAGAATTTGTATAAATACTTCACTTTTTGAAGTATTTTGTGTGGAATAAAATTGCTAAGATTACTATAGACTTCTGCTGATACATTGGAGGCTTACATGTGTTGATTTCGAAGTAGCAGACTGGACAAAGCTAATTGGACATCATAATTCAGGATTCTTGCGATAAGTTAAAGAGCAAATTGCATCTCTTCTTGTCATTGTTTCTTTTCTGAGTTTCATGCAATTCATTATGTTTTTGATCTATCTTAATGTGTAACTAGGAATATTACTACAGGACTAGCCTTTTTCTCCCTATTTTTAACCAAGTTACCATTTAAATGTTTTCTGATGATTTCCAGTGTTAGGAATTCTTCATTTCTCGTACTCCCGTTTGACCCCTGCCTCCTTCTTCAATTTTCTGGATCAAAGGATCCTTCATTGCCCTTTATCCCGATCATACCTTTTCATCAAAAACATTTCCCCAAATCTATGAGGGTTATCTACCTTGCGCTGAATACATTTGTACCCTTTTGGCCTTGCCTTCTAGTACTACTATCTAGACTTAGACTCCATAGCCCAATGGACTAGTAGATCTCTATCTAGTTTAATCCAAAGTGATTTTTACCCACCAAACATCTTAAAACAAAACCAAATTGTTCTATCATAACTAGCATAAAACATAAATAAAAAACAAAGATAAATCTTAAAGACAGAGCCCTCTCAGGTTCTGAAGGCTAAGATCCCGATTAGTGAGTTGTGTTCCTGATTCCTTTCTCTTGAACCCTGGAAAGTCTGGAAGTGATAACATACTGGCGACCACACTGGGGAAATAATCAATCTCCATTTTTAAATTTAGTCTTAAAGGAAGATCTTTCATTTATCTTTCTAATTTAAGATTATTTTTAAAGGGTTGTGGGTATTCATAAACATTCATTCTGGCTTCTAGGAAAACCTACTATACCAGGTCTAACCCGGATTCTAAGCCTGCAGCTATAGTAGATAACCCGGAACAGATTGGAAAAAACAAAAAGAAAAAACAAATTGTCAATTTGGAAGCTGAAGTGCCCTTAAGAAAGGCTAATTCTTTACCCAAAGAATTAGTGAGATTAATTGATATTGATTTTGATTTCAAGTTTGAAAATTCATTGTTTAGAAATAAATTCGAAACTGATTTAAAAGATACTGTAATAGATCCTGTTTTTACTTCTTTCTTGAAAGCAAAATAGAATATTATTTCAGCAAAAAGAAAATCAGATAAATCTGAATCTCAAAATCAAATAGAAAGGATTAATGTTACATTGATTAAAGACATTGATGAAGCTATTAAATTAGTCCATTTATTATCTCACATTAAGCCTCCATTTTCTCAATTGCACACAACAATAATTCCAGCAGCATATTCAACTTTGTATGCTGTCACTTCATTTTTAGATTCCACTACAAGTTCATCCATAGAAAAATTTACTCCTGAGTTGCCTTTGCAGCCTAGGATATTATTTCCTTCATTCACTCAATCCACTAGTTTTATAAGCACTACATTTTTTCCAACCAATTCCATATATATACCAACATTTTTTCCAAGCTCTTCAAGCACATCTTTCAGCTCATCAGCTACCATATCCAGCACTGCTCCTATCACTACTGTTGTACCTCCTAGTTCAGCAAAAATTCAAGCCATGGATGCTAGGTATGCTCCCCTTGTCTTACCCCAAAACCTCCATGATATGCCCCAAGATTATCAGAAAAACATACCACTATTTGATGGCCAATCACAATACACTGCTCAACAACATGTCACAAGAATAACAGATTATTGTGAAATCTATGAAATAGATGAATCAGATGTTCAAATGAGGTTGTTTGCTCAAAGTTTAACAAGAGAGGTTAAGAAATGGTTTAAAAATTTAGCTGCTGGTAGTATAGCTAATTTAGGTGCATTCCATAGAGCATTCTTAAATAAATGGGAAAAGAAAAAGAACCCCCTGCAAATCTTATCTGAATTTGATGCTTTAAAAAGAGCTCCTAATGAGTCTGTTCAGTATTACTGCACCAGGTATAATAGTGTTTATAATGTCATTCCTGTTGATCTTAAACCTACACCCTATTCAGTACTTCTTAAGTTTCCTGATGGATTTGATTCAGATATGGCTTACCAACTAAGAGAAAGGAATGCTGAAACATTAGAACAAATGCAATTAGATGCTGTTGGTGTAGAAATAAATATTCTAGCTAAAAAGGCCAGACTTAGGAATGAAAGGAGAGTCACAATCAAAGAAGAAACATCAAACTCAGATGGTAAATTTGACTTTTTTGCTAAAAATTTAGAAAGGGTGGTTGAAATATTAAACAATATTGAGAGAAAACCACAATGGGATAACCAACCACAAATTAGAAATCCCAACTTCAGAAAAAACAATAACCCTGGAAAAGCTAAGGAAGCTGCTCTAGATCAAAACATTAGGCCCCCATTTCAAAAGAAATATGCTGAAAGTTCTCAAAATAATGATGAAGATGAGGATGACATCAATATAGTAATGGGGATAGATGAAGAAAACACTATTTTCCTCACTCAGGAGGATCAAGAACTTTTTGAGCTTCAACAACTCAAAGTAGAATCTAGTGAATCCTTTGATTTTGAACAAGGTTATGACTTCGCTATTAACGAAATTCATAGTCAGTATAACCTTAGAAACAAAAAAACAATGAAACTTCTGCAAAAAATACTTCTCAAAATCAAACTAAAAAGAATGTAGAAGCACCAAAAACAAAGATTTTGCAAATTCTCCCAAGGGAAAACAAGCAAAATTCCAATCCTCCCAGTCCCAAAAAATCACCAAGTCCCAAAATTGTTGACATCACTGAAGAAGTGGCACAATCCTCCAATAATGCCCAAAAGGCCAATACTACCAAAGCCCCTAATTCAGTAAAATCAGCAATTCCTGATCCTAAAAAGAATCCTGCTAATTCTAAATCAACAAATCCCAAAACTATTAACACTAAAGCTTCTGCTGAAAGTTCAAAATATTAAAAAAATTCTGTTGCCCCTGAATCTATGCCTGAAAAGAAAACTAAAGACAACAAAAGTCAAGAAACTCAAACAGAGAACAAAAGAACAACTCAAGATAAAAGTACATCTGCTGAAATTCATGAAAAACACACTCAGATAATTGTCACTAAAGATGAACTAATTCGAATTAGTAAATATCAATCATCATTTAATATTCAATCTGAAATAGCTAAGTTAAAAATACCAATTCTTTTAATAGAATTGGTAAAAAATGACTTATATAAATCAACAATTACTGAAACTTTGAATACGAACGATGGTGAAGATTCTATTAATTTAAATGATGATCAACCTGAATTAATTTTTGGCCCTGATGTAAATGGTAAGCATTTAGATGGATCAGTTCCTCCCTTCTATATTACTCTTACTATTCACGATCAAATTTTACACAATGAAATTTTAGATTAAGGAGCTTCCCACAATTTAATTCCAAAAGCTATCATGGAAACTCTAAATTTAGAAATAACAAGGCCATATAAAGAATTATTCTCTTTTGATTCAAGCAAGGTTAAGTGCATAGGATTGATAAAAGACTTATGTGTGAATTTGGTTCAATATCCTGGAAAAAGTATGGGTATGGATATTGTAGTAGCTAATATCCCACCAAAATATGGTATGCTTCTTTCTTGTTCATGAGGAGCTAAGTTGCAGGTATCTCTATAAATAGACATGAGCTATGCCACCGTAATAGTGTTTGGGCAACCGAAGAAACTTTACAGAGAAACTCTAATTAAATACATGATTAGAAATGCTGAGAGATCAATAAATTACCCAATTTACTCAACACCAACTGATCTTGATTCTTTCAGTTTATGTAACTCTGATAATAATGAAATCCAAACTGAATTAATTGACATAAAGCCTAAACCAAACAATGATAATATTTTCCATCAAGCCCTTTGTCACTTAGACTTTGATGGTTTAGTGAAAAAGTCAAGAGCAGGAGCTAGAGTGTGGATCACAAACATTGAAACCAGTCATTCGGAAGGACATGCCTTTAGACTCAACTTTAAATGCACCAATAACATGGTAGAGCATGAGGCACTTATCTTAGGCCTTCAAATCATCAGAAATTTAGGAGGTTAAAGAATTTTAATTATGGGAGATTCGAAGTTAATCATTAAACAAGTAAATGGAGATTATTTTGTTCGTAATCCTAGATTAGCCAGATATAGAGATGCAAGAGTTGATTTATGTGATGATTTACTAGAATGTAAGTTTGCTACTATTCCTAGAAATCAAAATTTGGAAGCACATTGCCTAGCAACTTTTGCTAGCACATGTAACTTACCTTTTCAACCAACACATAGATATACTACTGAAGTTAAATATAGACCCATTGTCCCAGACAATGTCAAATACTAGCAGATTTTCTCTGAAGATGAACATATTTACCATTTTTTGAATAGTGAGGATGAATTTCAAAATTGTAACATAGACACAGATGGTAATTTAGATTCAGAATGTAACATAGATTTAGATGTTAATTGTCAAATAAATAACATAGATGCGCATAAACTTACCAAAATCACTGTATTTACTCAATCTGACATAGATAACTTAGAGAAGGTAGATATAGAGGAAATAATTGAAGATGAAATTGAGATGTTAGATTTAAAACATAATTTTTTACCTAAGGGTTTAACTCCTTTGGAGGACTTGTTTGATTCCAATGATGTGCTCAAAAAGCCTAAAATGGAACCAGTCAAGTCTTACATTGAGGAGTGTAACATTGGGACACAAATAAAACCAAAAATGATCAAATCGTCAAAATCTTTACCCCTCAAGAAAAAGAAAAATACATTGAAATTTTAAAAGAATACCAAGATGTTTTTGCATGGAGTTATGAATATTTAAAAGCATATGATACAAACATAATTCAACCTAAGATTCCTATAAAAGATGATCAGAAACCATTTAGACAAAAATTGGGGAGGATTAATCATGTCCTATTACCTTTGATTGAAAAAGAAGTTAAATGCATGTATGATGCCCAAATCATTGCACCAATCAGATATTCTGATTGGGTTTCTAACTTAGTACTTACAAGAAAGAAAACTGGTGAAATCAGATTATGTGTAGATTTCAGGAATCTTAATAAAGTGTCTTTAAAGGACAATTACCCTTTACCCAGAATGGACCATATTTTACAAATGGTAGTTGGTTTTTCTAGGATATCTTTATTATATGGTTTTTCGGGATATAACCAGATACTTTTCCAACAAGAAGACCAACCCAAAACAGCTTTTACCACTCCCTGGGGCACTTTCTTGTATGTGAAAATGCCTTTTGGTTTGATTAATGCTGGAGCTACCTTTCAGATGGCTATGGACATAGCCTTTGCTAACGAAATACATGAATTCTTGGTTATTTATTTAGATGATATTACCATTTTTTCTAAGACAAATAATGATCATTTGGATCACCTTAGACAAGTTTTCATTAAGTGTAGAAAATTTGGTATATCATTATATCCTATGAAAACTCTTTTTGGACTAGAATAAGGAAAACTACTTGGACACATAATTTCAAAGGAAGGTATTAGGATAGATCCAGCAAGGATAGAAGCCATACTGAAAATTCACCCACCTAGGAAAATCAAAGAGTTACAAGCATTTTTAGGTAAAATTAACTTTTTGAGAAGACTTATTTCTAATCTAGCAAAAATCATCAAAGAACTGAATAACATGTTAAAAAAGGAATTTTTTTAAAATGGACAGTTGAAGCAAAATATTCATTCGAATCCATTAAACATGCTTTAACAAAAGCACCAGTCCTAATTAGCCTAGACTTCAACAAATATTTTATAATCTTTTCATTTGCCTCGTAACATACCATAGTTGCAGTTCTATTGAAGAAAAATGACCAAGGTTTTGAACAGCCTATAGCATTTTTTAGTAAAACCCTTAGAGATGCACCTTTGACATATAACATAATGGAAAAACAAGCTTTAGCTTTGGTTAAAGCCATAAAATATTTCAGAGTGTACATTCTTTACTCCCACATTATTGCCTATGTCCCTAATTCTATAGTCAAAGATATTTTAACACAGGATGGGCCAGATGGAAGAAGAGGAAAGTGGATTTCCACTATCCTTCAATATGACATAGAGATTAAACCAACCAAGCTCATAAAAGGACAAGGTTTAGCCAGACTAATGGATGAATCCAATTGTAATGCTTTGAATATAAATTTTATTGCCCAGATTGATGACTAGGAAGAGATGGAGACTCCATTGATCAGTGAAGCTTATCTAGACTCACCATGGTACTCAGATATTATCTTTGTACTTACAAATTTACAAGCTCCTCCTAGATTAACTAGAACTAAAGCTAGATTCATCAAACTTAAAGCAATGAGATATTGCATTCTAGATAATATGCTTTATTGGAAAGAACAAAGTGGGATACTACTGAACTGTTTACTAAAATCAGAAGCTAACAAAATTCTTGGAGAATTTCATGTGGGTGATTGTGGAGGACACTTATACTGGAAAGTATAGAAGATAATATTATTAGAGTTGGTTTCTACTGGCCTTCCTTATTTTTTGATGTGAAAAAATTTGTTACTTCATGTCATAAATGTCAAATTTTTGAAGGAAAAAGGAAGTTGTTACCTTTACCACTCAAACCTATTTCTACTGAGATGCCTTTTCAACAATGGGGTTTAGACTTCATTGGAGAAATTCACCCTCCATCCTCTGGCCAACACAAATGGATATTGACTGCCACAGATTATTTCACCAAGTGGATCGAAGCCATTCCTACCAGAAAAGCCATTGACTCAGTCATTATATCTTTCCCAGAAAACAACATTTTATCTAGATTTGGATGCCCACAGAAAATTATTACTGATAATGTAGCCACATTTAAATCTAAGAAAATGATTGTCTTTTGTCACAAGTACCATATAAACCTAGGCCAATCTACTGCTTATTACCCTCAAGGTAATGGCCTAGCTGAATCTTTAAATAAAAACCTTGTGAGTATCATCAAAAAGCTACTTGAAGAAAATAAGAAAACTTGGAATAAGAAGTTAGTCTATGCCTTATGGGCAGATAGACTTACTACCAAGAATTCAATTGGAACATCTCCTTACCAGATTGTATATGGGATGGATGCAGTTTTCCCATCATCTTTAGGTGTTCCAGTAATGAAAATTATCCAAGAATCCCGAGTAGAACTCAATGATATATAGAGAAGGATAAATCAGACTATTCATCTGCAACAGACTAGAAAAGAAGTATATGAAAAATATCAAGTCATTCAAGAGAAAATTAAGAAAATATTTGATAAAAGAACTAAAGAAGATGAAATTTCCATAGGAGATAAAGTGTTAAAATGGGATTCCAGAAGAGAAGAAAAAGGAAAGTATGGAAAGTTTGACTTTCTATGGAAAGGTCCTTACGTCATTTATGGGTACAGAGGTAACAATGCATTTTTTATCAGAAATTTGGATGGAACAGACATTCCAAAAGGACTAGTGAATGGTAGAACACTCAAACATTACTATTCTTCTGAGTTAACTAATAGTTAGTCCTAATTTCCTTTTATATCATTGTAAATATCCATTGCAGTTTGTAGATTGGATTGGATGTTTTCTTTCCAAATTTGAATCCCGGAGTGAAGGCCCTAAGCTTTTAAGAGTAAAATGTCATAAGTATGAATTTTTGCAGAAATTAGAAGACAATTACAGGATCATCATGGTCAAAATGGAAGGCTACTGATCTTAGAGTTCCTGAAATTTCACCAGGAAATGCCATCCCCATGTGAAGTTGTTGTTAGGGTCCTATGAGTATAGGATTCATAATTTGGAATTGAATTATGATAGTCTTTTAAATATGTACATACCTTGCTTTCTGCAAGTTGTTTTCCCATATTTAAAAAAAATAAAATAAAAAAATAAAAAATCAAAGAGAGGGTAAAAAGTCATAAAAGAAAGATCAAAGGACTTAGAAAATATAGACCCCAAAAGAAAACAAAAAAGATGAAAATAAGACATGAAAGTGAGCAAGTTCAAATGCCACTACTTTTTACTTTTTCTGTTAAATAAATGATTATGGCAGAGTGTCAATAAATGCCATAATCCATGATGAGTTAAACTGTTTAATCTTGACTTGTCATGTTTTCAATTTACATATTCTAGATAGTGAATAAAGATTGGTCAGACAGTTTAATCCTGACTAATCAGAAGATAGGTAGAGAATAATGAGGAGCTCATCAGTTTAATCTGAGCCCTCAGATTATATAAGGTAGATTTAGATAGCTTTTATGCTTTTCAAAAGAATAAAATGTTTTAAGGTAGCAAGCTCAAGTGCACTTGCAAAATGGAAGAAAAAATGTCAGATTAAAATTGGATAGGTAGAAAGAAGTGGGAAGAAGCTTGTAAATATTCATCACCGGGAAAAAATAACTAATTTACCATTCCTTATAGTTATTCTGCATTCTAGACTTTCATTCAAAGGGGCTCAGAGCATTTCTCTGACTTCTATTGGGACAAGACCCAAGGCTCAATGACTGTTAGTTAAAAGTGTTGAATTCCTATATTAATCCCCAAATATCATTATTTACCCTTCATTCACCCATCACAACTCAAATTCTTGAGTAAGAACTCTTTTCTTACTCAATAATGCATAATATCCCTTTTGATTGACTTCCTTCATTTCATAAAACATACAAACCCTAAAAAAACATCATATTCTAAGTAAAAGTGGTGAAATCATCAAATGATAAACTTTACTTTAAGGTTTTCACTTTACTTAGTCATATAAGTGTATTTCTTGAGTATTTCATTTTCCTTGTCATATTAATTTCTAACTTATTCTATTAACTCCCTAAAAGAGATCTTATCCTATTAATATATTTTCTTTTATTTAAATATCCCCTAAAACCCACTATTATAAGATTTTATGCCAAAGTTAATTATCCACATGTTGAAATAAAATCCTAAACTATACCCCCTTTGGCATAAAACTAACAATATATAAATATCCCGCCCCACTATAGTTATTAAACCCCCCATGGTTTAATAAAATATATAATAAATAAAAATACATCCAATATTATCATAAAGTTTAATTTAAACTAAAATTTAAACCCCCACAACCTTTACAAAAGCTTCTATTAAATCCCTACATTACACAATTAACCTGGGGTAATATCGAGTTAAAACTGATGGTTCATTTCACGCTTCACATTTTTTTCCTGTTCATTTACCCAAAATGTATTAGCCTCATGCTATACATAATATTGACCCTATTTAATTTCATAACCTGCCTCACGCACCCCCAACATACACAAAAGGCTTTGTTATAAACCATATATCACTTATACATAGCCCTTTTGTAAATAAAAAAATTGATCACAATACATATCATATAGGTTTTTATTATATTTTAAAATCCCGTTAGTGCATAAGTCACCCTGGTCCCACATGCCTTTTCAACAGCACCTTTCCTTTTAATCTTGGCCCTTCACTTCAACTTGTTAGATCTAACAGTGTAGAATCGATATCACGCCCGTAAACCAAACGTCCTCCCAAAGCCAAAATCAACGCGAAATGGGTTGTTTTCAATATACCGCCTCCCATGATATGGCATGATTTAATTCGATCACGTTCGTTTCACCAAATACAATTTACCACTGCGAGCCAACGCGAAAACATCGATGGTTTTCGCATTTGAAAATCCAAACTGCCTCCCGCCTTTGATAAGACTGGCATTCAATGCATTTATGGTGATTAATTCCAAAGGTTAAAAACCTTTGAAACATCATTTTAATTGTTTATTCATGCATTCTGACTATAAAAGAAAGCTGCCCAACTGTATTGAAGCCCTTGCTGATAAATTTCCAATTCAAAGCCCAAATCGACCTCAGATTTCCCTGTTTGAAGACCAGAAAAGACATTTTATCCTCCAACAAGTTGAAACAAAGCTCAAATTCAACCATAAAAATTTGCAGAAACCCTTCTTACAGTCGAATGCCTACCATCTGAGGTTATCATTGGAATATGGATTTGGGCCAACAGTTTCAATACTAGTTGACAAAATTGTTTGCTCCAAATTCTCAGATTTTAATTCAATAGCTTCATTCAACAAAAAATTTGTACACAAAGAAAGAATAAAATAAAGTCAGAGAGAGGTTAGAATGATTAAATGTGCACAGTGAATGTAAAAGTGAAATCATAATTCACAATGACCGTGAAACATAATAGTCAAAGAGTGTCAGAATTAAAGTGTATCAGATAAAAGTCAGAGTGAAAATTAAAACAAAGTTACAGAACAGTCAAGGTGAAACAGTAAAAGTAAAAAAAAAGTTAGTAATGGTTAACAGAGATGAAAATAATTTCACCAACAACAATGAATTTTATCCAAAGTGAAAGTAAAACAGTTAAAAGAACAAAAAGGTTAAAGGATGAAAACAGAGCAAGAAGGGACATTTTTGCAGAAAATTCATGTTTAAGTCATTGTTTTGCAGAAAATTTTGTGACCAATACAAGATGAATTTAGAAACAATGAAGGAGGTTTATGTTCTTAAAATTTCCAGCTACAAAAACCTCTCTCATGTTTCTAGCAGCCATTATAGGTTGGGAAATATTAAACAATATTGGAAAGCACTTTTTGCAGAAAATTCCTGTTAATTCATCATTTTGCAGAGAAAATTGTGGCCAATAAAAAATACATCTTACAAAACAGAAGGAGTTCTTTCTCCTAAGAGACTCATCTACAAAAACCTATCTCACTTTGTGCACAGCTATTACATAATGAAAGATACATGCACATCTTTACAGCCTATTTTTCAGACTCTGTAAACTCTATTTTACACATCTTTTTGCAGAGCCTATTGTGAATAGCTGGAGCATAAATTTAGGAAAATGAGAGAGGTGTATCTCACCAACATATTAATATACAATAAAATCTTTCACTTTTTACATATATATTACTTATTGAGAAATAAAAAGGTATCATTGGACCCCAAGTTTGCAGAATTGCTGGAGCAGAATGCACAAAGAAAGGAAACAGTTAGTGACTTGGATGCCTCATCATCAACTAAGAGTTGAGATCAAATTCGAATTCTCCTCTTTGTCATCACCTATCCATAAAAAATAGTGCCAAATATATGCATTAGTTTTTAGTTTCCTTTACTTAAGTTCTATTTATGTAAAACAGTTGGAGATATTTGTAAACCAATCTTGATATTTTTTCAAGATATTCTAGTTTAGAATTTGTATAAATACTTCACTCTTTGAAGTATTTTGGGTGGAATAAAATTGCTAAGATTACTATATAATTTTTGCTGACACATTGGAGGCTTACATGTGTTGATTTCGAAGTAGCAGACTGGACAAAGCTAATTGGGCATCATAATTCAGGATTCTTGCGATAAGTTGAAGAGTGAAGTACATCTCTTCTTGTCATTGTTTATTTTCTGAGTTTCATGCAATTCATTATGTGTTTGATCTGTATTAATGAGTAACTAGGAATATTACTTCAGGATTAGCTTATTGCTCCCTATTTTAACTAAATTACCATTTAAATGTTTTCTGCTAATTTTCGGTGTTAGGAATCCTTCATTGCTCCTACTCCCATTTGACCCCTGTCTCCTTCCTCCATTGTCCGGATCAAAGGATCCTTCCCTTTATCCCGAATATACCATTTCATCAAAAAACATTTTACCCAAAACTCTGAGGGTTATCTACCTTGCCATGAATACATTTGCACCCTTTTGGCCTTACCTTCTAGCACTGCTATCTAGACTTAGACTCCATAGCCCAATGGACTAGTAGATCTCTCTCTAGTTTAATGCAAAGTGATTTTTACCCACCAAAAATATTAAAATAAAACCAAATTTTTCTATCATAACTACCCTAAAAAATAAATAAAAAACAAAGATAAATCTTAAAGAGAGAGCCCTCTCTGAATTCTAGGAAGGCTAGATCCCAAAATTCAAAGTAGGTTTGTGGTTACCTCGGACTATTTATCTTGAACCTTGTGGAATTACTGAGTGATAATGGAGACCGGTGTTGTCCTTCATCTTGTTGCCTCAAATCATAGTACAATAAGTGGCCATCCCACCACCTTCTTGCTGCAAAAATCTTCTTCAAAGCTTGGAAATAGTAGAGGATAATAGGTGTTGGCTGAATATGATTCAAGCAACACATGTCTTGCTGTAAATTCTCCCAAGTGAGAGACTTATTCCAATGAAATAAGCCCAACATATGTCTCCTTGCATAAGAAAACAAAGGATATGATGTAGCAGCCATACAATGTGATATCCTCCTTTTGAAGCATGAATGAATATGGCAGAGTTCATTCCCAAAATACACACTCAACCAATGTGTCATCCCTCCTCTCATGTTCCCAAAAAATATCAGAGAATCATCATCATCATGATATAAATAATCTCTCTTATGCCACCTCATGACAAAGTTACATTTTCTCCCAAACCTAAGTACATACATGATCATGAAATACATTCCAAACAGAAATACATGTACATACATGAGACACATCCCAATCACAAGCATATACATGGACATGAAATTTAACATGGGATGTCCAAACTCTCTTCTTGTCAAACAAAGAAACCATGCCTTCTTCTTATGCATCCTCTCATTGAGATACAAGGCAAGAGACAAGAAAATATCAAACCTTGTGTAGTACCTGTTAGCCACCTATAAAATTTTTCATATCAAATGGTGGCTAAATCATGTTTTTAAGTCTTCAAGAAAAAAAATTTATTGCCAAATTGTTAGTTCTTGAAGTCTTATGAAGATGACTTATCCTTGAGTAATATTCAATGCTGTTTCCCTCTCAAATATGAAAATTTGCTTTTTTCCTGAAGAAAAGACTACTGCAAAAAATCCATTTTACTCCTCCTTTCACTCATAATTAACCTCCATTTTATCCCCTTTTTTCCCATGAAATTCCTCTATTTTTCCTCATTTCCCTTCTTCCCTTCATAAAAACCCCTTTGATAAGGTTTAAAACTCCCTTTTTACCTTATCCAAAACCCCCAAAATCCTTTGAAAATTCTTGAAAAACCATAAAAAACAATCTTTTTTTAACTAAGGCCTTTAGCCCCCTTCGACTAAGCCCTAAACCACTTCCCCACCATGCGACCTAGCGCCAAAACCAAAAATTAAAGCCTCAGGTGCTTATCGCAATTGGGGCGTTCATGTGAAACACATTTCTTTTGTTAAGTTAAATCTCTGATTGCAATTGGCTCCTTTTTTTAAAAAAACCCCGATCCCTTCATTTTTTCATATAACCCAAAAGCCCCACAATCAGGCGCTAAACACCATAAAAACCCTTCCCAAAGTTTAAATTTCCTTTGAATTTTATTAAAAATCTAACTTTCCTATGTTTTAAAGAAGACCTGTCGTTTCATTGTTTTAACGAATTCAAACCGTTGATTTAAACCAATCAACGGTCTTTGGGATCTCACATCGGGGTTTTTCATTGGGCGCATTTGAAAGGCCCCTTTTTTTTTTTTGATTCTGATGAGCCCCTTTTGGTTAAAACCCCAAACCACTTCCCCACCATATAACCCATGCCCATGACCAAGCGATTAAGTCCCGAGCGCTAATCACATCGGAGTTTTTCATTGAGCATATTTTAATAGTTATTGCCCCCTCTGATTGGCCACCTTGTGATGGCTTCCCTACCGTATATCTTCCCCACTAGGTCCAGATCCGATGACCCACATTTCTCTATTCAATAGCCCACATACCCACCTTTGGCACCCATAACTTAATCTCCACCGTTGATTTACCATTCATATCAATGGCCTTTGCTCAATCGCATCGGCGCTTTTTTTCCCTTTGCCCCCATCGATTGCGATCTTTTGATTGCATCTGGGTCGTCCATACACTAAGATCCGATGGTCCAGATCAATCCTTACTTCCCTTTGTTAGTTCTCAAATCCCGTTGTGTAACCTCTTTAGCGAATCTCCATCATTGATCTCTGTAGATCAACGGCCCGCATTAACCCAAACTCCGCTCGACCCTCGCCTCATATTTTATTTCATTAACCTTGAGATTTAATCTGGACCGTTCATTCCTTTCATCCAACGGTCCATGTTTAACCCAATAGGCCCAACTCCTTTGGGTCCTACCTTTCCCCAGATCAAATCTCCACTGTCCATTCCCTGATCTGATGGTCTAGATTAAAACCGCATTGACCCCCTCCCACCTTTTATCGCCCGTGCATCTATTCTTGATCGCGCTCTCCTCCTGACCGTCTGATCTAAGGCCCCAAATCTGATGACTAGCGTGTGGTTTCGCGTAATTTTGAGTCCGAAGGTTAATGATTTAAAATTATGTGATGAGAGTGGTTTTAAAAGGCCACGTGTCGGCTGGAAAGGCATATCGCATTTTTTATAAAGATTTTGGAAACCACCGAAAATCAGCACGACACCAAAAGTTTTCATTGCTGAAACCACTTTCCCCATTTGCATTACATTCTTTCATATGTAATCTGTTAGGAATCTGTAATTAGCAAGATTGGCAAAGTCCAATCACAGAAACAACATCGTTTCAACCACTTTGGGATTCTAGGATCTAGCCCTCCTGGATCCGGAGAGGGATCTCTCCAATAAGTGCAAAGATGGATTTGTCTTTGAAGTCTTGGGTAATGATGTTAGGCTAGTTATGAAGGCCGAGGGTTTTGTTTTGTTTTGGATGGTTGAGCATGATTATTTTTTGAGGGGAAAGTTCTAAGTGTAAAAAGTTTCAAAGGTGAGAAGTTGCAAGCAAATAGAACAACTTTGGCTAAAATATAGATATAATGTTGGTTTTTAGTCCATTGGGCTATGGAGTCATAACAGGGTTCTAATTGAGCAGAAAAATCAAGAGTGATCGAAGGGGAAAGTCATCTATATCACAAGATTATTGAGATTAAAATGATGGAATGGAAACAATAAAGTGTTGGAGGGGTGGAAACTAATAATAATTTCACCAAGGATTTATAGTCAGTCCAAACAAGAAAATCCCCTTAAGCAACTATTTAAAGCCAACCAAGAACAGGTCTAACCATAGACTTCTTGGGAAATTTTGTATTAAAGCAGCTTAATTGACAAACAATCCAGTAATCTGCTTAATTACCTTCAGAAAGTATGAAAACACATAAGAGAAACAAAGTGTAACCTAAGATCATATAAGGTACTTTTAAACTTGGTCTGCTTTCAGTCAGCACCAAGGGAAACCTTCAGAATCTGCCTTTGGAGAATAGAAGCTAGAAGCAGGGAAAACTATCACTTTTCTAGTCTAACTTTAATAAGCAAATAATGAAAATAACTTTCAAGAACAATGTTTAAAGAAAACAGTAGGACGAGGGAATGCCAGCATTCCTAACTGCTTAAACTATATTGAATCATTCTTAAATAAAAAAATTGGAGGAAAACATTGAGATAAAGCTTATCAGTCAGAGAAGGGTACTGGTAAACAATAAATCCTAACTCTATAAATGATGTTCTTTATCTGAGAATAGTGAAAAATATGACGTACATAGAAGGAAAAAACAATAACAAAGAAAGGGGCACTTCACCAGTGATATAGACCAGGATCCAAAGAAACAACTTGTTATTGATGTCAAACCAGTTACAGTCTTCAGGTCCAATGTTTCAGTTCAGCAATCATCTTCACTTTTCAGCCTAACTAATCTAATCACAAACAGAGCTTCAAGAGCCAGTAAACACTATTTACAAGTAGTAGTTTTGAGCTCAAGTATATTTCAAAGTTCTAAAACCAACAATTTCTCATCTTATACAGAAGTATTTATTGAATAATGAGGAGGTGAGATATGATAAAAGATCTCCCAAGATAATTAATACAGTCTTTAAGGCTTCTTGACCTTTGAGGGGCTCTATGGAGAAGCGTACATAGGTGTCCTCTGTATTAAATGTTTTACAATTAATATTAAGCTCGGTGGGAGCTTTTGTTGACTTTTAAGGCTCTGTTCAGGATGTAATAACTCTACTGATATTTTTTTGCATTAAGTTCCCTTAGCAGAATTAAATATTTGGCTATGCTAAGGCAAATATCTTCGTTTGATCAATAACTTCAGCCTCTGTTTGAATGCTTTGAGGCACAGGTGGCTTTGTGGTAGCTGGGAGGAATCAATTCGCCTCAAATGTGGTGGTGGAGGCCTTTCTGTCTGATAAACACTTATGATTTTCTTTAATTGTGTTTCACTTTGGACGATTAGGCTTTTGATAATCAATCTTAGCTGTAATCCCCCAAATTGTCTTCAATCTTCTGTTCTGCTGTAATTTGTCTTCGACACTAATACTCTTTGATTGTGATTTCACTCACTGTGTCTTGTTGATGTGTAGCGCTGTGCAGGGCTCACAAGGCATCAATGCCCATGAAGCACCGACGAGACATGGGGTTTGAACCCTGCAGATGGTTTCCTTTGACGAATCGAAGGCGCAAGAATCGTCATTCCCAACCCTCGACTTTTTCCTTCAATACAATGGAAAAACCATTAATCACCTGCAAAACACAAACTAATTAAGAAATCCTGTGATTATTGGATAAAGCTGCTTGGAAGGCGTGGGGAGGAGCGTGGACGTTGGATTGAAAAGATGAGTGGCTAGGATTAAATCCAGGGGTTAATGGAAATAAAACAATGGTGGAGGAAGGGCTGAGGAGAGTCGTTGATCTACAGAGATCAATGGCTAAGATTGGCCGAAAAACATTTAGAACTCAAAGCGCATGATTTTAAACCAAAATCGGGAAAGCATCTTGGACCATCCAATCTGGACACGTGGAAGGTCCAGATGCAATCGGAGGCAGAGGCATCGGTGGGTCAAAATACTTGGAGTGCGATGGAGCGATTGAGTGCTGACCGTTGATCTGAGGATCAGATCAACGGTGGGGAGTGAATCAGAGGGATAGAAATCAGAGGTGGAGAAATGTAAAGGCACAATAGAAATTGCCGATGAAATTGCGCGATCGGGCCATCGCAATCGGAGGTGGGGGAAAGACATTAAAATGCACCCAAAGGAAAACTTCCGATGCGATGGGCATCTCGGGACTTAAACTCTTGGTCCTGGGCATAGGCTATATGGAATGAAAAGCGGTGGGGATGGGGTTTATACATATGGGACTTAATCGCATCGTAAGTTTTGATGCGGTCTTTCAATCAACCCATTTTTCATTAAAAATCATCGCTCGGCGCATTTAGAGCAAAACTTTGGGTAAGTGGATTTTTTTATTTACAAAGGAAAAAATCAAACGAGAATGGGTTTTCATAATGATTAGCGCCCAATTATGGGCATAAAGGTTATATAAAACAGTAATGGGTTCGGGGGTTGTGTACACAGGCTTCATCGCATTAGAACTTTTAAACATGGAAAACAGACTTATGAACTCAGATTTTGCAATGTGATAAGTGCTTTATGGATCTAGCACTTGGTTCTAGGGTGCAGGCACGTGGAGGGGAAGTGGTTTAGGACTTAGCCCAAAGGGGCTTAACTATATAATACAAAAAATGGATTTTTTATAGATTTTTAACGGTCTTCAAAGGATTTTGAAGGTTTCAATAAAGCAAAGAAAGAGTCTTAAACCTTATCAAAGGGGTTTTGATGGAGGGAAAAAAGGGGGTAAAATATGAAAATGGAGTATTTTTATGGAGAATAAGGGGTAAAAATGAGGTTATTTTTAGAAGTGGAAGGAGGGGAAAAGTGATGATTTTGCAACAGTCTTTTCTCATGAAATCAATAGAATTTCTGAGTATAAAAAAGGAACAACAATGAATATTTGGATAGAGGCATGAGGCCTTCAAGAGTCTTCAAGAGATAACATTTTTTAGCAATTAAAATTGTTTCTTGAAGGCTCCAAAAATGATTTAGCCAGCATTTGATATAAAAAAATTTATAGCTGGCTAACATAATCTCCGTTGTTGATCTCTAAGATCTAATGGCTCAAGTTTAATCCTGCCCTCAGTCATCGCCCTCCACCCGTCCTCCAAGGGACTTCATAAGAAAATCTCCACCGTTGATCTCTGTGGCCAATCTCATTCGATGGTCCAGGATTATTCCAAAACTGTGAATTTCGTTTTTACCTTTTTTCCTATGCCAAAGGTTTTTCACCCATTTTCCTTTTTATTTTCGTCTATTTTATTATAATGTGGCCCTTCTACATTATATTTTTCCCAGTCAATCTCGACCGTTGATCTTTGTAGATCAACGGCCCAGACTTAATTTCCCCACCTTTCATCCAACCACCTCTCCTTTTGTCCTCAACATTGAATCCTCACCGTTGGATGCTTTGATCCAATGGCTGCGATCTAAACTCAACCTCTGAAGTAGTTTCTACACAATTACGCAATATTTTCTTAACTTTTCTTGTTTTTTGCAAGTTTTAAATTTTTTTTCAATTGTTTTAAAAGAAAATTGAAGGCCGGGGATGACGATCCCTCAGGCCATTATTCATCAAGGAGATCATTCTGCAGGGTTTCCCATCAAGGTTTATCAGTGCCTCATGAGCACTGACGCCGTTGTAAAACCTCTGTAATGCCTACACATCAACAAGACATAGCAAAGCCTAAATCAAACAAAGAGTATCAGTTGGACATCATGAAATCAAAGCAGAAACACGTTTGAATATTGTTAAACATAGTTTTGAGGGATTACGGCAACAAATCGACTATCAAAATGCCTAATCCACTCAATTGAAGATATTTTGAAGAACAAGAGATAGAATTTAGGCCTAATTAAGCCTAACACACAAAATTAAAGAAAATTAACAGTGATTAAAGAAGGACAATCAGATCTATTATTCCGAGAAAGCCTCCACCGCCGCATCAGAGGCTAATTAAATCCTCTCAGCTACCAAAATCCATCTGCAGCCTCAAATAAATTAAATAAGGCATAGTTATGACCAAAACGGAAGATATTTTCCTCAAGACAACTGAACAGTTAATTCAATCAAAGGAACTTATTGTAAACTATCAGTAGAGTTATTAAAAAGATAACAAAGAGCCTTAAAGTCAACAAAATCTTCCCAGCAAGCTTAATAATTAATGTAAATCAATTAATATAGAGGAAATATCAGAAATTTTCTCCATTGAGCCCATCAAAGGGCGAGAAGCATTAAACTATATTAATTGAACCTAGAAGATCTTTTATCCCATCCCACCTCTTCATTTCTTCTATAAATACTTCTATAGAAGATGAGATAATGTTGGTCACTGCATATTTGTTGCCTATAAATAGTTTATTGAAGCTGTTGTAAGCTCTGTTTGTAATTGAAGATACCTAAGTTAAGATGAGAAGTTTGAAGCTGTAGAGAACCACTGGACTTGAAGATTGTAACTAGTTTGAAGTATCAAATACAAGCTGATTTATGGGATCCTGGTCTATGTCAATGGTGATGTTTTTCTTATTGTAAATTGTTATTTTATTTCTATTTCAATTCTGTCCATTTTGTCTGATAAAGAACAACAATTATAGAGTTAGGATTTACTGTCAAAGGTACCATGCTCTTATTGATAAGCTTTATCTACATGTTTTCTTCCAAAATTGTGTATTTAAGAACGATTTAATACAGTCCAAGTAGTCAGGAATGCTAACATTCCCTCGTCCTACTGTCTAAACTAAAAATTGTTCTTGAATGTTATTTTCAGTTTCTACCAAGTAAAGTTGAACTAGGGAAGTCTATGGTGAGCCTTGTCCTCTAGTTTTATCTCCAAAGGTTGTCTGAAAGTTTCCCTAAGAGTATGTTGAAAGCAGGCTAGGTTCAAAGTCCTTACCTGATCTTAGACCATTCTTTGTTATCTTATGTGTTGTCTTGATAAGATTGCCAAGTAAAGCAGAACTATGGAAGTCTATGGTGAGCCCTGTCCTCTAGTTTCTTCTCCAACAGTTGTTTTGAAAGTTTCCCTTAGAATATGTTGAAAGTAGGATAGGTTCAAAGTCCTTACTTGATCTTAAGCTATTCTTTTTGTGTTTTAAATGTTTTTCTATTGAAAGTGCATCAAAAGCAGGATAATTTCAAAGTACTTACTTGATCTTAGGCTGCTCTTTTTTCTTCATTTTTTTAATTCCCCTTCTTATTGTTTCATCCCATTCCATAAAATAAACTTAAAGAGATCCTTAGACATAGATGACTTGCCCTATTATCACCTGATTTGAACCTCAGACTGAAAAAGGCATATGAGGGTAACCTTTAAACCACTCTCGGCCTTGTAGCTAGCCCTACAAGGTCAGGAGAGGGCTCTCTCCGTGAAAAGATATTCAACAAAGTACAATTATGGACTGATAGTAGGCTAGGCATAATAATGGGAAAATGTTTTAATGAATGAATTTCAGGGTTGTATGGAACAAATGGATCAGTTTGAATCAGGGAATTAAATCAGGGATACAGGTTATTTCATGGGGCAAGGTAGGCAGGAAATTTTATCAATTAGGTTTAAATAATGATGGAATGGAAAGACTGGTTGGGAGCTGAAAAGGACATAGGAGATGGATCCTTTTCAAACAGAAGAAAACACATAATATTGAATGATTTCCCAAGGCAGAGCATAAAAATGGATTCTACCTATCTATCTTGAAAGAATTCAACCAGATATGTCTATGAATGAATGGTACACATAACAAAATACATATGAACACAAAGGAGAGAACAAATGCTAAAACTCATACCACATGGATCCCACAAATCAGAGCTACATTATTTATTAATTCCCTGTCCAAAATTGTTATAATGGAGCACAAAGCGTCCTCCTGATTGCCACACTATTCCCTTACTTACTGATTTATAGACTTCTTTACAAATGATTTAAAATTACATTAAATAGACTAAAATGTGGGGAAATAGATCCACAGAAAAAGGGAGTTGTTTTCCAGCTCAAGAACTGAAATCCAAATATGGGAAAGAAAGCAAAAAACTACCCCTGAAAAGAAGGAACAGTAAGACATTTTGACCATCTTGAAATTCACTGATACACCCAACAAATGAGAATAAGAAACCTGTAGCATAAATCCCTTTAAATCGTTGCAGAAGATGTGACTGTTTCAAAATCATCTCTTGGCCTTTGACTGACTCTCTGTCTTTGTCCAAATTTTAATAAAGATGCTTTTGAAACCATGGAAATTAAATTATGCCTTAAATGAAGGAAAATCCCCTTTTAAGTGAATAGGAGTGAAAGGGAAAGTAGGTGGGGTCCATATTGCAATCGCAATGAGAATCGGAGTGGAGGAAGGGGTGTGTTGACATAATCGAAAGTTGTGATGCGATGAAGCAGACGCGATGGAGCCATTCAATAGAGTGATGAAAATAAGTGAGGTCTGATGGTGCAATCGCAAATCGGGATGGAAGGGAAGCGGTAGTAAGGCCATAAAACTTCCAATGCGATTTAGAATAGGAGCGATGGAGTGAATGAATAAGTGGAAGGGATAATGGGGAGATGTCCCTTTAAACAATAAAAAAAATTATTTGTGCTTTTTCAAAGGGAAAAAATGGTTTTTACATTGAAAATGGGGATGACCTTTAGGTGGGACCGAGAGGAGAATCGCAATCGGAATTGGAAGTAAAGGGAGGTGTTAAGGCACAATGGGATTTTCGTTGATGCAATTGGGAACAAGCGATGAGGGGGGATGTTCTTTGTATAAATGAAATAAAATGAAATGATTTTTTACAAAGGGAAAGTTCCTTTTATTATGAATGGGCGAAAAAGGTTTAAGGTGGGACCCATGAGTCAATCAGAATCGGAATCGGGAGAGGGAGCGGAAGGCAAAACGTATGGCGCAAAGGGATTTTTCCAATTGTGATGGAGTGATTGACTGTGGGTTGTCATATTAGAGGGGCCTATCAATGGCAGAGATGCATCGGAGGTCAATCGGATCGGGGGAATTATGGGTGTAGGACGTTGCGGATTTGGGATGTGATTGTCACTTGGCCGTCAGATCTTTAAGGAGATCGATGATCCAGATGTAATCAGGGAGGGTCAGCTGGGAGCACTTCAATCGCATTGGAGTCAATCAGAATTCCATGTTACATGTTGTGATTGTGATTGGGAAAATAAAGGAATTGGATCAGACCGGCGGGGTTTTATAATATATAACTTAAAACTTTATTATAAAGGGGTATGGAGGGGAAGTGGTTCATTAAATCGCATATGTGTTTAAAATATTTTAATAATGCGATTTTTCCGTCGGATGGGGGAAAAAAGGGGTTTTATATAAAATAAAATATTAAACTTTAATAGCATAAAGTTTAAGGGAAAGGTGGGAAAAGGCGAAGGGTTAGGTTATAGGGTACTTTATTCACTTAGGCATAAATTTCAATCCAAGAGTCAGTTTTGAGAGTGTAATATATCGTTGGAAAGCTCTTTCTGGGCTCTTTCTAATTGATATACTTAGAACATGATTTGACACTAAAAATTCTATGGAAAATTTCTCTGAAAGGTAGGGAGGTGACTTTGTGGAGATCATAGTTTCTGAAGTGTGACTTATTACATATGATGACATAAAATTACATAAAAGATGATAATAAAAGAAAAGTATCATGTTTTCACCTAAAAACATGGTTCTGAGGTGAAAATTACATCAAACTGAATAAAACATTTCTTTGATCTTCCTAGGTGCTGTGACTTTGAGTTTATTGACTTCCTCATGACCTTGCTGATATTTATTGACACTTGACTCATTAGTTTTGACAATGGTGAGATCCTAGAACCTAATGATTCCCATCCTATGACCTACTAACATGACTCACAAAGTGAAAGAAACTTATGACTAAAGACCATAGAGAGGAGAATCAACAAGTTTCACATGAGGGAAAACTGATGAAAAATCACTACCATCAATTAATCCATGACCTAGAAGAATGGTGAAAACTTATGGTATGGGACTCCTAATATGCAAATGAAAAAGAGAAATTTTGATCACTGATGGAAGTATGAATAGACTGACACTAACATTGGCTCCAATGGGGATGGTAGCTCCTTGGAGGTGCCAAGAACACCGTAGACCAAGTAGCCTTATCCATTGGGCATGGAGTCAAAAATACTAAAAAATGACAAAATGCAGACTGAATCTGACTCAAGACTAAGACTTACAAATAAAATAAAACCAAACTATACACATATCATTTCAAGTTTTATAGCCTTCACCTCGGGCCCTAAACTTCAATGACTGTGTATTCTGAAATCTGACCAAAAATAATATGGTATATACAATGATGATGACATAGTTTCTGATCCATTATCTTCAACAATGGTAGTGCTTCAAAAGCCTACCATTCACTTCTCCTCCAGGGAAATCTTGGCCATCAATATCTGAAAGCAAGAAAGCACTATGTCCCCTGTATGCTGAAATCTTGTATGGTTCTTTCCACAGGTTGTCGAACTTACCATGCTTACCTTTGTCCTCATTTCTTGCATCCCATCTCAACACCACATCATCCAACTAATTTTTTTTTTCTTTGGTCTTTTCGTCATAGATCTTCTTTATCTTCTCCTGCAACTGAATAGCATTCTGTGACACTTCCTCTCTTTTTTGCTGAAGGTGGATCATCTGATTCATCCTTCGCTGATTTTCATCGTCTTCACTACCAACTTCTTGCAATAATCTCATGACTAGAACTGTAAGTGATGTAGGAAAGACAACATCAGTACCATAAACCAATTCAAAAGGTGACATACCTATGGATTTCTTGCTGCTAACTCTGTCTACCCACAATGTGTTGATGAGCTTTCGATGCCAATTTCTTTTTTTTGCCTCTAGCATTTTCTTGATTATATTTATCAAAGATTTGTTGGATGATTTTTCCAGGTCGTTTCCTTGTGGGTAGTATGCTGTTCAATGACCCAACACGATATTATATTTGTCACAGAACTCCACCATCTTCTTAGACTTGAACATTGCTGCATTATCTGTTATAATTTTGTGAGGGCAGCAAAAACGAGATAAAATATTCGATTCTAGGAATTGAATAATTACTGCATCTGTAGCTTGCCTTGCTGGGACTGCCTCGATCCATTTAGTAAAGTAATATGTACCTGTCAAGATCCATCGATGCTATGCTGATGATGCGGGATGGACTATGAAATCGAGTCCCCATTGCTAAAAGGCAGCATTTACTGAAACTGGTTTCAAAGGAAGAGGAAGAAATTTCCTTTTTCCTTGGAAAATTTGACATTCATGGTAGTTCATTACTGTTTTATACAAATCTGAAAATAAAGTAGGCCAATAATATCCTGCTCTCACCACTTTATTGGCTGTAGTTTTCCAAAAGAAATTACCACCACAATCACCTTTGTGAAAGTCATGCATTACCTTATGAGCCTCTTCTTCAATCAAATAATTGAGCATAATACCTCCAGGATCTTTCCAATAAAGAGCACTGTTTAAAATACAATACTTAGCAGACTTAAGTTTCAGTGATCTACCTTTACTTTTAGACATCCCTGGAGGTGTAAATATGCTGAAGAACATAAACAATATCTGAATACCATGGGGATTGTATAAAAATATCTGAAATTGGAACAAGAAAACCTTCATCTTCATCCTCTGACATTGCTATTATGAGATTTATATCCAAAGCATGCAGGTTTGATTGGGCCATCAATTTTTCCAAACCTTGGCCTTTGATCAACTTTGTGGGCTTGATCTCCAAATCATACTCCAACATAGCTGCTATCCACTTACCTCCTCGACCTTCTAGATCAGTTTGCATCAAAACATCCTTTACTGCTGCATTAGGAACATATGCTATAGTATGTGAATGCAGAATATAGACCCTAAAATCCTTCAATGCCTTTATAAGATCCAATGCTTGTTTCTCAATAATATTATAGTGCAAGGAAACATCTCTAATAGTCCTACTGAAAAAGGCAATTGGATTTTCAATCTGATCTCTCTTTTGCATCAAAACCACAGCCATAGTATGCTCCGAGGAAAATGAAAATATAATGAAGTCTTGAGTATAATCAGGACTAATCAAGACTGGGGCATTGCACAGAGCAAACTTTACCAGATTAAATGACTTGATAGCATACTCACTCCATTTGACAGTGATGTCCTTCTTCAACATGTTAGTCATTTCTCTTAAATGTTCAACCGAATTGGGTATAAATCTGCGCAAGAAATTCATCCTACCATTGAATGCTTGAATCTCCTTTTTGTTCCGTGGAAGGTCTATGTGCTGAATTGCCTCTACTCTAGATGGATCAATGTGGATACCATCTTTAGAGATGATATGCCCCAGAAACTGCCTTCATCCATGGCAAAGAGACTCTTCTTTGGATTGAGAGAAATCCCAAACTTTCTACATCGCTGAAAAACAACTCGCAAATGGTGCAAATTCTCATCATCAGAACCAGAAAACACTATCAGATCATCCAAATAAACATCAAGAAAAACATCCTTTTCATTGGCGAAATAAATGTCCATTGCTCGCTGGAAAGTGGCTCTAGCGTTCTTTAGTCCAAATGGCATTTTGGCATACTAGAAGGTTCCCCAAGGTGTTGTGAAGGCAGTTTTGTCTTGGTCTTTCTCATGCACCAAGATCTGGTTATAGCCTGAGTAGCCATCAAGTAGTGACATCCTAGATTCTCCAACTACTCTCTGCAGAATATGGTCCATCTTCGGAAGTGGATAATTATCCTTTAAGGATGCTTTATTCAGGTTCCGAAAATCTATGCACAACCTTATCTCTCCTATCTTCTTACGTATCAGGACCAAATTTGAAATCCAGTCAGAAAATCTAATTGGAACTATGATACCAGCTTTATACAATCTGTTTACCTCTTTTTCAATGGATGGCAGCAGCTTTGGGTTGATTCTTCTCAGATTCTATCTAAATGGCTTTTGATCTGGCTTGATGGGAATAATATGCTAAATTATGTTCTTGTCATACACCTTCAAATTTGAATAATCCCATGCAAACACATCAGAAAATTCAGAAATAAATTTAACATACTTTTCCTTTACCTCAGGGGACAATGATTTTGATAACTTCACAAGCTTGGGATTTTCTGTTGTCCCCAGATTCACATCTTCAACTCCTTTCTCAGTAGGCACCAAGCTTGGTTTCTTAGCAACATCGTCCTGATCAAAAATCTCCTCTAAAGGTATGAGACCTCTAGGAATCACATTGTCTTTTAGCTGCAATATGCCCATCTGATTTTCTTTCATTTCTTGATCATCAATCTTATACTCACCCTCTATGGGAGTATATTTTAATTTTCCTTCACTCTGCAAAAAATCATTAATCTCATTGTCATCCCAGAACACTTGCCAATACCTCAAATTGTCAGGAACAACAGGCCTATGTTTGACATAAATCTCAAACTTGTTGCTGGAGTTCATCGAAATTTTCAAATTTCTTGCAATAGTGGCAAGAGAATCAGCAATAATGTTCTGCATCCTGGGTACCGCTGTCAAAGTGTACTCAGGGAATGTCTTCAAGATATCCAGGACTGCATTTCTGTATGCCCTCAATCAGGGATGCTTAGTTTGGTACTCTCCTTTGACCTGTTTGATTACTAGCTCTGAATCTCCATATACAGAAATCCTTTTTGCATTTAACTTCTTCAAAATTTTCAAACCTGCAATCAAAGCTTCATACTCTACTTCATTGTTAGAGCAGTCAAAAGCCAACTTATATGCACATACTCTAACATTACTAGGAACCTTTTCTGGCTGGAAAATAGGGCTTCGAATCCATATTCCAATACCAGCTCCGTCCTTACCAACAGCTCCATAAAATTCCATGCTCCAGAGGCCTTCCTCTTCTTCTTGTAGATGCTGAAATTTTGCTTCTTTCTCTACTTTACCTTGACTGATTTCTGCATCTTTCTATTGTTCACTGTCTTTTTGTTGCTGGCAAGCAGGAGGCTTAGAAGTAATTATTTTTCTATCCTTTTCTTTTTTGAGGACTTCCCTAAAATTCTCTGAAATTTTAGGGGTCTCATCTACTTGTACCAACTGAACATTTTCATCATTCAAACCACCATCTGAATAGAAGACAAAGGACTCTAAATCTATGTGTACTGCATTAATGGGATGATTAACTAGCTTCTCTTTGCTAGTGATCATATATTTCATTTTCTTTTCCCTATATAGTTTTCTCAACTGACCAAACACGGGAATGGTGGCATAAGAGAAGTCAAGCTGCATAGTTCCTTTAAGTTTTTCCCCCCAAGACCTGGATAGAAGCATTCCAAATCGTGGTGGAACATCGGCAACAACTACATCCATCAAAATGTTCTTGGCTGAGATTTGATCTAAAGATACTACTAGGTCTTTGATAAGACCAATACAATGGACCCTACCTGAGTCAAAAGAATACAAATCATGATATTTACGGGTAATATCAAGTCCTAACTTCTCCATAATGGCTTTTGGCATCAAATTATGTGAGGCTCCAGAGTCCAACATAGGATTATGTAAGATGAACTCATGTAATCTAAGACTTAGGTAAAAGGGAGGGACTTCACTTTCTTCAAATTGATCTTCTGTGGCTGGACCAAAGATGAGTTCTGGATAGTCATCATCAACATTAACCATATCATAAAAAGAGTCTATTTGCAGAATTCTAGACACCTAATTTTTATAAGTGCTATTTTTCACCAACTCAGTCAGGGGCATGGACACTTTTAGCTTAGAAATTTCATTTTCTAAATTAAAAGAAGGGAATTTTTCTACCTCTTTAATGGGACGGTCTTTCTTCTCTACTTGCTCCTTTGTTGCAATCTGCTGGTTCTTTTCAACTGTAGTGTTAATCGCTGAAGATGTTTTATTGGAGGAAGGATCAGCCAGCTCTTTCCCTTTCTTCTGAGTATTTGAAGAATTTTTTTTCGATTAGAGCTCTTTTCTCCTCTGAATGGGATTGATCGGAACATCTCTGTTCGTCAAATAATATTGATTTTTTTGGGCTGATAAAGCGTTCATGTACCCTCTTTGGTAATCATCAGACTCATCTTCTAAAATTGCATCATTAGCCAAAATGAAATTTTCATCCTTTTGAATGTCTACAGTCGCTATGTATTCTTCGTCTTCAGTGAGAAAAATTGGAGCACCATCGGTGGTGAAGAAATGGTTGCCTTCAATCATAGGATCATCATCATCATCATCTGTCTCCATTCCCTGAACATAATTCTACTGTAATGGAGTTCTGATTTGCTGTTGTGGTGGTGCTTGGTCCCGCGCTCTCTATTCTCTTTGTTTAATTCTGAATTGTTGCTGCTGTCCTCTGAAATTCGAATTCCTCATTTGCGCTTCAGGCCTGCCTGAAATGGTTAATCAATCAACCATATTTTCCACTATCCGAATCAAAGTGTCCATATTACTGTCTGAAGGGGATGCTTCTTCTTTCACAGTGACTCTCTTTTCAGCTCTAGTCCGCGCTCTTTTGGCTAGAAAATTTGCTTCTACACTCACCACTATCTTCTGCATGTCTTCAAGGGTGGTAGGATCTCTTTCTCGCAGTTGATATGCCATATCAGCATCGAAACCATCTGGAAACTTAAGCAAGGCTAATCACACAGGAGGTTTCAGGTTAGCCAGAATAGAATTATATATAGCATTGAATCTTAGACAATAATCATTTACAGTTTCACCCACATTTATTTTAATATTCTCATATTCAGACAAAATTTGGAGTGGGTTTCAGGGAAAATTTTAAGGATGGAAAATTATATTGAAGTTTAAAAATTTGGCAAATCTCACTAGTCCCTAATATGCAAACTATAAAATTTTTATTTATGTATTTGTAAAATTATTAAAATTTAGAATGATATTATATATACTCTCTATATAATGTTGGTGATTTTTATCGTAAAATAATTTTATATTGTAAAATTTGGGTGAATCATTTTTATAAAAAAATGGAAATTGGAGAATCTTTCTTTTGGAAAAATCGTGGAAAATTAGCCCATCTGCGAATATTAGCCCCTAAAATTTTCCATGGTGGGTTTTTATTTAGCTCCCACCGGTCTAAGAATTGTGTATGTAACTCCTACAAAGTGCGGATAGAGCCTGCTGGAAGGCTATGAACCACTTTCTAACTTCACCTCCAAAGCTTTGGACAAACAATCTTGTGGTTACATTCTCTACTTCTACCTCATGAAGATCAAAAAAATCATTCATCTTATCAACATGCTGCTGGGCTATGATGCTTTGAGTGGCATCAAAGATTGGAATTTTACTTTGATAATCAGCAGGCATATCATTTAGAACCTGAGGTAAAACCAGGGGTGCATAGCGGGCAACCATGACTCGAGGTGGATTTACAACAGTGTTTGTGAGACTGGGATTTAAGGGAGGTGTTGATGGAGGAGATGAAAGCTGAGAATTGACTGATGGGAATGATGACGAATTAGTAGGGGGAAATTCTGTTCCTGATGACTCTGAAGGCTCAGGGATATTAGTTATAGTGATAGATGACTAAGGGGAATTCAAAATATAATCATCAATTGATGTATCTCCCCTTTGAACTTCGATATCTACAAGGAATTCTGGATCTAAAACTGTGTCATCAAGTGCAGTTTCAGACTTACTTCTGAACAAAGAAATCTCAAAACACTCATCAAAAGAAAGATCTTCTACAAGAAACCACTCACCGCGCCAGGTATGGGATCTGAAAATAGGTCTAGGACTTAGTGATCCCTCTTGTCTTCTGACTATCCTTGGGATGAGATTAGGATTTTCAAACATAGGGGGAGGAATTGGATTTGGATTGGCTTTCGTGTATCTTCTTGAAGCCCGTGTGGTTAAATTTCTACTTTACAAAATTCTATTTTCAGCCTAACAAACTCTGAACATCATTATCCAGAGTCCAGGAATTTACAAGGAAAATATTACTGGGGTGATGAATATTTTATGCTAAAACTCCCCAGTATGGTCACTAGAAATGTTATCACCTGATTTGAACCTCAGACTGAAAAAGGGAAATTAGGGTAACCTTTAAACCACGCTCAGCCTTGTAGCTAGCCCTACAAGGTCAGGAGAGGGCCCTCTCCGTGAAAAGATATTCAAAAAAGTACAATTATGGACTGATATTAGGCTAGGTATAATAATGGGAAAATATTCTAATGAATGAATTTCAGGGTTGTATGGAACAAATGGATCAGTTTGAATCGGGGAATTAAATCAGGGATACAGGTTATTCAATGGGGCAAGGTAGGCAGGAAATTTTAGCAATTAGGTTTAAATAATGATGGAATGGAAAGACTGGTGAGGAGCTAAAAGGGCATAGGAGATGGATCCTTTTCAAATAGAAGAAAACACAAAATAATGAATGATTTCCCAAGGTAGAGCATAAAAATGGATTCTACCTACTATCTTGAAAGCATTCAACCAGAGATGTCTATGAATGAATGGTACACATAACAAAATACACATGAAAACAAAGGAGAGAACAAATGCTAAAACTCACACCAGATGGATCCCACAAATTAGAGATGCATTCTTTATTAATTCCCTGTCCAAAACTATTATAATGGAGTGTAGAGCATCCTCCTGATTGCGACACTATTCCCTTACTTACTGATTTACAAACTGCTTTACAAATGATTTAAAATTACATTAAATAGACTAAAATGTGGGGAAATAGATCCACAGAAAAAGGGATTTTTTTGCCAGCTCAAGAACTGAAATCAAAATATGGGAAGAAACCAACAAAATGCCCCTGAAAAGAAGGAACAGTAAGACATTTTGACCATCTTGAGATTCTCTGATACACCCAACAAATGAGTAGAAGACACCTGTAGCATAAATCCCTTTAAATCGTTGCGGAAGATGTGACTGTTTCAAAATCAACTTTCGGCCTTTGACTGGCTCTCTATCTTTGTCCAACTTTTAATAAATATGATTTTGAAACCATGGAAATGAAATTATGCCTTAAATGAAGGAAAATCCCCTTTTAAGTGAATAGGAGCGAAAGGGAAAGTAGGTGGGGTCCATATTTCAATCGTAATCGCAATCGCAATCGGAGGAGAGGAAGGGGTGTGTTGACATAATCGAAAGTTGCGATGTGATGGAGTGAATGTGATGGAGCCATTCAATAGAGCGATGAAAATAAGTGAGGTCCGATGGTGCAATTGCAAATTGGGATGGAAGGGAAGCGGTAGTAAGGCCATAAAACTTCCGATGCGATTTAGAATAGGAGTGATGGAGTGAATGAATAAGTAGAAGGGATAGTGGGGAGATGTCCCTTTAAACAATAAAAAAAATGATTTGCGATTTTTCAAAGGGAAAAATGATTTTTGCATTGAAAATGGGGAAGACCTTTAGGTGGGACTGGGAGTACAATCGCAATTGGAATCGGAAGTAAAGGAAGGTATTAAGGCACAATGGGATTTTCACTGATGCAATTGGGAACAAGCGATGAGGGGGGAATTTCTTTGTATAAAACGAAATAAAATGAAATTATTTTTTACAAAGGGAAAGGCCCTTTTATTATGAATGGGCAGAAAAGGTTTAAGGTGGGACCCATGAGTCAATCGAAATCGGAATCGGGAGAGGGAGCGGAGGCAAAACGTATGGCGCGAAGGGATTTCTCCGATTGCAATGGAGCAATTGAATATGGGCCATCAGATTAGAGGGGCCGATCGACGGTGGAGATGCATCGGAGGTCAATCGGATTGGGGGAATTATGGGTGTAGGACGTTGCGGATTTGGGATGCGATTGTCTGTGGACTGTCGGATCTTTAAGGAGATCGACGGTCCAGATGTAATCGGGTAGGGTCAATCAGAAGCACTTCAATCACATTAGAGTCAATCAGAATGACATGTTACGTGTTATGATTGTGATCGGGAAAAGAAGGGAATTGGATCGGACCGGCAGGGTTTTATAATATATAACTTAAAACTTTAATATAAAGGGGTATGGAGGGGAAGTGGTTCATTGAATTGCATATGTGTTTAAAAGATTTTAATAATGTGATTTTTCCATTAGATGGGGGAAAAGGGGGGTTTTATATAAAATAAAATATTAAACTTTAATAACATAAAGTTTAAGGGAAAGGTGGGAAAAAGGGAAGGGTTAGGTTAGAGGGGACTTTATTCACTTAGGCATAAATTTCAATCCAGGAGTCATTTCTGAGAGTGTAATATGCCGTTGGAAAGCTCTTTCCAGGCTCTTTCTGATGGACATACTTAGAACATGATTTGACACTAAAATTTTTATGGAAAATTTCTCTGAAAGGCAGGGTGGTGACTTTGTGGAGATGGTAGTTTATGAAGTGTGACTTAATACATATGATGACATAAAATTACATAAAAGATGATAATAAAAGAAAATTATCATGTTTTCACCTCAAAACATGGTTTTGAGGTGAAAATTACATCAAACTAAATAAAACATTTATTTGATCTTCCCAGGTGTTGTGACTTTGAGTTTATTGACTTCCTCATGACCTTGCTGATATTTATTGACACTTGACTCATTAATTTTGACCATGGTGATATCCTAGAACCTAATGAGACACATCCTATGACCTACTAACATGACTCACAAAGTGAAAGTAACTCATGACTAAAGACCATAGAGAGGAGAATCAGCAAGTTTCACATGAGGGAAAACTGATGAAAAATCACTACCATCAATGAATCCATGACCTAGCGGAATGGTGAAAAATTATGGTATGGGACTCCTAATATGCAAATGAAAAAGAGATATTTTGATCACTGATGGCAGTATGACTAGATTGACACTAACATGCCCCATGGACCACTCTTGAACCTTGTTGTTTCAATTAAATCCTACTATGACTCCATAGCCCAATGGATTGAAGCTGTTTATTGCCTATTTTCTTAGCTCATTCAATTTTTCACTTTCATTCACCTTCACCCTTCATTTAGACTTCCTTCACCTTCACGTATCTTTGCCCAACCAAAACAAACAAAACATTTTTCTTCATAACTAGCCTAATATCACATTCAAAATCCTTAAAGATAAATCAATCTTTGCACTTATAGAGAGATCCCTCTCTGGATTCAGGAGGGCTAGATCTTACAATCCCAAAGTGGTTCCAATGTACTCCTTGCAGCTTTAGTCTCACCAATCTGCTATAATTACAGGGAGCTAACATTTCTGGCGACTCCGCTGGGGATTTTGAGTAAAAATACTTAAAACAAGACACTCAGTGTTCAGTGCAGTACATGAAGCCTCCTTCAAATCACTACCAAGAAAATGGTAATCATGATATAACTTATTTGAATCAGTGACAAACTAAGGAAAACTTAGGATTCTATTAAAAATCTTATCATTTCTTTGAGGATCAGATAGCTTAGACATAAGAGTATAATTTCTTTGTCTCATCACCATAGCTAGGTGTTGAAACAGATTTAGGACACCCTTAGAATCCATAGGACCGAAAAAACTCATAAAACCCAAACATATTCCAGATTGGTATTCAAATAAACATGATAGTGGACCATAAAACCTTTTACCTTCAAAAGAGCTAAAAATTTCCACCTGGTGACTCCGCAATCCTAAACAGACCTTAAGGCTCCACTGGGAAGACCCATTATCATCGTAACAGCATATAAACTCAGTTAGAGGATTTTAGGATTAAATTTTTCTTGTTTAAAAGATCAGTTAGCCTCTTAAATATTGTCATATTTTGTTAAACTTTTCTTGTTTAGTTGGGTCTAAAAAGCACAACATAGTGGCTCCTAGAAATATTTATACTAGAGCATATCCTGACCCAAACCCTCTTGAGATAGTTGATAACCCTGAAAGAATCCTTAGGAAGTCTCCTGAGATTAAATCTTCAACTGTTTTCAGATCACCCCATAGAGCTCATTCTATCCCTGAAAACCTTGCAGCTCTACAAGAATCACAAGTTGACTTAAGAAATCCATTTAAAACTAGGTCACTTGAGGATTTAGATTAGTTATATTTAGAGCCTTCGCTTTCATCCCAAGACAGAAGTGAACATCCTGGTAGCAGAGAAACTACACCACCTGATTCACATTTCATTCATAATTTTGGTTTCTCTCATCCTAGATCTACTCAAAAATCTATTGTTGTTCCATCCACATCTGTTCTTCATACTTCCACTGTCCAAACCATTCCATTCCAGCCCACTTTCCCTCTTATCAATCCACCACTTGTAACCCCCCACTTTTTCCACAACCTCCTATCATGGCAACATGGTATGCTCCCCTTGTCCTTCCTTTACCTTTAGTCAATATTCCATGGGACTATCAGTCCGAGATACCATTGTATGATGCCAGTAATGCTACTACTGCTTCAAAACATGTGGAGAAGATGAATGACTACTTTGACATAAATGAGATTGATGATGAAACTGTCAAACTTAGATTATTTGCTCAGAGTTTAGGGGGAGAAGTAAGAAAATGGTTTAAAGGCTTAACCCCTCATAGTATTAATGATCTCCAAAACTTCCATCAATTATTCTTAAACAAATTATAAGTAAGGAAAAACCCTCTCCAAATACTTTCTGACTATAAGAATCTCCACAGAAACACTGGGGAAAGTGTACAAGATTATTGCACTAGGTTTAACAGTGTTTATAATGCCCTTCCCCCAGACTTAAAACCTCCACAACGCTCATATTTAAACAAGTTTCCTGAAGGATTTGATCCTGAAATGGCCTATCAGCTGAGAGAGAGAGATCCTTTAACCCTTGAAGGTATGAAAAAAGGAGCTCTTGATGTGGAAGTTAATTTAATGGAGAAAAGAGCAAGAATGACAAATGAGAAGAAAGTGTCCTTTAGAGAGGAATCTACACCTTCCACGTCTAGCTCAAAGATGGAAAGAATTATGGAGGAGATGATGAAAAATATGAGCATACTTGAGAGAGCACAAGCTAGCCAAAACCAAATAGCTCCTCAAAACATAAATCAAAACCAAAATCAGAATTTTAGGAGAAACCAGCCTCAAAACAGACCAAGGGAGGATGATCAAAAAATCACTCCTCCTTTTCATCAAAACTATGTAAGTGAGGTTGAAGAAACAAGTGAAAAAACAGAGGAAGATGACATCAACATGTTGGGAGTAGATAATGATGATTTTGAAGTTCATTACAATAGAAAATAAGGTCTATACACACCCTATGATGATAAAAGAGTTGAGGATGAAAGTTATTATCAAGAAATGGAAAATGTCATCATAGAGACTCAAAAAGCGTATGAACTTAGGAGTAGAAACAATCAGGAAACTCCCAAGACTAAGACCTCTGAAAGTTCTGCAAAAAACAACCCTGCGAATAAACCCAAGACTACAAAACAGAAAGACAAAACAGTGGCTAGAAATTACGATAAAAACAAAGAAAAAGACACTCAAAGTATTGAAAAACAGAGTGCAGACCTTAGTAGCGTTAACACCTCAGCTAATGCTCCTGTTAAAACAATTTTAACAAATGTAAATAGAGGAAATTAGCAAACTAATTTTGCTGATAGAGTGGCAGTTAATAAGGCCGAAACAAGCACTTCAAAGAATCAGATGCCTTTTAGTTTGGAGCAAGAAATTGCTAGAATCAAAATCTTTGTTCCTCTCACTGAATTGGCTGCCCAAGATGTATATAGATCTCAAATTTTGAAGGCTTTAAACATAGAAGAAAATAATGACACTGTCAGTCTTAATGATGACCAGCCAAAGCTCATATTTGGTCCTAAGATTGAGGGTAGATATCAAGAGGGACCAGTTCCTCCTTTTTATGTTAGTTTAAATGTTCATGACAAGATTTTGCACAACACCATGCATGAATCAGGGGCCTCTCATAATTTAATGCCCAAAGCTGTAATGGAGAGCCTAGGCCTTGAGATCACTCGACCTTACAAATATCTTTACTCCTTTGACTCAAGCAGAGTGAAATGTTTAGGTTTAATTAAAGACCTCTGTGTAAACTTAGCACAAATTCCAGCCAAATGTTTAGTAATGGATATTGTTGTGGCTGATGTACCCCCAAAATATGGTATTCTGTTATCAAGATCTTGGGGAGCTAAGTTACAAGGAACAATGCATATGGACATGGCATATGCGACCATTCCTATTTTTAATCAAACGAGAAAATTTTACAGGGAATCTCATATGAAATACATGGTTACTAGCCAAGAGAGACTGCAAAACTCTCCCCTTTATTCTGTAAATACAGGCCTTGACTCATTTATCCTTTTCAATGATGAAACATTCACTAAACAAGTGACCTTAACTGATTTAATGGCAAATAAAGAGGAGGGGAAAGACAAGACAGAAGTGTCGACACAGTTTTCTAAACCCGAAAACTATAGAAAACAAAACACAGGTATAGAGTTACAAATCATTCATCCATTGCTTTTAAACCTTGAGATTCAAGAAACAAATCCTCGATACGATGAAAAATATGAAGAAATAAAACAAATCCAATATGGTGCTAATCTTCAAGAACAATCCAAAAGTGCACTAGATGACGAGGATAGTAACCAAACTAGTGAATCTAAAACTAGTCCTCTTTGGAGTATGCAATTTGATGGATCTTGTACTAAGAGTGATGCAGGTGTAGGGGTGTGGCTTCACAATACAATGAACAATCATACTGAAGGGCATTCCTACAAATTAAACTTTCAGTGCACCAATAACATAGCCGAGTATGAAGCCCTTCTTTTAGGCCTGCATTTATTGAAGAAATTAGGGGGCAAAATAATAAAGGTGCATGGTGATTCTGAATTAATAATTAGGCAGGTGAATGGGGAATATACCGCAAAACATCCCAGACTTAGAGCCTATCAAAACGATGTCATGGATTTATTGAAAAAAATTGAGGAATTTAAACTAATTTTTGTCCCAAGAAACCAAAACATCCAAGCTAATGGTTTGGCTTTTGCTGCTAGGACGCGCCTAACCCCTTATGAAACCAAAAAATGCACAACTCAAATTAAATTCAGACCAGATGTCCCTAATAACGAGAAATATTGGCAAGTGTTTGATGGAGACAAAAAAATAGAAGACTTCCTGCAGTCCAGAAATGAATTTGAACTACCAAGTTCAGATTTAGAATATGAAACAGACTGTCCTAGTGAAGAAAATCTACTTGATGAAGAAGAAGAGTCTCCAGAGATGGCTGATGTAAATCTGCTATCTAAAAAACTTGAAAACACAACAGAAATTGTTGCAAAGTTAGAAAAAGAAGACTTAGAAACTCTGCAGTCTAATAATCAAATTTTGCCAAAGGGTCTGGTCCCATTAGAGGAGTTGTTTGATTTCAATGATGTGGCCAAGAAACCAAAACTGGAGCCCGTCGATACTGAAGTTGAAGAGTGTAATATAGGAAGTGAACTAAAACCAAAGATGATCAAACTGTCTAAAACTTTACCAGCTCACATCAAACTAAAATACATAGAGTTGTTTAAAGAGTTTTCTGATGTTTTTGCATGGGGTTATGAGGATCTGAAATCCTATGACACTGAAATAATTCAGCACAAGATACCTCTCAAGGAAAACCAAAAGCCATTTAAACAAAAACTATGTAGAATAAACCCTGTTCAGTTACCTTTGGTTGAGAAGGAAATCAAGAAAATGTATGAAGCTGGTATTATTGTTCCTAGTAGATATTCAGAGTGGGTGTCTAATTTAGTGTTAGTTAGGAAGAAAACAAGAGAGATTAGGATTTTTATTGACTTTAGAGACTAAAACAAAGCCTCATTGAAGGAAAACTACCCTTTACCCAAGATGGATCATATTTTACAAAGGGTAGTGGGTTCTAAAAGAATTTCTTTGCTAGATGGCTTCTCAGGATACAATCAGATTTTATTACATCCTGATGATCAATTAAAGACAACCTTTACTACACCTTGGGGAACTTTCATGTATGTGAAAATTCCCTTTGGTTTAATGAATGCTAGTGCTACATTCCAGAGCGCCATGGATATTGAATTTTCGGAAGAATTAGGCTACTTCATCATTATTTACCTTCATGATGTCACAGTTTTTTCCAAGACAGATGAAGAGCACTTAGAACACTTGAGAAAAGTATTCGAGAAATGCAGAAAGTTTGGGATATCTTTAAATCCAAAGAAAACAATGTTTGGTCTCCAAGAAGGTAAACTTCTTGGGCACATCATATCAGCAGAGGGGATAAAGATAGACCCAAAAAGGATTGAGGCTATATTGCAAATCACTCATCCTAGAAACATCAAGGAACTTCAATCTTTCATTGGAAATATTAATTTCTTGAGAAGTTTCATACCCAACTTAGCTAAGCTCCTTAGAAAGATTACAAACATGCTGAAAAAGGAACAAGGAGTTAAATGGACCTTGGAAGCAAAGAAATATTTTGAACTGGTAAAACAAGCATTAACCAAAACACGAGTTCTTATAAGTCCTGATTTCACAAAATATTTTTACATTTTTTCATTTGCATCAGAACATACAATAGTTTTTGTCCTATTACAGAAAAATCCACAGAGACATGAGTAGCCCATTGCATTCTTTAGCAAGGCATTGAGAGATGCACCTTTGAAGTATAACATAATTGAAAAACAAGCCTTTTCCTTAGTCAAAGCCTTAAAAGACTTCAGAGTTTACATTTTGCACTCCCACATCATTGCCTTTGTCCCAAATTCAGTTGTGAAAGGCATTCTAACACAGGACCCAGATGGCAAGAGAGGTAAGTGGATAGCTGTGATACTTGAATATGATTTAGAGATCAAGCCCACTAAACTCATTAAAGGCCAAGGACTAGCTAGATTAATGGCTGAATCAAATTTTGAAGTTCTTGATATAAATATGATAAATGCTTTAGATGAACAAGAGGAACTGTCAGCTCCCATTATTGAAGACCATTTTATGAATTCCTTTTGGTATGTTGATATTCTATATGTTTTGCTCAATCTGAATACACCTCCTGGTTTATCAAAAATAAAGGCAAGGTTTTTAAAGTTAAAAGTTGTAAACTACCACATTATAGATAAATGTCTTTATTGGAAAAATGCAAGTGGGTTATTGCTTAAATGTTTGCCTGAGAATGATGTAGAGAATGTTAAGCACGAGTTCCATGAAGGAGAATGTGGAGGCCACCTCTACTAGAAGATAACAGCCAACAAAATCCTTAGAGCTGGTTATTATTGACCCACCCTCTTTCTAGATATACACAAGATGATAATTGCCTGTCATAAATGCCAAATTTTTGAAGGCAAAATAAAATTGCTTCCCTTACCTTTGCATCCAATCACTATTGAAGCTTCTTTTCAACAGTAGGGTTTAGACTTCATAGGAGAAATCCATCCACCCTCATCTGCCCAACATAGATGGATTCTCACTGCAACAGAGTACTTTACCAAATCGATAGAAGCCATCCCTTCTAGACAAGCCAATGACTCTGTCATCATAAAATTCATTGAGACTCATATTCTCTCTAGATTTGGCTGTCCTAGGAAGATCATCACTGATAATGCTGCAGCATTTGGATCCAAGAATATGGTTGAATTCTGTCACAAATATCAAATAACATTGGGCCATTCTACTTCTTATTACCCTCAAGGTAATGGGCTAGCATAATCCTCAAAAAAAATTTGGTGAATATAATCAAAAAGTTGCTGGAGGACAACAAGAAGTCTTGGCACACAAAGCTAGTACATGCACTATGGGCTGACAGATTGACACTTAAGAAATCTATTGGAATGTCACCCTATCAACTTGTGTATGGAATAGATGCAATTTTTCCAACCAGCCTAGGTGTACCAGTTATGAAGTTGATTCAAGAAGTGCAGTCTGAAGACAATGACATGATTAGAAGGATTAATCAAACTATACATCTTCAGCAAACTAGAGAGGAGGTTTACAACAGAGCATTACAAAAGCAAGAGAGCATCAAGAAACTTTTTGACAGAAGGATGAAATCCAGTAATTTTAACATTGGTGACAAAGTGTTAAAGTGGGGTTCAAGGAGAGAAGATAAGGGAAATCATGGGAAATTTGATAACTTATGGCTTGGCCCTTATCTCATTCATTCTACTCCTGGTAACAATGCTTATTTCTTGTAGGAGTTGAATGGAGCTGAACTATTTTGGGGTCCTGTCAATGGTAGGATGCTCAAACATTATTTCTCTTAACCCTACCATGTTTGGAAGCCTTTTTATCTTTTTATCATTATAAATGTTTCATCCATCATTGCATTCAAAGTTATAAAATGAAAAAATACAAGAACAATAAAAAGAGAAAAGAGGGAAAATCGTAAAAACAAGAAAGGTACAGCCCCATACCAAAAAAGAGAAACCAAATCTGAAAGTGTGCAAGCTCAAATGCCACTCGTAAAAAACACACTCCTAGTTAGTCATACAGCCTAATCATGACTAATTATTTTTTAATTTACTGCTGATAGATTAGTGAAATTAGATTTTCCAAACAGCTTAATCTTGGCTTATCAATTAGGTAGATTAGGATAGAAATTAAAGGTTCAAACAAACTCAAAATATGAACCTATTGATTCCAAAAGAAAGAATGACTCTAAAACTGTTTAAATTTTGAGTCAAAGATAGAAGTAAACTGGTTCTAATAAGCCTAAAACTTGAACCAGAGAACAAACAAAGAAGAGCTCAAACAAATTTAAAAACAGAGCTAAAGAAAAGAGAAGGATGTTCCTAAAACTTTCAGATCTTAAGCCTTCAACATTTTGATTTAATTCTTTGCAAATAATAATCTATGTGTAGCTTGTTTTTATGCCATAGGTCAGAAACAAGTTAGACTTTTCAATCTTGACTTGGTTGCTTTTTAAATTTCTTGTTTTAGAAGATAGAGAATAAAAAATCTATTAGACAGTCTAATCCTAACAGATAATAGTTAGGTAGAGAAGCTTATGAAATGAACTGTTTAATCTGAGTTCATGGAGAAATAAGAAGTAGACTTAGATTAGTTTTTAGCTTTCAAAAGAATAAAATTATTGTAAAAAGAGTTTTCCAATCCAAATGCACTCTTAAAAGAAGAAAAAATGTTAGATTAGTAGGATTTGGTAGGTAGAAAGCTTGTTTGATAGAGTTCCATTGGTTTTCATGGCTGCTAATATTTTCAAAGCAAAAGAAGACCAACAAAGTGAAGAAATTTGAAGCCCAATGGATGAGGCATTGATCAACCCCCAAGAGAATACAAGTCTGAAGTTCTTGACACCTTCAAGAAGGTGCCATCCCCATGTGGAGCCACTGTTAGCCACCTATAAAATTTGTCATATCAAATGGTGGCTAAATCATTTTTTGAAGTCTTCAAGAAAAAAATTTTATCTCCAAATTGTTAGTTCTTGAAGTCTTATGAAGATGACTTATCCTTGAGTAATCTTCACTATTGCTTCCCTCTCAAATCTGAAAATCTGTTTTTTTCCTGAAGAAAAGACTGCTGCAAAAACTCCATTTTCCCCTCATTTTACCCCTCCTTTCACTCATAATTAACCTCCATTTTATCCCCTTTTTTCCCATGAAATTCCTCTATTTTTCCTCATTTCCCTTCTTCCGTTCATAAAAACCCCTTTGACAAGGTTTAAAACTCCCTTTTTACCTTATCCGAAACCCCCAAAATCCTTTGAAAATTCTTGAAAAATCATAAAAAACAATCCTTTTTTTAACTAAGGCCTTTAGCCCCCTTTGGCTAAGCCCTAAACCACTTCCCCACCATGCGACCTAGCACCGGAACCAAGCGTTAAAGCCCCGAGCTCTTATCGCAATCGGGGCGTTCATGTGAAACACATTTCTTTTGTTACATTAAATCCTCGATTGCGATTGGCTCCTTTTTAAAAAAAAACCCGATCCCTTCATTTTTTCATATAACCCAAAAGCCTCGCAATCAGGTGCTAAACACCATAAAAACCCTTCTCGAAGTTTAAATTTCCTTTGTATTTTATGAAAAATCTGACTTTCCTATGTTTTAAAGAAGACCTGTCGTTTCATTGTTTTAACGAATTCCAACCGTTGATTTAAACCAATCAACGGTCTTCGGGATCTCGCATTGGGGTTTTTCATTGGGCACATTTGAAATCCCCCTTCCTTTCTTCCAATTCTGATGAGCCCATTTTGGTTAAAACCCCAAACCACTTCCCCACCATATAACCCATGCCCAGGACCAAGCGATTAAGTCCCAAGCGTTAATCGCATCAGATTTTTTCATTGAGCATATTTTAATAGTTATTGCCCCCTCCGATTGGCCACCTTGCGATGGCTTCCCAGCTGTAGATCTTCCCCGCCAGGCCCAGATCCGATGGCCCACATTACTCTGTTCAATAGCCCACATACCCGCCTTTGGCACCCATAACTTAATCTCCACTGTTGATTTACGATTCAGATCAACGACCTTTGTTCAATCACATTGGCATTTTTTTTCCCCTTGCCCCCGCCGATCACAATCTTCTGATTGCATCCGAGCCATCCATACACTAAGATCCAATGGTCTAGATCAATCCTTACTTCCCTTTGTTATTTCTCAAATCCTGCGGTGTAACCTCTTCGGTGAATCTCCGCCGTTGATCTCTACATATCAATGGCCCGCATTAACCCAAACTCCGCTTGACCCTGTCCTCATATTTTATTTGATTAACCCTGAGATTTAATCTAGACCATTCATTCCTTTCATTCAACGGTCCATGTTTAACTCGATATGCCCAACTTCTTTGGGTCCTACCTTTCCCCAAATCAAATCTCCACTGTCCATTCCCTGATTTGATGGTCCAGATTAAAACCGCCTTGACCCCCTCCCACCTTTTATCACTCGTGCATCTATTCTTCATCACGCTCTCCTCCTGACCATCCGATCTAAGGCCCCAGATCTAACGGCTAGCATGCGGTTTCGTGTAATTTTGAGTTCGGAGGTTAATGATTTAAAATTACGCAATGAGGGTTGTTTTAAAAGGCCACGTGTCGGTTGGAAAGGCATATCGCATTTTTTATGAAGATTTTGGAAACCGCCCAAAAGCAACGCGACACCAGTGGTTTTCATTGTTGAAACCACTTTCCCCATTTGCATTACATTCTTTCATATGTAATCTCCGTCGTTAATCTCTGAGATCTGACGGCTCAAGTTTAATCTCGCCCTCAGTTCATCGCCCTCCACCCATCCTCCAAGGGACTTCATAAGAAAATCTCCATCATTGATCTCTATGGCTGATCTCATCTGACAGTCCAAAATTATTCTGAAACCCCAAATTTCATTTTAACCTTTTTTCCTCCACCAAAGGTTTTTCACCCATTTTCCTTTGCATTGTCATCTATTTTATTATAATGTGGCCCTTCTACATTATATTTTCCCAGTCAATCTCGACCGTTGATCTTTGTAGATCAATGGCCCGAACTTAATTTCCCCACCTTTCATCCAACTGCCTCTCCTTTTTTCCTCAACATTGAATCCTCATTGTTGGATGCTTTCATCCAATGGCTGTGATCTAAACTCAACCTCTGAATCAGTTTCTACCCAACTACGCAATATTTTCTTAACTTTTCTTGTTTTTTGCAGGTTTTCAAAGAAAATTGAAGGCCAGGGATGATGATCCCTTAGGCCATTATTCATCAAGGATATCATTCTGCAGGGTTTCTCATCAAGGTTTATCAGTGCCTCATGAGCACTGACGTCGTTATAAAACTTCTGTAACGCCTGCACATCAACAAGACACAACAAAGCTTAAATCAAACAAAGAGTATCAATTGGACAACATGAAATCAAAGCAGAAACATGTTTGAATATTGTTAAACATAGTTTTGAGGGATTACGGCAATAAATCGACTATAAAAATGCCTAATCCACTCAATTGAAGACAGTTTGAAGAACAAGAGACAGAATTTAGGCCTAATTAAGCCTAACACACAAAATTAAAGAAAATTAACAGTGATTAAAGAGGGAAAATCAGATCTATCATTATGAGAAAGCCTCCACCACCGCATCAGAGGCTAATTAAATCCTCTCAGCTACCAAAAGCCACCTGCAGCCTCAAAGAAATTAAAGAAGGCCTAGTTATGACTAGAACGGAAGATATTTTCCTCAAGACAGCTGAACAGTTAAATCAATCAAAGGAACTTATTGTAAACTGTTAGCAGAGTTATTACAAAGATAAAAAAGAGCCTTAAAGTCAAAAAAATCTTCCCAACAAGCTTAATACTTAATGTAAATCAATGAATACAGAGGAAATATTAGAAATTTTCTCCATTGAGCCCCTTAAAGGCCGAGAAGCATTAAACTGTATTAATTGAACCTAGAAGATATTTTATCCCATCCCACCTCTTCATTTCTTCTATAAATACTTCTATAGAAGATGAGATAATGTTGGTCACTGCATATTTGTTTCCTGTAAATAGTTTACTGAAGCTGCTCTAAGCTCTGTTTGTAATTGAAGATACCTAAGTTAAGATGAGAAGTTTGAAGCTATAGAGAACCACTGGACTTGAAGATTGTAACTGGTTTGAAGTATTAAATACAAGCTAATTTATGGGATCCTAGTCTATGTCAACGGTGATGTTTTTCTTATTGTAAATTGTTATTTTATTTCTATTTCAATTCTATCCATTTCCTCTGATAAAGAACAACAATTATAGAGTTAGGATTTACTGTCAAAGGTACCCTTCTCTTACTGATAAGCTTTATCTACATGTTTTCTTCCAAAATTGTGTATTTAAGAATGATTTAATACAGTCCAAGTAGTCAGGAATGTTGGCGTTCCCTCGTCCTACTGTCTAAAGTAAACATTGTTCTTGAATGTTATTTTCAGTTTTTGCCAAGTAAAGTTGAACTAGGGAAGTCTATGGTGAGCCCTGTCTTCTAGTTTTATCTCCAAAGGTTGTCTAAAAGTTTCCCTAAGAGTATGTTGAAAGCAGGCTAGGTTCAAAGTCCTTACTTGATCTTAGACTATTCTTTGTTATCTTATGTGTTGTCTTGATAAGTTCTCCAAGTAAATCAGAACTAGGGAAGTCTATGGTGAGCCTTGTCCTCTAGTTTCTTCTCCAACAGTTGCTTTGAAAGTTTCCCATAGAATATGTTGAAAGCAAGATAGGTTCAAAGTCCTTACTTGATCTTAAGCTATTCTTTTTGTGTTTTAAATGTTTTTCTATTTAAAGTGCATCAAAAGCAGGATATTTTCAAAGTACTTACATGATCTTAGATTACTTTTATGTCTTTCATAAGTGTATGCCAAAAGAAGGATAGTTTCAAAGTACTTACTTGATCTTAGGCTGCTCTTTTTTCTTCATTTGTTTAATTCCCCTTCTTATTGTTTCATCCCATTCCATAAAATAAACTTAAAGAGATCCTTATACATAGATGACTTGCCCCAAGGACCACTCTTGAACCTTGCTGTTTCAATTAAATCCTACTATGACTCCATAGCCCAATGGGTTGAAGTTGTTTCTTGCATATTTTCTTAGCTGAATCAATTTTTCACTTTCATTCACCTTCACCATTCATTTATACTTCCTTCACCTTCACATATATTTTCCCAACCAAAACAAACAAAACCTTGTTCTTCATAACTTGCCTAATATCACATTCAAAAGCCTTAAATATAATTCAATCTTCGCACTTATAGAGAGATCCCTCTCTAGATTCAAGAGGTCTAGATCCTAGAATCCCAAAGTGGTTCCAATGTCCTCCCTGCAACTTTAGTCTCACCAATCTGCTAGAATTACAGGGAGCTAATAGTACCCATACTCACCCAATAACAACGAGCGTAGGACATCTCCTACTTGCATAAAATTCAGAAGTGGTAAGTGGTTCCCCCACCACTTACTTGCTTCCCATAACATATCTCCATGGTTGAAAGTGGAAGATATATTTGGTGCCTTAGGAAAGCACCCATCATGCTGCAAAATCTCCCTTTGTTCACCAAGGGAGAGGCCATAATCAGCAATAGTTTTGGCCCAAAGTTGGCCATGAAGTTTATAACGTATAACACTCTTCTTAGGAGTCATGGCCTGCATATACATAGTAAAAGAATGCATACAATAAGAAATTAAAACATGATTTACATAAGTATTCTCTTCACCAATAGTCCTCCTCCAACAAGTGGAGAGGTGCACAGATCTATCTCCTTCCTCAAGAGTAGAAGGAGAGGGTTGAACTAACTCTTCCATAGAGTTATATTGCTACTCCATATTCATGTGATACATGCATCTTTGATAATGCTGATATAAGTCTTCTTCAAATCCTTCCTACATGAATCCATTTGAGATAGTGTGGTGTGTTCTAATGAAAACAGTGGGGGTAGAAAGAAATATATCATAGGCTACACATAATAGTTGGTCTTTGAGTTTTGACTCTTTAGCCAAGTAGATCTAATCATGAAAGTAAATGAATCCATCAACCACCTTATACCTCCTATCTTCCATTTGCCCATCAAGAACCTTACATGTGAGGAGGTCCTTGGAATATTCTATCAAGATTTGGGACTCCCAATATGGATCTAGGCTCATCAATAGAGACAACATTATAGAGTTTGTTGGAAATGTTGTCATTGATGGCAAAGGAGCACAAAAGAGCAACACCTGAACCAGCAATAAGACAAAGTAGAATAGAGGTAGCAAAGAGGTAGCAGAGGTAGCAAAAAGAGAAGTAAGGAGTAGCATAAACCTGGGGAAGAGTTAGGGACAAAGTAATGTAGCAGAAGGCCATCAGATTGAAGATCTGGCCAGCTAGAAGTTTTTGAAGTGAGCGCATGAAGAACCTGTATGGTTAAATCCGTGTTAAGGACTTGATAGATGAATATGTGTGAACCTATGCTCTCTACGTATAATTTGAAGGTGTTTAGTCTGTATGAGAATCTGAGGAAGGTCGACTTATAGTTGATGGTTATAATACAGGGAAGGATTGATATATGCGCCTGTGTAGAATTAAATTAATTGTGTTCATGTTCTCTATTGAAAGCGTATGATACCTTGTGTTAAGGAACTATGAATAGAAGTGAGTCGTTGGTAATTGCAGTATGAACCAAGAGACTGTGTTGAGGAATTGCACATGAAAGGTGGAAGAACTTGAGCGCAATGGAATAGGGCGTTGATGAACAGAACCTTGGAAGCACAGAGTAATGGATCCGTGCGTTATACATATGGTAGGACCGTGTTGAAATATCAGGGAACAAGGGCCACTTATAAAGGAGTGGATCACACAAAAGTGCATAACAAGGCGAGGACAGAACCCGGAGTAAGCAACGGAACCACGAGGAGGAACAGTGAACAGTAACGGTGGTTTCTGGTATTCATCGCACCACCCTTATACGGAGAGTGGTATTAGAGGAGTTGCGAGCGATTCCATAGAAAGCTCGATGCGTGTCCCCGAGTGAAATAGGAAAACCACCGTCTAAAGTGCTCCATCGCACGTTATATTTCGTATCAAGACACAGAGCGATATTGTGATGAGCCGTTGATTTGGGAAGGGCCCATTGAACGGTGATCACACGTTGGACTTGCTTGAAGTTTAATAAAAGAGCCTGGATCATATCGACAATGATTGACGGTGTAGATTCATTGCAGGTGGGGTCCGGAGCCAAGATTTATTATACGGTTATGTGTTTAAAACAGAGAATTGGATTTAATATAAAGTGCGAAGGATTATAACTTTAGTCCTAAGGTTCGGAGATATATATATATATATATTATGAGGAAACCATGAGCATATAAGAATTTATTTATGTCAATATATATCGAATGTTGATGTGTTGGGGTTTAAGCCAAAGTCAAGGATACTATGCAGCATTTCGAAACACTGGGTAGAAAAATTTACAATATATTGGTATATTATGTTGTGAGCTAATATTACAGTTGTTATAAATCAAGAATATAAGTGCAAAGGCCCGAAAAGTTGGAGATGCATGGTTATATGCATAGAAAGAAAATTTGGGTTAAGTACTAAATTGAGTGCAGTTAATTTTATGTGCAAGTAAATTTTAATTATTTAAATTTCCAACCTAGAAAATGGAGTATTGAAATTGCCCAGATCAACAGTTGGATTGAGTACAAATTTGTTGTATCCATTTCATATGCACACAGAAAAAGGAAGTATGAGGCCTGACAGAGGTAAACAAAATTTGTAGAGTTGAAGAGATGTACAGCAAAGGGATTCAAAAAGTACAATGAACAGGTGAAATATACAGATGACAGTAAACAAAGAGAATGCAAAACAGTTTCTTAAATAGCAGTAGAAAAAGACAAAATCTAGTAAAGCCAAAGTTCAGAAGAAGAGTTGAGTGATATTGAAATGTGTAACTGAAAATGTAAATATTTTAGTTGTTTATATTGTTTGTGATGCAAAGGCAAGTATCATAAGGAAAAGACAAAATCCCACTGTAGCATGGAAATTTGTACATATTGTTATAATTTTAAAAATGATTTGGATAAAGGAATGAGAAGACAGAAGCCAAAGAGTCATGACTGTTCACTCCAAATTATTTATGAAATAAAAACAGTCATGTGAGGAACTCTATATATAATATCACATTGATATGCACAATAGAGGTTAGAGAGAGCAAATATAGAGAAGGAAGAGTATAGAAGTGTAAGGCAGAGAAGATTAAGAAAAGAGGAGCAGAAAGAGAAGCTATATAACAGAGTTGATATCTGAGGTAAATCAGCAAACATTCAGTTTGATAAATTGAGGAAGTTGGAGCTTCCCTATCAAGTTGCAGCTTGATAGCTGTCAGTTGTAGCTGACTGAGGTTGGAGCCTCCTGTAGGTTGGTGCCTGCAGAATATTGAAGGAAGTTGGTGCTTCCTTGCAAGTTGTATCTTGCAGAATTGAGGTAGGAGCCTCCTGTAGGTTGGTGCCTACAGAAAAACAGTGGTGAGAGGGAGTTGGATCTTGCCTTTGCATCACAACAATAATAAGATGTGGTTTTCTCCCTATATGGGTTTCCACTTATATCTGGTGTCTCTGTGCATGATGTTTATGTGTTGATCTAATTTATATCATCTGCTTAATACCTATTGCTCTCATATTAAGTCTACTGTTATATCATATTAATACTTGCTGCTCACATTCTAAGATTACTCATATTTTAAGTTGGACATGAAATGAAAGTGTAAATAAGTTTTAATGAAAAGTTGTAAGAGTCCATGAATATGTTAAACTGATTCACCCCCCCCTCTCAGTTTAACTAAGGATTCAAAAATTGGTATCAGAGCAGGTTCCTTAGTACCAGTCTAACAGCTGAAAGGAGATCCTAGGTTCCCGTAGATGGCTAGTAAAGAAGGATGCTCAACCAACAAAGCCCCTTTCTTCACTGGTGAAAATTATGCTTTCTGGAAAATCAGAATGAGGACATACATAATGTCTCTAGGAATAGAATTCTGGGCTACAGTGGAATTAGGATATGCCCTAAAGGCAACTGACACAGAGAAAGAAACAAAACAATATTTTGTGGCTAACGCAAAAGCCATGAATGCCATCTTGAATGGATTATGTGAAGCAGATTTTATTAAAGTAATGCACAAAGACTCTGCCAAAGAAATATGGGATACTCTTGAGAACATACATGAGGGAGACAAGAAAGTAAAGACTGCCAAACTTCAAGTCTATAGAGCCCAGTTTGAGAACTTAAAAATGAATGATGATGAAGACATTTCCAGTTTCTTCCTGAAAGCTACAGAAATTATTAACAATATGAAAGCTCTTGGAGAAAAAATGCCAGAAAGTATAATTGTGCAAAAGATTCTAAGATCTCTTCCATCCAGTTTTAATACAAAGGTGTCTGCAATAGAAGAAACAGCTGATTGGGAGACCTTGACCATGAACCACCTACTTGGAAATCTAACAGCTTATGAAATGAGGCTCCCACAAAAGAAGCCAAGTACGAGGGAAGCATCCTTTAAAATAGAAAAGAAGAAAGAAGAAGAGGGAGATATATGCTCTTGCTCGGATGAAGAGGAGGCAAAGTTTGTCAAGAAATTGGATAGAGGCTCAGGTAAATACAAAGGTAAACTCCCCTTCAAATGCTTTAACTGTGGAAGAGTGGGACACTATGTTGCTAAGTGTCCTCACAAGAAAGTAAGGAATCAGGCTCAAGAGTCAGAGAAAAATAAATCAAAGAACTGGCAGAAAGGAAAGAAGTTCAGCAGAAAATCCTTCTATGCTCAACAAGATAGCAGTACATCTGAAGATTCAGATGAATCCTCAAATGAAGAAGGAACCTCTGAATTCTTATTGATGGCCATAGAAGAACTTGAAGGTCTCCTGCTAGAAGATGAAGAAGAAGAAGGTGAAGTCGACCTTGAGGGGGAGCTAAGAAGTGCTCTAGAAGAGATTGATAGACTCAAGCTGAAATGCAGAAAACAAAAGGACATTCTCCTCAAGTATGTACGAGAAGAACAGAATTCAGAAGTCCTTAAGCAGCTAAAGATAGAGCTTGAAGAAGCCAAGAAGATAGAGGACATGTTACTTAAGCAAATCAAAGAAAAAACTCAAGAACAAGAAAAGTTGGAAGAAGTAGTATGTCTCAGGAAGAAATTAGAAAATGCTCAAAGGAAAGTGGTTATAAACTCTTCTCAAACAACAAGCTCTAGTAAGTTGAATGAAATTTTGGTTGCTCAAAGATCCCCTATGATAAACACTGGAATAGGCTATGAAGGAGAATCAAGTAAAGGAAAAGAAAAGGTTGGTAGAGAGATTATTTTTGTAAAAGCAAAGAAGAATGATGAAGCAGCTCAAACAATTCCTTCAAAAGAAGAAATATGTAATAAGGAAGACAGAGATCATAAAAAACCACTAGTAGCAAAGAATGTAATAAATAATAAGACCCCTGAGTATGTAAACTTTGGAAACCATCAAAGGAGATTCTTCCATCCTATGAAGAATGCCACCTGTTATGCTTGCCACAAGCTAGGACACATTGATGTGTATTGTCATGCAAGGAGGAGTAATTCAAACCAGAAAAAGATGCAAACATTGAAGAGACTGCATCAAGAAAACAAATAGAAGAGACAACCTTACATCAGGTATGCAAATATCTTCTATGGTTACTTCTTTTATTGTAAGGAATTTGTTCATAAAATCATTGAGTGTAGAAAGTATGGACAAAGATTGATGTTTAACACCTCAAGGAGATTTATGAATCAAAGAAATTCTATTCATACTCATAATTCTACAAAAATTATGATCAAATGTTGTGTATGCAATCAAGTTGGACATATAACTTCCAAATGTCCTCTAAGAAGATATAGTTCATCTCCTCACAAAAGATACCAAACAAAAGGGTGCCTCCAGTGGATAAAGAAGGAGAATAAATGTGACTTGGCTCTAACTACTCAAGACTTGAAAAGCCAGTGGTACCTGGACAGTGGCTGCTCAAAACACATGACTGGAGACAAAATCAAGTTTATAACTCTTGATGAAAATAAATATAGAAATGTTACTTTTGGAAATGATAAATCAGATAAGATCAAGGGAAAAGGCTCAGCCAGCATAGACAATGGCAGAGGAAAGGCCCAAGATGTACTATTTGTAGATGGGCTGAAAGAAAATTTACTAAGTGTCAGCCAGATGTGTGACAAAGGCTGTGAAGTTCTTTTTAGAGCACAAGATTGTGAAGTTAGATCAAGCACAACCAGAAAGAATCTGCTCAAAGGTGTCCGAATAGAGAGTAATGTGTACACAGTGAAAGAGGAGGATGAAGCCTGCCATCTTAGCAAACTTGAGGAGTCATAGTTATGGCATAGGAGATTGGGACATCTCAGCTTCGACCATATCATCAGACTGAGTAAGAAGAAAGCTATCAGAGATATGCCAGAAATAAAAAGGCCTTCAAATACCATATGCAAATCTTGTCAATTGGGGAAACAAACTTGCACATCCTTTAAATCTTAAGATGAGCTATCAACAAGAACACCACTCCAGCTTGTGCACATGGACCTGTGTGGACCTGCTAGAACTAAGACACCAAGTGGAGAATCCTACTTCATGCTGATAATAGATGATTTCTCTAGAATGACATGGGTTGCTTTTCTCAAGAACAAATAAGAAGCACTGGAAAAATTTGAAATATTCAAAGCATTGGCAGAAAATAAAACTGGATGCAAACTAAAATGTATTAGATCAGACAGAGGAGGTGAATTCACATATTATGACTTTGCAGACCTATGTAATGAACATGGGATAAAGCAACAATTTACTATTGCAGGAACACCTCAGCAGAATGGAGTAGCAGAGAGACAAAATAGGTCTGTACAACAAATGGCCAGAGCTATGATGCAAGAGAGTAACATTACTCAAACCTTTTGGGCAGAAGTTGTACACACAACAGTACATATTCTAAACAAAGCTCATTTAAGACCTAATAGTGACAAGACACCTTATGAGCTATGGCATGGTAAACCTACATCAATCAAGCACTTTAGAGTCTTTGGCAGCAAGTGATACATAAATAATAATGATGAAAATCTTGGAAAATTTGATGCAAGAGAAAATGAAGGGATCTTTCTAGGATATGCTTCCAAAAGTAAAGGGTACAGGTGCTACAACAAGACCCTTCGAAAAATGGTAGAAAGTATTGATGTGAGATTTGATGAAGAATTTCCAAGCAATACACGAAATACAGACTGTTGCAGTCCATCAGACAACCATGAATAATAAAACCAAGATGATGAGGAAACAAGCAAGACAACAGAAGATACAGAGCTGAGTTCTAAAGCTCCCTCAAGATATACTCAGAAGAACCATCCTGAAGATCAGATCATTGGAGACAAGAGAGTAGGGGTCCAAACAAGAAGGAAGCTAATAGAACAAACTGAAGAGGTATACATAGCCATGTTGTCACAAGTAGAGCCAAATAAATTTGAAGAAGCCAGCAAGGACAAGTCTTGGGTAAAAGCAATGAATGAATAATTGGACCAAATTGAAAAGATCAATACCTGGGAACTAGTCCCTAGACCAATTGAGAAAAATATCACTGGCTCAAAATGGGTATTCAAAAATAAAATGAATGAGGAAGGACAGGTAATCAGGAATAAATCCAGACTTGTCTGCAAAGGATACTCACAAATTGAAGGACTTGATTACGATGAAACATTTTCCCCTGTAGCCAGAATGGAAGCTATCAGAATGTTCCTGGCATTTGCATGCTACCAAAACTTTAAAGTATATCAAATGGATGTAAAATCTGCATTTCTGAATGGAGACTTAGAAGAAGAAGTCTACATGGAACAACAAGAAGGCTTCTCATTGACAGAAAAAGGAGACTATGTGTGCAGACTGAAGAAGGCCCTCTATGGACTGAAACGGGATCCTCGTGCTTGGTACTTAAGACTGGATACGTATTTGCAAAAACAAGGCTTTAAAAGAGGTGGAGTAGACAACAATCTATACATAAAAGCCCATGAAGATGAACTCCTGATTGTTGTAGTATATGTTGATGACATTATGTTTGGAAGCAACAGAGAAGAACTAGCAAAAGGGTTTGCTGATGAGACGAAAACAGAGTTTGAGATGTCTATGATTGGAGAACTCACTTTCTATTTAGGACTTCAAATTCAACAAAAGAACACAAGTACATTCATCTCACAGGAAAAATACTTAAAGGAAATGCTGAAAAAGTTCAAAATGGAGGACTGCAAACCTCTGTCAACTCCCATGACCACAGGTTGCAAGCTATGTGTTGATGATGGATCTGCTGATATAGATCAAAAACTCTACAGATCCATGATTGGAAGTCTATTGTATCTGACTGTATCAAGACCAAACATCATGCTAGCAGTAGGACTAGTGGCTAGATATCAAGTAGCACCTAAACAAAATCACCTTCTTGCAGTCAAAAGAATATTCAGATATCTACAAGGAACAACACAATATGGACTTTGGTATCCTAAAGGCAAAAGCTTCACCTTGACAGCATACACAGATGTAGATTGGGCCACCTGTGTGGATGCTAGGAAAAGCACAAGTGGAGGAGCATTATATCTAGGAGAAAGTCTAGTGGCATGGTTAAGCAAGAAACAAACATCTATCTCTCTGTCTACAACAGAGGAAGAATATATAGCAGCAGCAGCATGTTGTACACAAGTCATGTGGATGAAGAAAACTCTCCAAGACATGAAGGTAAGCATTGATGAACCTATATCAAACAAATGTGATAATACAAGTGCTATAAGTATATCTAAAAATCCTGTGCTTCACTCAAAAACTAAACATATCCCAATCAAGTATAATTTTCTCCGAGAAAAAGTGGCTCAGAAGATAGTAAAACTGGAATATGTACCAACAAAAGAACAGGCAGCTGATATATTTACCAAACCTCTTGCTAGAGAACCATTTCAATATTTGAGAGATAAACTAGGGGTAGTATCTATAGATGCTACTCTCTGATATAAAGAGAAAGCACAGTCTCAGGGGGAGAACATAAATGAAAATATCAATCTAGGGGGAGACCAGCCAGCAAGGAAAGCATGAAAGAGGTCCTCAAGATCAAAGGATTATGGAAAGAATACATTTAGCATAAAGGAGTCAATGAAAAGGCTAAAGTGCCAACATTTTATATTTAATCCACAGTGTGGAGTAGCAGGGTATAAACTCAGAAGATCTTAGACAGAGGAAATGCACAAAATGTTGAAAAAAAAAAAAAAGGATTAAAGGACAGAATCTACACTATGAGATGTGCAACCCCTTGCCATTGATGTCAAAGGGGGAGGAAGAGCAGGAAAAGTGTATGCAAACAGAAAAAGTGTATTGCCATCAATGCCAAAGGGGGAGACTGTTGGAGATGTTGTCATTGATGGCAAAGGAGCACAAAGGAGAAGCACCTGAACCAACAATAAGGCAAAGTAGAACAGAGGCAGCAAAGAGGTAGCAGAGGCAGCAAAAAGAGAAGTAAGGAGCAGCATAAACCTGGGGAAGAGTTAGGGACAGAGTAATGTAGCAAAAGGCCATCAGATTGAAGATCTGTCCAGCTAGAAGTTTTTGAAGTGAGCGCATGAAGAACTCGTATGGTTAAATCCATGTTAAGGACTTGATAGATGAATGTGTGTGAACCTACGCTCTCTATGTATAATTCAAAGGTGTTTAGTCTGTATGAGAATCTGAGGAAGGTTGACTTATAGTTGATGGTTATAATACAGGGAAGGATTGCTATATGCGCCTGTGTAGAATTAAATTAATTGCGTTCATGTTCTCTATTGAAATTGTATGATACCTTGTGTTAAGGAACTATGAATAGAAGTGAGTCGTTGGTAATTGCAGTATGAACCAAGAGACTGTGTTGAGGAATTGCACATGAAAGGCAGAGGAACCTGAGCGCAACGGAATAGGGCGTTAATGAACAGAACCTTGGAAGCACAGAGTAATGGAGCCGTGCATTATACATATGGTAGGACCGTGTTGAAATATCAGGGAACAAGGGCCACTTATAAAGGAGCAGAACACACAAAAGTGCGGAACAAGGCGAGGACGGAACCCGTAGTAAGCAACGGAACCACGAGGAGGAACAGTGAATAGTAACGGTGGTTTCTGGTATTCATCGCACCACCCTTATACGGAGAGTGGTATTAGAGGAGTTGCGAGTGATTCCATAGAAAGCTCGACGCATTTCCCCGAGCGAAATAAGAAAACCACCGTCTAAAGTGCACCATCGCACGTTATAGTTCATACCAAGATGCCGAGCGATATTGTGATGAGCTGTTGATTTGGGAAAGGCCCATCGAATGGTGATCGCATGCTGGACTTGCCCAAATTTTAATAAAAGAGCCCGGATCATATCGACAACGATCGACGGTGTAAATCAACAAACATTCAGTTTGATGAATCAATATAGCTATCATATCGAGAACATTCATCTCACAGGAAAAATACTTAAAGGAAATGATGAAAAAGTTCAAAATGGAGGACTGCAAACCTGTGTCAACTCCCATGACCACAGATTGCAAGCTATGTGCTGATGATGGGTCTGCTGATATAGATCAAAAAATCTACAGATCCATGATTGGAAGTCTATTGTATTTGACTGCTTCAAGACCAGACATCATGCTAGCAGTAGGACTAGTGGCTAGATATCAAGAAGCACCTAAACAAAATCACCTTCTTGCAGTCAAAAGAATATTCAGATATCTACAAGGAACAACACAATATGGACTTTGGTATCCTAAAGGCTAAAGCTTCACCTTGACAACATACATAGATGCAGATTGGGCCATTTGTGTGGATGACAGGAAAAGCAAAAGTGAAGGAGCATTCTATCTAGGAGAAAGTCTAGTGGCATGGTTAAGCAAGAAACAAACATCTATCTCTCTGTCTACAGCAAAAACAGAATATATAGCAGCAGCAGCATGTTATACACAAGTCATGTGGATGAAGCAAAATCTCCAAGACATGAAGGTAAGCATTGATGAACCTATCTCAATCAAATGTGATAATACAAGTGCTATAAGTATATCTAAAAATCTTGTGCTTCACTCAAAAACTAAACATATCCCAATCAAGTATCATTTTCTCCGAGAACAAGTGGCTCAGAAGATAGTAAAACTGGAATATGTACCAACAAAAGAACAGATAGCTGATATATTTACCAAACCTCTTGCTAGAGAACCATTTCAATATTTGAGAGATAAAATAGGGGTAGTATCTGTAGATGCTACTCTCTGATATAAAGAGAAAGCACAGTCTCAGGGGGAGATCAGCCAGCAAGGAAAGCATGAAAGAGGTCCTCAGGATCAAAGGATTATGGAAAGAATACATCCAGCATAAAGGAGTCAATGAAAAGGCTAAAGCGTCAACATTTTAGATTTAATCCACAGTGTGGAGCAGCACGGTATAAAGTCAGAAGATCTCAGACAGAGGAAATGCACAAAATGTTGAAAAAAAAAAACACGGGATTAAAGGACAGAATCTACACTATGAGATGTGCAACCCCTTTCCATTGATGTCAAAGGGGGAGGAAGAGCAGGCAAAGTGTATGCAAACAGAAAAAGTGTATTGCCATCAATGCCAAAGGGGGATACTGTTGGAAATGTTGTCATCGATGGAAAAGGAGCACAAAGGAGCAGGACCTAAACCAGCAGTAAGGCAAAGTAGAACAGAGGCAGCAAAGAGGTAGCAGAGGCAACAAAAAGAGAAGTAAGGAGCCGCATAAACCTGGGGAAGAGTTAGGGACATAGTAATGTAGCAGAAGGCCATCAGATTGAAGATCTGGCCAGCTAGAAGTTTTTGAAGTGAGCGCATGAAGAACCTGTATGGTTAAATCCATGTTAAGGACTTGATAGATGAATGTGTGTGAACCTACGCTCTCTACGTATAATTCGAAGGTGTTTAGTCTGTATGAGAATCTGAGGAAGGTCGACTTATAGTTGATGGTTATAATACAGGGAATGATTGCTATATGCGCCTGTGTAGAATTAAATTAATTTCGTTCATGTTCTCTATTGAAAGTGTATGATACCTTGTGTTAAGGAACTATGAATAGAAGTGAGTAGTTGGTAATTGCAGTATGAACCAAGAGATTGTGTTGAGGAATTGCACATGAAAGGCGGAGGAACCTGAGCGCAACGGAATAGGGCGTTGATGAACAGAACCTTGGAAGCACAGAGTAATGGAGTCGTGCGTTATACATATGGTAGGATCGTGTTGAAATATCAGGGAACAAGGGCCACTTATAAAGGAGCGGAACACACAAAATTGCGGAACAAGGCGAGGACGGAACCCGGAGTAAGCATTGGAACCACGAGGAGGAACAGTGAACAGTAACGGTGGTTTCTGGTATTCATCGCACCACCCTTATACGGAGAGCGGTATTAGAGGAGTTGCGAGCGATTCCATAGAAAGCTCGACGCGTGTCCCTGAGCGAAATAGGAAAACCACCGTCTAAAGTGCACCATCGCACGTTATAGTTCGTACCAAGACGTCGAGCGATATTGTGATGAGCCGTTGATTTGGAAAGGGGCCATCGAACAGTGATCGCACGCTGGACTTGCCCGAAGTTTAATAAAAGAGCCCGGATCATATCGACAACGATCAACGGTGTAGATTCATTGCAGGTGGGGTTCGGAGCCAAGATTTATTATACGGTTATGTGTTTAAAATAGAGCGTTGGATTTAATATAAAGTGCGAAGGATTATAACTTTAGTCCTAAGGTTCGGAGATATATATATATATTATGAGGAAACCATGAGCATATAAGAATTTATTTATGTCAATATATATCGAATGTTGATGCGTTGGGGTTTAAGCCAAAGTCAAGGATACCATGCAACATTTCGAAACACTGGGTAGAAAAATTTACAATATATTGGTATATTATGCTGTGAGCTAATATTACAGTTGTTCTAAATCAAGAATATAAGTGCAAAGGCCCGAAAAGTTGGAGATGCATGGTTATATGCATAGAAAGAAAAAATTGGGTTAAGTACTAAATTGAGTGCAGGTAATTTTATGTGCAAGTAAATTTTAATTATTTAAATTGCCAGTCCAGAAAATGGAGTATTGAAATTGCCCAGATCGACAGTTGGATTGAGTACAAATTTGTTGTATCCATTTCATATGCACACATAAAAAGGAAGTATGAGGCCTGACAGAGGTAAACGAAATTTGTAGAGTTGAAGAGAAGTACAGCAAAGGGATTCAAAAAGTGCAGTGAACAGGTGAAATATACAGATGACAGTAAACAAAGAGAATGCAAAACAGTTTCTTAAACAGCAGTAGAAAAAGACAAAATCCAGTAAAGCCAAAGTTCAGAAGAAGAGCTAAGTGATATTGAAATGTGTAACTGAAAATGTAAATATTTTTGTTGTTTATATTGTTTGTGATGCAAAGGCAAGTATCCTAAGGAAAAGACAAAATCCCACTGTAGCATGGAAATTTGTACATATTGTTATAATTTTAAAAATGAGTTGGATAAAGGAATGAGAAGACAGAAGCCAAAGAGTCATGACTGTTCACTCCAAATTCTTTGTGAAATACAAACAGTCATGTGAGGAACTCTATAAATAATGTCAACTGGATATGCAGAAAAAGAGTGAGAGAGAGCAAATATAGAGAAGGCAGAGTATAGAAGTGTAAGGTAGAGAAGATTAAGAAAAGAGGAGCAGAAAGAGAAGCTACAGAACAGAGCTGATATCTGAGGTAAATCAGCAAACATTCTGTTTGATAAATTGAGGAAGTTGGAGCTTCCCTATCAAGTTGCAGCTTGATAGCTGTCAGTTGTAGCTGACTGAGGTTGGAGCCTCCTGTAGGTTGGTGCCTGCAGAAAAGTGAAGGGATTTGGTGCTTCCTTGCAAGTTGTAGCTTGCAGAATTGAGGTAGGAGCCTCCTGTAGGTTGGTGCCTACAGAAAAACAGTGGTGAGAGGGAGTTGGAGCTTGCCTTTGCATCACAACAACAATAATATGTGGTTTTCTCCCTTTATGGGTTTCCACTTATATTTGGTGTCTCTATGCATGATGTTTATGTGTTGATTTGATTTATATCATCTGCTTAATACCTGCTACTCTCATATTAAGTCTACTGTTGTATCATATTAATACTTGCTGCTCACATTCTAAGATTACTCATATTTTAAGTTGGACATGAAATGAAAGTGTAAATAAGTTTTAATGAAAAGTTGTAAAATTCCATGAATATGTTAAACTAATTCATGCCCCCCTCTCAATTTAACTAAGGATTCAACAGAGTTATGAAATGAAGTAGCTATCACATCATCTCTTTCCTCTTTGACATGCTTAATGCCAAAGTCACATGCGGGAGTATTGAAGCTCCATCCTTGTTGCCTCCCTTGCAGCTGATCTTGTGGAAGACAAGATTAAATAATAGGAAGATCAATCTTCTTTTGAAATATATCTCTCTTCCAAAATCTCCATAGTTTAGCCCATGCACACAACAATGTTGGTACCCTCTTGAGTGGTGGCCATTTGACATCATGTTAGTGTCATTATGGATCTTTGAATTCTTCCTTACCAGAGCAAATACATGGGTGAGAAATAACAAAATCAATTTCAAAAAATTGTTTAGCTCCCCTTGGAATCCATCAATAGATCTCAGTGTTGTGGTAGCTCCCCTAAAAGCTCCCTCCTTAGCCAAATGTGTCACTGATGCAAAAAGTTGAGAGAACACTTTACTCTTCTTCTCATCAGGGGTTCTCCCTGGTGGAATGCCTCCATGTAAAGAGACATCAAGATCTGAAATAGACTGTATGGATGGTTGGACTGATGTGTCCCTCCCCTTGCTGAATTTATCAGTCTCCTTCTCATGAATAGAAACCCCTTGAAATAAAAAAGGGTGCATGATCCTCATCATAGGACGTTTATCCATCCTTCCTCCTCTTTCTTGGAGTAAGGTATCACTGCCCAATAACGCTATCATGTATTGCTCCTTGGTAATTACTTGCAAATATACACAATCTCTTCCCCTTGAAACCATAAATTCATCTCCATCCCCATGTGGTAATGGGTCTTCTTTTGAAATGACAATGTTGCTACTGTGTTCTTGTTCTTCCTTCTCATTAATATTTGAGAACACCTCATTATCAACAAGAGACCTTGGATCTTGGTCTTCTCTTGAAAGAGGGATATCCATGACTTATTTTTGAGAATAAATCTCTTCATGCAATGGGGATCTTGCCCTTGGCAAGGAATCACACAATTTTTTATCCCCTTCAATAGAAATTTGAAGTGGAGTTTGCATAATAGATATTTCCAACTCATGCAATGGTTTTTGCATGTTCATGCTTTGCTAGCTCTTCCAAAGAAGCTTTAGCTTGTTCCTCATCAAATTTCTTCACCATTCTTCTAGTGAACTTAGCATAAGTAGATATATTTGCATTCTTCAATGAAAAGGATTCAAATAACCACCAAGCATAGGCTTTACCGTTAAGATGCAGCGCTGCTACCTTAAGGGCTTCTTTTTCTGAAACTTGATGTAGATCCAAATATGAGTCTAGCTGATCCAACCATCCTTTGGCTGTGCATGTGGGGGATCCATCAAAATTAGGCAGAAATAATCTACCTTTTCTTCTTCTATTGCTGGATATTCTCTCTTCCTTGAGCTGGCAGAATTCTTGGAAGCTCAAGTGCTCCTTGATTTTCCAAGATTTAGATTCATAATCCTGAGGATAATCACTCAAAGTCTCCTCCTTTGGTGCATCTTCTTCCCTCATTTCTATTGCAGTAGATCTGGGCACAGAATAATGTTGTAGATATGATGTAGCTGAGTGCTTGCACATATAAGATGAGGAACTAGGGTTTTATTCATGTAAATATCTTCTTGAGGGACCTTCATGTCTTGCCCTCTTTATTTCTTTGATTTCTCCTTTAAGCTCATGCAGAGTTTGGAACAGAGTTTTTGAGAACTCTTTTCCTTTCATTCTTCCAAAAAAATGGGTTTTACCCTTTCCTTTTGTGTCTTCAATGTAATAAATCTTCTTCTTCTGTCTCTTCTCTCTTTGAAAAGACACATTGGCTTGACACTCACAGGCTGAGCCAAGATGATGCTCTTATACCACTGTAATATCCAAAAATATGGATTCAAAAATACATAAACTGTATGACGGTATTGAAATTATGAATAAGCTTAAAATAGGTGTGAAAACACATATACATCAATTGGAGCTACAACAACAACTTATCTTTCATTCCATGATCTGACAAGTGGGGAAAAACAACTATTTCAGCCCTAAAAATGTCATTTGCAGATATTTTCATAAAAATAAGGGCAAAATTATGGTGGGATCCCTCAGCTTAGGTCATGTGGGACTCATATACGAAATTTTAGCGAAAAAAAAAACTCTAGCTAAGTTAAACAGATCTCCCATTCCCGATATGGCTCAAAAACACTAAAATCCCATGACTTTTAGTATTCAGAAATTAATGAAGCATGAAAAGCATCGTTTAAAGAGGATTTATGCTAAAATATGATGCAAACATCATATCAGGAGTTTTATTTCTCAGAACATGAAGAAAATGGAAGATTTGATGAAGAAACCCTCAAGAATGAGGTGCTGCAACACATAGAAATGACTGCAAAGGCTTGACATCGTTATTTTATTGAGTGCACTACAGTAGTAGATTAAATATCAGATCTAGAATAGATATATGTACAAAAATTTAGATCCATATCATATCTGTACATTAGAAAGGCTCCTTTTTCAGATCCCCTTGGGGTTTTCAATAGAAAATGAAGTATATGGAGTACATCTGGGATCTACTGCAACAAATCTGCAGAATGATTCATAATTTCTGAAGAAAATACATCTATGAACAGATCATATTAGAAACATACATGGATTATATGGCTAATCCATGGATCACCACAGTGTAAGGAAGGCTCCTTTACACCAGAGATCTCTCCTCCAAGTAGTTGCCAAAACACCCTGCAACTCCTCACTTGCAAATAACGTAGTCTAGGGAAAAAAACTGTGCTATAGGCTTGCTGTAGAGTTTATCCTGATGCCAAGATGTGGATCTGAAGCTCCAATCAGCTAATACACTCTTCCAGGAGGATAAAAGACTCACTCACTGAGAAGAGGCACTAGTATGGCCTAGATCTGAATAGATCTAGCCTCCACTTGCTGCATCTTGCAAAGACAATCAAACCCTAAATAGGAAATGTGTTTTAGTTTAAAGGAGAAGCTTGGTATCAAACCAGATAGTGGAATATGCAGTACAAACTCTTCCAAGAGCTACTCAATGGAGAGAGGTGGAATTCCTAAACAGGAAATCCCAATGCTAAACATCATTTTCAATCTAGGCTAAATGGCCAAGAAATATATATGTCTAAACAGACCATATATCAAAATATCATATCATGAACTACCTCAATATGTTTCCCTCCTCTTCCTTTTATAAGATCAAGATATTTTAAAACCCTAAACCACCTTCAATGATTTAGCCCCATTCACATGTGTAGCCTCCAACTTGACTGTGCTGTCTTTCTAGGAGATTCATTGTATCTGGACAACGTGGTTGATTTGGTCCTAGTTGACTTGGTCAATAGTTTTAGTATCTTTCACACTTAAGTGTGTTTTTACAAGTGGCCCATATTTAGCCTTGTTCACATTGGGCATTGATTTATTCTTTTATTAGGAGTTTTATGAACCTCCTTTACATATTTATTCTTTAAACAAATAAATAAAAACAAAATGAATATTCCTATTAGCTTAGGACTAATTAGGAAAATTACAAAAATTATGAACATGGTAGACAAAGTAGCCTACCCCACGCTGTCCTCCTCTCCACTTAATATAAGGGCAGAGAGTTTGTTGATCTCAGGCTGCAATAGGGTTGCCCTCAAGTGGCAAGAAGGAAGCTAGATCTCCAAAGATCCCTTTCCCAACGTTCTAAATCAAGTTGGCCCAAACTATCTCATACAAGATGGATAAGAAATCACTACCATATGGAATCCCATCCATCTCATGGCCCTCCTCATAAAGGAAAAAATATTCTACTGTGGTGGCCATATCTCCTCCCATGCTCCCCTTAGAACATGTAATGTAGAAAATGTGGGAATCCTCCTTCCCAAAGAACACATCCACCCTATGTGTTTCTCCTCCAATCATGCTCCTCATAAAAGCAAGAATAATATCAGCAAATAGGATCATGATCAGCATCATAATGAAAGAAATACTGAAGGTTTTATGTGGTGATGGAAGGTACCAATAGTCTCCCAAGTGGTCACAGCGCAGTCTCCCCCACTGCGGCTTCAGAAAATAGAATGGCAAGTTGTTTCTTGACAAATGGCTAGTTGTGTAAGTCCTCACACTTACTAGAAAATAGTAAATGGCTGAATGTATCAACTGAGCATACAAGAAGTAACCAAACACTTGCCCAAAGTCATAAAATGGATGGCTATCTCCATCATAATAGCTTGCCAAAAATGGTCCATGGAGCTCAAAGAAAAACTTGCCCTTTTATGGAACAATGCACTGCAAAGAAATGGTAAGATCATTCAAATATTGTGTTGGACAATCAATAAATGCAAAAATAGAATTCTTACCACGTAATGATAGTGAGATGATGATAGGATCCATAAATGAGCCCTACATAGTAGTATAAGATACTCCTATGAAGAGGAATGAGCCATATGCTACATGAAGATCCTCCTTATGCTTGGAAATCCAAGTTAAGAAGAACATGCCACAGTAATGGATGAATCCATGCACTGCTCTATCATCCTCACCTCCTCCTTGTCCACCAAGTGCATCAAATGTGAAGTGATCCTGGGGACACTCCATCACTAAGTCCCTGCTCCAAAGTGACAGTGCTTTTGGCCTATGCAAATAGGCTCCTTCCAACTCATAAATCCATTCTTTGACATGCCCCATGTCAAAGACTCCTCCCATGATGCAGTTGCATACAAGAAGCTCCTTCCAATGTGGAAGTAATTCCAGATCATCTAAGGCTAAGGAGTAGCCTCCTTGCACCATGATAGTGCCATCTCCTACTCCTGTAGCATCATTCCAAGTGTGAGAGAAAATCTTCCCTTGCTCTCTCTCAATCCTCCAAAGCAACAACAGTTTTTGCTGCCTCCTCATACCTCCATCATACAACCCATATGGTGAAAACATAATGATCATATCATCATAATGCATCCATACTCCTTGCTTCCCCATGATGCAAGTATCCTGCCAAGTCCGTTCCATCCACATATCCTTGGAGAAAGGATATGTCCCATGATGGCCAAACTCCTTCAAGAGTAGCCAATGCAGCCAAGCCTCCTGCTGCCCAGTGTCATATATTTGCAAGTAGCTTACCAGCTTCTTGCTCTCCATCCACTCCTATTCCTCCCAATGTGAGTGCCTCCCATCATGATCAACCTTGGTACCCTTCCAAATAAGACTACCCTTCTTCCAAATCAAATTTTTCTTCTTGCATTCCATGGGATGCTGAAATGTAACTCCTTGGATATCTCTTAGAAAAGATCTCACACCAATAATCATCTTGAATCCATAAGGATCCAAGTGGGCTGAAAGAAAATCCTCCTCACTGCTACCTCTTGAAAACGTTGTAATTCTCCTCCATGGTGTTTTGGATGTCTCATGTCTCAACTCAAGGATGAACATATTGTTTTGCATAAATTTGTTTGGGACAAAGTTCATCCCATCCTCCAATAATTCACACCCCAACCTCACATGTGGTGTGCAGCCCATTAGTGGTCCATTACGGTGATGTTTCATCCCTTCCTTGATAAAATCAATGGTGCACATCGCAGTGCAATCATGTTGTTCCAAATGAGCAGTATGCAATGGTATACAATCCTCCATATGATTTGCTGAAACAATAGGAGATGAAAATTTAGGCATACCTTGATGAAGTTTTGAAGTATCTTGTATGGTTTTAAGGGCTTCTTCCTCCAATAGGTTGGCTCCTCCAACTGAAGATGTTGAGGACTGCTCCCCCACAGTTGTGATAGTGCTGGTGCAAGTCTCCTCCACTAGTGGTGAGGGCTTCTTCTCCTCTGATTTGCCTTCACCAAATTTCCCAATCAACCTTTGAGTAAATTTAGCAAAAGTAACCACTCTTGCATGGCTCAAATGGTTGAACCATCAAATCTTTGCTTCACCCTCAAGGTGTAGTGCTGCAATTTATATAGCCTCTTCCTCTACCACTGGATGTAGTAGGAAAAATGCATCAAGTTTCTTTGCCCAAATCCCTGCTGCAAATGACCCATCAAAAGTAGACAATAGAAACCTATTTCCCTTGATCCTCCCTTGGCCACAAGGTCTTCTTTCTTCCTCCAAATGAATAAATTGAGGGAAAGCTAGAGTCTCCCTAAAAGCTCTAGGTTGAGATTTGTACTCAACAAGGTATTCACTTAGAATCATATGATCCAAGTGTCCTCCATATTCCGGAAATTTGTCCTTCCTTTCAAAAGGAAAGGATATGTTCCAATTATTTGGAGCTCTCTGCAACACTGGTCTCCTCTTCTGATCATAGGAAGTGCATGGCTCTTCCTCATCTTGAAACTCTCTAGAAGTTTCACTTCTCCTTTTCTCTTCTTCTTGTTCAACCTCCTCGGAGAGGTTCTTACTAGATCTAAAAAGTGATGAGAGCAAGCTCATCCTTCCCATCATTCTAGCCTTGATCTTTATGGGATTTTAGTGCCTTTATTTGTAATATTCCCATTTAGCCCAAGCTAATGGGGATATCTTATTTTTCCTTGTTTTATCTTGAATTTCATATTGATGAATAAAATGTGAAGGAGGACATGTAAAACTGCTGCAAATCATGAATAAATCAATGGCTATGTAAACAGAGACATATCTGGGCCATGTAAATAAAATCTTGTAGGTGTGAATGGGTTTAAATCACAAGATTGGGTCAACCTTGACCAAATCTACAGCGCAGTCTAGGTGCAATGAACCTCATGGATACACAACGCAGTTCTAGATGGAGGCTCCACATGTGAAAGCAGCTAACTCATTGAGGTGGTTTAGGGTTTGACAAGGCTTTCACCCTATAAAAGAAGGAGGAGGACAACAGGAAAATGTTGTTGAGGATATTATTTCTGAAGGTATTGTCTGTTTAGACACTCCTCTTTGGGTTTTCCTGTTTAGGATTCCCACTTCCTTCCTTGAGAAGCTCTTGGAGGAGTCTTGTTTGTCTAGTCCACTATCCGGCATTTTTCCAAGCCACATCTTGCATCTACAGCGTATTCCTACTTAGGATTGGGTTGTCCATGTGAGCTACAGCAAGTGGAACACTAGATCTGTTTAGATCTAGCTTGTATTGGTGCCTCTTCTCAGTGAGTGTGTCTTTTAACCTCCTAGAAGAGTGCATTAGTGGCTTGAGCTTTAGATCCAAACACTGGCAACAGGCCAAAGCATTCTCAGGGCCTAAAGTTAAGTCCCTCTTCCATGACTACGTTATTTGCAAGAGCAAACTTGCAGGGTGACTTGGTATCACTCTAGAGGAGAGATCTCTAGTGATTGGATCCTACCCTTCCCTATGGTGATCCATGGATTGGCCAACCAATCCATGTTAGCTCAGATTTTATTGACTGCATATGTTATGATTGAGAATTTTATGCATACGCCTGCATATCTGTGACTTAGATCTCAGATCTACTCACCGTTGTTCATGTTTTGTTGAGATCTCCAAGGGGAGTGTATAGAGGAGCCTATCTTGTACACATATCTGAAATAGATATATAATTTTATGTACAGATATTCTATAGATATGAGTTGTATTATACTGCATTCTTCAGCAATGAAAATAATGCAGTCAAGCTTATTCTGCCATTTCATGTTGTTGTAGCAGCTCATTTTGAGGCTTTTGTCTTGTACAATCTTTCCCTTTCTGTTATACACTGTATAAGCTTCATTGTAGATCTAATTTTCTTATGTATAGCTGAAAGATGAACCTCCATGTTTGTCTCACTCTTGTAAATTGATGAACTTCGTTATTTCTAAAGAATTCCATTGCATATACATGCAACCCCTCTCTTTGGGTGTTTTTAAGCTAGACTAGGTTGTGGGAGATCTGTTTAACCCACCTAGTTTGATTTGTTTTTGCTCTCCTTTTGGATTTAGATATTAGATGAGCTTATATAAGGGATCCAAGAGCTCAAAACTCATTTCAGTGCACTTAATTCTCAGGAGTGCATTATTTCAACAGGCTTGTTGTGCAATTCCAATTTTGGGATATTACGGTGGTATCAAAGCATATTTCTTGGCACAGCCTATGCATTCTTTGAGCCAATATGTCTTCAGAGGGAGGAGAACCTCTCATTTATAGAGAACAGAGGTATCATAGCATAGGATAGAAGAATAATGATTACACCATTGAAACCCCTTTGTATGGAAGAATAAAAGGAGTAGAGCTCTTTAACATCCTTTCTCAAGCTTTGCATGAGCTAGAGGAAGAGATCAGGGGAGTGAGGAATGAAAGACCAAAAGATCTCTTAAATATGTTTGCACATGAAGGAAGCCCCATTACCTCATTTGATGTGTGTGAGCATGTAGCCACACAATCTGATCTACAACGTTGCAACATGCCTGCATTCCTTGCAAGAGAAGAAGAAGATGGAGATACACTAGAGGAGGAGACTCTTGGTGGCTACCTCTGAGAATATGAATCTCAATCCAAAATATTCAAAGAGAATCTAGGCTTCCCAAAGTTTTTTCAACTCAAATAAGGAAGAAGATCCATGAAGATAACTCCATTTCAGAACATTGCTAGAAGGGTTAAAGATCTGCTACATGATTTTCCAAGGGAAAAGGCCTTACTTCAGCAAGATCATTCTTCTCAAAAGGGAGACATGATTTTCCTTCCCTCATAGAGAGATCAAGAAAAATGATCTCTTATTAATGGGGCATACTCCATTGATGAGGAGGAGAAAGAAGTAGAACTGAGGGGTTCCTTTAGCGCTGTGACAGAAGGAGGGAATCTAATTTTATTGAGAGGTGGATTTGAAGCTATTTCTTCCACTATGAAGGCTCTTGTATCTTGGCAAAAAGGCCCCAGGGATCCTACACATGGAGAGGATAAGAAGTATGTGTCTATGATGATAGACAAGGGGACAAACAGTGGAGGAGATGTGTTCCAACACTGCATCCAAATCTTGAAACACAAACTATGATGGATCAGTCCTTTGTGATAAAGACTCTTGACACCAAGGATATGATGGGTGTTCATGAGTTAACTACATCTAGAGGGAGCACCTTAGATTGTAAGATCTTGCAGAATGTGGGTGATGCAAGTGAATATGGGGGAGTTGCTCCAACTTCTCCCTACCATGATACTTACACACAGCAATTAGAGATGGATTTACGCAATGGAAGTAGTCATATTATGTTCCCATCTGTAGTTCACAAGGGAATGAGCCATGAGACATCTTTATGTTGTGGTGTACCCCCTGGGAGACCACTTGATTCAAATTTGATGGGAGATGTTTCATGAATTGATGCTCCTTCCATAGATCCAAGAATGAAGGAAGCATTAGAAGACCCTGCTACAACGTTGAGAGTATGGGGGAGGTACAAAGAAAGGGAGAGAATTTTTCCTTTGACTTCAATATTTATCCTCACCTCTCAAATTGCATTGAGAATATATGCTGCAAGAAGAGAAAATGACACCATCATGAAGCATGGGAGGGCAGACTTGAATCAGAAGAAAAACTTGTTTTAAGAACACTCTTCCCTGCTGGAAGAGAGATGGTGGTCTCACATGCATGCTTTGGCCAAAATAGACAAGCCTTGGATAGATGATAGCCTCCCATGAAAGACTAACTTCCAAGACCTTCCACTTTGTATCTTTAGCATGGGAGATGTCAAGGGGGAGGAAAACAACATGGTAGATACTTTAGATGAAATCCTACCAGCGCTGTCATTGTTGGGCACCTTAGATCCCTATTGGAAATCTCAACTGTTGGTGGAATATTCCAAGGATCTTTATACTTGCATGATTCTTGATGACTGGTTGCATGAAGAAAGCTATTCAGTCCTTGATGGAGTCATCTATAATCATGGTAGGATATTCTTATCTAGAGCCTCCAAGCTCAAGGAGAAGCTACTACAATGGGCCTATGAGGAGTTATGTTTTAGCCAAGAGTATTCTATGAAGCTCAACAACATCATCTTGAGGAGCTACTATTGGGAGGGATTTGAAGGAGAAGTATATCAGCATTGTCAAAGATGCATGAACTTTGTGGAGATGAGGTAGCAACATGACTCCATTGGAGAGTTAATTCAGCCTTCTCTTTCCCATCTTGAGGGAGAAGATAGATCTATGCACCACTCCAATTTTATGAGGAGGACTATTGGTGAAGAATATGATCTTGTAAAACAATTTTATTTTTCTGATTATATGCATTCTTTCACCATGTTTATGCAGGCCATGAATCCAAGGAGGAGTGTTATATCTTGTCAATCTCATGGAAAATATGGGGCCACAACAATTTTTTTACTTGGCCACTCCCTTGGTGGAAAGAGGGAGATCTTGTTTCATGATGGGTGCTTTCCTAAGGCACCAAACATATCTCACACATTCAGCTGCAGTGAGATGGAATTGGATGCAAGTAAGTGGTGGGAAAACCACTTACCACATCTTGGTTTAATGTAGGCAGGAGATGCATTACGCTGGTTCCACATGTGGGACTATGACCCACCTCCATATGTGAACCTTTCTGTTTGTTTTTACATTATTTTTCTCCCATACATTGAAGACATGCTTGTAATTTTTATGGGAATTTATGGAGGGAGGATGGGAGGTGTGCATATGCCTAATGGGCTGAAAATTATCCATGTGTCTTGTGTTATATATTTCAGAGGGGACATTAGGCAACCCATGGGTGTTTCACATGAGATCTTGTTTCCTTGTGGGATGGATTTTGCACATCTCATATTGACTTTGGGGAAACAACTCATGGGGGTTTGGACTGGTGAGCATCTAGCTTATGATGGGAACTTGATCTTTGATGGTGTCACCAATGGAAGAGAAGTCTTGCAGCACTCACCTTATCCATTGCTTGAGGACAAGAAACATTTTGGAGGGGAGGACTGTAATATCTCAAAGGGGGCCATCTGTAATATCTCCGATACCACTGTAATATTCCAAAATTTCCATGCAGCAAATTGGAATATTAATTTTTGCTTATATCATCTAGGAGGTGAATAAAATGGGTAAAGAGACCCATAATTAGGAACAAATCCCTCATAGTTTAAAATGATCTATGGAGTAGCTTTATTTTTCACCTTCCAGTGTGAAAAGGGGAAAATGCATGAGGACAAGGTCAAGTTTGACCAAGTCAACAACATTGCCAAGAGGGTGTGGATTTATTGGGAAGATAGTGCAGTTTGAGAGGGAGGAAGATAACTAGTGGAAGAAACCCCAATGTGTGGGGTCCAGGGCAAAGAGACATTCACTTGCATAAAAGGAGGGAGAGGCAGCCATAGAGGACATGTTTGAGTATTTGATTTTGGTCTAGTAGACTATTTGCAATCTCCGGCTATTTAGCTGAGTTGCAGTGTTGTTTAGCACAAGGGCTTCCTATTTAGGATTCCTTCTCCTTCTTGAGAGGCCTCTTGAAGGATTGCACTACATTTATCCACATCTGGGCTCAAGGCCAAGCCACCTCCTTCAATCACAGCGTTATTTCTGCTGAAGTATAACATTGTGTTGCAGGGTGTTGCAGTGGAGGGTTCCACAACACCATTCCATGGCTCATCTTTCAGAGGAGGGAGCTTCTATTCCTTGAGAAGGTTAGTGAGGGTGGTTTTAGAGCTGATTTTCATATCTTGGCTTTAGGCCAAGCATCTCCCATCTACTACAACTCAGTCTCTCTCCTTGACTGTGTTATTTTAGTGTGTATCTGCAGTGGGGGTTTGCACCACTATCTCAGAGGGTGATATCTTTAGTGATAGGATCAGCCTTGCACTCGCGAGATCCATTGGAGGAGTTTTGATTTAGATGGGACATATTATTCAGCCATCTCCATTCATTCCAGTTTTTAGTTACAGCTGCTACCCTGCAACTCTGACATTTCTGCAGTTTTTCCATTTGTATGTATATTGCAGCCAATCCTTCTAAGGATTGTTGTACCATTGTTTTTATGGGTTGAGAGCTTGCTCCCCCACATTTCTTGAGCTAATATTGTCATATCATTGTATTATCATTTGGCATGTTGCCGTGTCTCATATAAACTGCGCAGTCATAGCTTGGGCACTCTTGTGTAGCAGTGTTTTCTCATGATTTATGTACTTGTTTCTTAAGGCTGAGTATTGCCTCCCTTGAGTATATTTTTCCTCAAGATATTGTACACATTTTTCTACTATTGCTTTAATGAGATGTCTATGAATTCTTCTATCATTTTTTGAAGTTTATGCAACCCTTCTCGCTCATTGTTATGTTTGCATATTGCTAGATCTCCACATTTGGAATATCTTAAGATATTCTTGATAGTGTAGAAATTCCCTATTTTGGGATATTACAGTGATATCAAAGCTACAATCTTGGCTCAACCTATGAGTCTTAGCCAAAGGAGAGGATGGGCTTTATCTCAGCATATTTCAGATCCATGAAGAACCTCCCTAAGGAGGATAAGCAGATAGGAGAGGAAGCACCCTGCACTTCCTATTCTCATCGAGAAGGAGATAGAGAGATGAGCAGGAAAAATACTCTATCTTCTGGAGGAGAAATAGGGGATAGGCTTACAAATCTTCTTCCAAGATCTATAGAGAACATTCATGAAGATTTCAAGAAAATAAGGAGGGAGATGAATGAAGAATCTCCAAAAGAGTTTGAATCTAAAGCAAACTCTAGATTGTCATATGAGGAGTGTGAGCAAGAAACCATACACCATAACATACAACGCAGTCACATGCCCAGGATTGACAAGAGAGAGATGGAAAGAGGAGAAGAGGTTGATATGAGGGAAACTCTTAGTGATTTCCTAAGAGAGTATGAGTCTCAAACTCAGAAATTCTGAGATCATCTCAGTTTTTCAAAGTTTTGCAAGATCAAGGTGAAGGGAAGAGAGCGGCAAGATAGATTTCTTCTATCTACCTTTGAAGGTTCACCTACATGTTCAGCCAAAGCTTGGGTGGGAGAGTTAGATGCGTTCTTGCAGTAGCACCAAATTCTTGAAGATGAAGCCATCAAAGTTGCAGCGCTGCATTTTAGAGGTAAGGCCTATGCCTGGTGGATCTTTGAATCCTTTTCTTTGAAAAATGTAAACACTGCATCTTATGCAATTTTCACTAAGCCCTTAGTGGAAATATTTGGTAGGAGGATTCATGAGACACACATGGTGGAGCTAAACAAGGGAACTCAAACAAAACCCTTGCATGAAAATGCAATACCACTTCAGAAAACCATGGAGGAGGCTGAAAACTTGCACCATACCTTGCCGGAAGAAAGACTTTCATCTCACACCTTTGAGCATGGAAGCATCGAGATCTCTTTTTCAAAGAGGGATCCAATCATTGGGAGGTTTCCCATTCATGTTGCAGAGATTGAAGGCAATAGCGTTGTCTCATCTAGAGATTATCTAGTGCCTCATGCAGAGGAAGGAGGATCTCTTTCTCCAAGTAGAGGGGTTCTTGAATCTCTGCAAGGGAGTCCCCAGGATATCATGTGTGGAGATCAAGACATAACTCATGTGCCATTGTTGAGGAGGTGTGGAACCATGGAGACACAAGGAGGAGGTAGGGAGGATGACCAACATCATGAGATGAGGAGTACACACCCCTATCCACTTCAGGAGGTTGATGCACCCAAAGAGAAGACTGGATTACGTAGTAAGGGCATGGACAGAATTTTCCATTCATATATGCAGTCACCTTTTGATGATGATGTCTCATTTCATGGAGACATTTTGCCGAGGAGACCATTGGATCAGGAGAGGAGGATGGATGCTTCACCAGTTGAGGCATCATTCAATGATTTCAGAGGAGTGGGGACCTTGGGAGAGCTTGATACAGCACTAGGAGTCTTGGGTAGACTCAAGGAGAGAGGGAACATTCTCTCAACATCATCATTACCCACTTCCATTTCAGATTCTGCATTGTGGCAGAAGCAGCAGGGGAAGGATAGCATCCTTCCAACTTGCATCTTTGGCATGGGAGATATCAAAGAAGAGGATGACCATATGACAGATGTTCTTCATGAGAGATCATCAGCACTGTCACTATGGAGGATAGATCCATATTGGGACTCCCAGCTGTTGGTGGAGTATTCCAAGGATCTTTTCACTTGTATGATATTGGATGACTAGTTGCATGAGGAGGGGTATTCAGTCAGAGATGGGATCATCTTCTATCATGGTAGGGTCTTCTTATCTGTAGCTTCCAAGCTCAAGGAGAAGTTGCTACAAGCAGCTCATGAGGATTACCTTTTCAGCCCCACTTATTCTATGGAAGCATACCACACCATCATGGAGGGGTATTATTGGAATGGTTTTGAGGAGGAGATATATTAGCATATGAGGAGGTGCATGGATCATATGGAGATGGAGGAGTTAGCACAGCCAACTCTTTTCTCTTTGAGGATGAGAGGAGACTCATTTATGAGCCACTCCCTTTGTATGAGCAGAACATATGGTAAGGGTGTTCCTTGTTTACATGATTATTTATATAATGTATGTATATATCCCTTGACCATATATGTGCAGGATGTTGCTCCAAGGAGGAGAATTATTTATTTTAGGCTTCATGGTCTACTTGAGGCCATAAGCATGAGTGTTGACCATTCCCTAGGAGGACATAGGGAGGAGGTGTATTATGGAGGACATGCTCACTTTACACCATGCATCAGTCACTTCCTCCATACTTATGAGGAGATTGGAGCAGCAAGAAAGTGGTTGGGAAGCCACACATTTTATCAGTTTCTATTGTAGTTGAGAGTCAAGCTGTGTTGGTTACATTTGAGGGACCATTTTCCTTCTCACTTGTTACACATGGCAGCAAGCATGATTCTCATTTTTTCTCCCTATATTTCTATTGTTTCTGTCTTTATGAGGAGCATGTTTGGGAGAGAGACACATGGGATGGATGTGTCCTTTGAGGGAGGAATTCCCCACACTTTTTGCACTACATTTTCTAAGGGGAGCATGAGAGATGGTGTGGCAACTAGAGCAACACGTTTTTTTCCTTATGAGGTGAGCCATATGATGGATGTGATGCCATATGATGATGATTTCCAACTCATCATATATGGGGATATTTGGGCCAGCCTGATTTGCAGCGTTGGAGGAGAGATCCTTGGAGATCTAGTCCTCATATTTCCACTTGAGGGTAACCTTATTTCAGCCCAACATCAACCACTGCTCTACATTTATCATAAGTGGAGAGATGGACAGTGTGGGGTAGGCCACCTTGTCTACCATATGCAGGATTTTAGCCCACCTACTTTGCCAAAGCCAAAGGTGGAGGACAATTTCAGGAGTTTTCTAGTTGGGAGGTGACTCATTTTGCATGGCTAATAGCTTGGGCATGGCGGATCCATATGGGAGAGATAGTTCCCATTATATTTCAGATCCCATTCCTCAAGGGGACCTCTAGACATCACTTTTCTATCCTCTTGAGTATTTCACCTTTACATGACGATAGCTTGATAGCTGACTTGCATGCTAAGGAGGAGCAATGTATAGAAATTATATAACTGATATGTTATGTGTCTAAGATTCACCTGATCATAAAATATTTGACTTCATGCACAATACAGAATCTATTCCACCATTGATCATCATATGCGGAAATTTAAATCAATTGCATGCACACATTAAAACCATAAAAATTCACACACATTAACACAGTGATTTATGGGAAATATTAAAGCTGAAAACCCCCAACTATATGTATAATATATGTCATAGAGATCATGTAACAATCATCATACAAAGCTTCTCACAAGCTCTTAGTACAATCTCCAATTTCTACACACTAATTAGGTATGATCTAGAAAATCCCATGCACCGATCTCTGCCACCTGCTAGCCTTCCTCTACTGCGCAATCCCTGCTGAATATGGGCTCTGAATGAGTTTGAATCCACTTGGCTTGCACTGTGAAATCCTCACTGGCATCTCCATCAATGTGTGGTGCAAACTCATGCACCAATATAGTCAAAACTGATAGTCACACTGCTCTTTCACCTACCTCTCCACTGGTCTCCACTGAAACTGTCCATGCACTGTAGTTAATTGATGTATTGTTCAGTTGATTAATGAGTTAATAATTAGTGAATTAATTATTAATTAATTCACACCACTCTCACTAGTGTATCAATCAGTTAGACTAGATACAATTAGCTCAACTATGTTTAACTCAGTTAAATTGAACACAACTCCATCAACTAGCTCAATAACTCCACCAAAATCTATCACATGAGTTATAACTGAAGTATCCATGCAATAGCTCCACTTAACCCTCAGGAATAGCGTAATTCCTTATTTTAGCTCATGTGCCACATCTATGCACTTAACTCAAGTGCTCCAAGAGAATAAGATAATGTTTATAGTCCAAATATTTTTAAGAGCTAATAATATTCGACATATCTATTTTTAGACTGGCAATCTAAAAATAGATTTCGCCCAACATGTCTAAAAATAGAAGTCCATATATTTTTTCCGACTTGACTAACCATCCACAAATAGCATCCTGCAACTCATAGAATATGATCGACATGTCTAAAAATAGACATAGTCTAAAAATAGACTTGCGCCAAAAATAGCCTACGGGCCCACTTAGTGAAGGCGAATCTTTTCACTAAGCTCATCATCTTGTTGCAATATCAACACAATGTGGAGACTTGATTGATGAGATAGAATCTCTTCACTTGGAGGAGATCATCATAAATGGATACTACAGGGAGAGGAGAAGAAACAACTCAGTCTATCCTTGCACTTTCTTGAGGACAAGCAATCTTTGAGAAGGGAGGACTGTAATATTCCAAAATTTGCATGCACCAAATTGGAATATTAATTTTTGCTTATATCATCTAGGAGGTGAATAAAATGGGTAAAGAGACCCATAAGTAGGAATAAATAGCTCATAGTGTGAAAAGGATCTATGGAGTAGCTTTATTTTCATGTTCCAGTGTGAAAAGGGGCAAATGCATGAGGACAAGGTCAAGTTTGACCAAGTCAACAGTGCTGCCTAAGAGGGTGTGGATAGCTTGGGAAGACAGCGTAGTTTGAGAGGGAGGAAGATGACTTGTGGAAGAAACCCTAATGTGTGGGGTCCAGGGCAAAGAGAAATTCACTTGCATAAAAGGAGGGAGAGGCAGCCATAGAGGACATGTTTGAGTATTTGATTTTGGTCTAGTAGACTATTTGTAGTCTCTGGCTATTTAGCTGAGTTGCAGTGTTGTTTAGCACGAGGGATTCCTGTTTAGGATTCCTTCTCCTTCTTGAGAGGCCTCTTGAAGGATTGCACTACATTTACCCACATCTAGGCTCAAGGCCAAGCCACCTCCTTCAGTCACAACGTTATTTCTGCTTAAGTATAACGTTGTGTTGCAGGGTGTTGCAGTGGAGGGTTCCACAACACCATTCATTGGCTCATCTTTCAGAGGAGGGAGCTTCTATTCCTCGGGAAGGTTAGTGAGGGAGGTTTCAGATCTAATTTTCATATCTTGGCAGTAGGACAAGTATCTCCCATCTACTACAGCGCATTCCCTCTCCTTGACTGTGTTATTTCGGTGTGTATCTATAGTGGGAGTTTGCACCACTATCTCAGAGGGTGAGATCTTCAGTGCTAGGATCAGCCTTGCACTCGGGAGATACATTGGAGGAGGTTTGCTTCAGATGGGACATCTTATTCAGCCATCTCCATTCATTCCAGTTTTGAGTTGTAGCTGCTACCCTACAACTCCGACATTCCTGTAGTTTTTCCATTTGTATGTATATTGCAGCCATTCCTTCTAAATATTGTTGTAACAATGTTTTCAGGGGTTGAGAGCTTTCTCCCCCACATTTCTTGAGCTGATATTTTCATATCATTTTATTATAATTTAGCATGTTGTAGTGTCTCATATAAACTACGCAGTCATAGCTTGGGCGCTCTTGTGTAGCAGTGTTTTCTCATGATTTATGTATTTGTTTCTTGAGGCTAAGTATTGCCTCTCTTGAGTATCTTTTTCCTCAAGATATTGTACACATTCTACTTCTATTTCTTTAATGAGATGGCTATGAATTACTCTATCATTTTCTGAAGTTGATGAAACACTTCTCGCTCATTGTTATGTTTTCATATTGCTGGATCTCCACATTTGGAATATATTAAGATATTACCGATAGTGTAGAAATTCCATATTTTGGGATATTACACATTTCGAGCCCCCCTTGGCCGAAACCACCCACCTCTATCACCCCCCTTTTAAATGGTTTTCGCTGCAAACAAAACTGTCACGCCAAGTGACGGTTGCGAATGTCGTTGCACCATATTTCATGCGCCGCTACTTCACGTCCACTCACGAGTCTGCCACCCTACCACTACCACTCCTACCACCATTTCTCGTGTCCACAAATTGACTTCCGCCACCACTATGCCGCGTCATCCTACAGACTCTTGCCATTGGCTCACATATATGTTCCACACCATTTCCATCTGAAGGGCTTATGTAGAAATTTTAATATAATTATGTATTGTTGGATTCTCCTGATCCAACAATTATATGCTGCTGTTAAATGAAAAATCATTCTACTTAATTCTTTGTAGAAATTTAATCACCAATTGGAAACAAATCAAGAAAAATCAATCACACATAATACATATGTCTTTACTCGGAAAGCATAAAGCTAAAAACCCCACTATCCTATAGTATGCATATATTATGGATCATGAAACAATCTCATGCAAAAATTTACTCCAAGAGCTCTCAGTACAATATACAATCGTCTCACACTGTCATACAAAAATTGGCATAAACATGCACCAATTTACTGCCTCCTGATAGCGTGCCTCCACTGCGCAACTCCTGCTAATCATCACAATCCTTGAATGAATTTGATCTTGCCTTGCCTTAACTATGAAATCCTCATTGGCCTCTCCAATGTGTGTTTGGTTGCACTTGTGCACCCACTATAGTCGCAACTGGTACTCAAATTGTCCCTTTAACCTATCTCTCAACTTGGTCTCCAGTGGATTTGACATGCATGTAGTTAACAGGAGTAAATCTTCAGTTCCATGTGAGATCACTTCATGTGAATTAATTTAATATTTAATTCACTGATCTCTCACTAGTGTATCTTTAGTTACAACTAATTACAACTAGAAAAATTGATTTTAACTCACTTAATTGAGTTAAACTACTTTACAACTCACATAACTACACATCCAACTCTGTTACAACTTTGTATCACTCAGTTACAACAAAGTCCACTATTATGTCACACCAACCAACCTTTGAACTCAAAATTCCTTCAGTTAACTGGTTTACCACAATTTATTGTCTAATTATTGTTAAGAGATAACAATAATCGACATGCATTCCAAAAATAGATGCCCATCCATCCATATAATTTTCTCAACAATATCTAAATATACTAATACTAAAAATAGACTTCGATCCAAATTCTAAAAATAGACATATCACCTAAAAATAGCCTACGGGCCCCACCTAGTGTTGGTGCTTAATTTTCACTTGGATCATCATCTTGTTGAATCTCAACACTCCCTCTCAACAAGAAAGGGATTATCCTTCACCTTGATCTTGTCTCTATGGTATTCGAATTCTCTCTTGGTGAGAACCTTCGTTAGAATATTTGCATCCTGATCTTCCATAGGAATATACTGAAGAAACATGATCTTATAATGCACACAATATCTGATATGATGATACAAAATATATATATGCTTAGATCTATCATGAAACATAGGATTAATTGAGAGTTTAATGCAACTTTTATTATCACAATGAATCACTGTAGGATCTAAATGAGAACCAAACAAACCGACCAGGATCTTCCTCATCCAGATAGCCTCACATGTAGCTTGACTTGCTGCCATGTATTCTGCTTCCTTTGAACTAAGTGCCATAGATCTTTGTTCCCTACTGTACCATAAAAAAACTATAGATCTGATATTGAAAACCCCTCCTAATGTGCTCTTTCTGTCTTTTGGGCTGCCTGCCCAATCTGCATCAATGAAACCACGCAATTTCACCTCATCCATCTATCTACACCATAAACCATAATCAGATGTACCCCTGAGATATCTCAGGACATGCTTTCTCGCCTTCCAAAAGAGCTTGGTAGGCTTAACTATTGCTTTACTAAGCTGGTTCACCGTATAGCATATGTCCGATTTTGTATTAACTAAATACATGAGTGAACCCACCAACTATCGATAGAAAATAGAATCCACTACCTCTCCAAATGTAGCATCCTCTTTCCTCCAGTTTCCTAGAAGAGGAGTATCCATGGGTTTTCATCCCTCCATGTGAAACTTACTGAGTATATCCCTTCAATACTTGCCTTGAGACACAAACAGTTCACCTTATCGCTTCCATATTTCCAATCCATGGAAATAGTGAAGGAGGCCCATATCCTTCATCTCGAACTCCTTTGCAAGGTCCTCCTTTCATGAGTGTATCATCTGCTCATCACCAGTCAGTATTAAATCATCAACATAAAGAACAAGGATTACAAGCTTACCCTCCACCACAATATGGTATAGGTTTGCATCCGCCTCAGTCTTGGTGAAACCAAGTCTAGTGAAATAACTGTCGATCTGAGTGTACCAAGCACGGGGTGCTTGCTTCATCCCAGACAATGCTCTTTTGAGTCTACACACATGAGACTCACTGCTGAAGATCTAAAATCCTTCACGCTACTTAATGTACACTTCTTCCTCAATGATCCCATCAAGGAATGTAGTCTTCACATCCATCTGATGAATGTGTCAACCCATCTACACTGAGAGAGAAAGGGTGGTCCTTATGGAAGAATACCATGCGACAGGTGAAAAGGTTTCTTCATAATCAATCCCCTCAATCTATGAGAAGCCCCGGGCCACAAATATTTCCTTATACTTCTCAACACTCCCATTAGTATCTTACTTTACCTTGTATATCCATATTGAACCTACCACTGATTTATCAACCAGCCTTGGAACAATTTACAAAACACTGTTTTTGACAATGGAGTCATACTCCTCCACCATTGCATCTACCCACGTGGGCTCCTGTACTGCTTCCTGAAAGGAAGATGGCTCAGTCACAATAAATTTTCTCATGAGAGCCATGTATCTAGTGAATCGGTCAGGAGATTGTCTCTATCTGTGCTGTGAAGTAGGGAGTCCTACATTCTATGCTGCATCAAGCTTCAACCTCTCAGCTTCTGACCTCTCAGCTTCTATGTTGCGCCTTTTGCCAGTTCTGATGTTTGGCTCTGTGTGAGTGGACTCCTCCACTCAATGAACCTCCTCCTATGGCTGATCCAAATCTAGAGACTCATCTTTGGGAACAAACAGTTCCTCCTCTGCATGCAAGTCTATCTCCCTCTCAAGCGGCAACTTCATGGCTTCCTCCTCATTTAATTTTATATCTCGTCGCACCACAGTCATTTGATTGTTTGGAAAATACACACAATAATTATGGGGTGTTTCTATGTACCCAAAAAATATCCCAACTTCAGTAGTTGGCTCTAACTTCTTCCTGGCGTTCTTGGTCACATGCACATAAACAAATGAGCCAAAAATCTTAAAGTGATAAACATCTAGTTTCTTACTAGCAAAAGCTTCTTTAGTTGTACTCATGCCAATTACTCTATGAGGAAAATGTTTTTTCACATAAACTACAGTGTTGCATGCTTCCGGCCACAAGTGCATTGGTAGGCCCTAATCAAGTAGCATATCTCATGCAACACCCATGATTGTTTTTTTCTTCCTCTCCCCGAACCCATTCTGCTATGGGTTATGAGGCACTATGAGTTCTCTTCAAATTCAGTGTTTGCTACGGAAGTATTTGAATTCATTTGAGATATATTCACCACCATTATTGCTCCAAAGAGCCTTCACTTGCTTCCCCAACTCTTTCTCCACCAATGCTTTAAAGTCATAGAACTTTGAGAATGTTTGATCCTTCTTCTTCATGAAGAAGATCCAGCATCTACAAGAATAGTCATAAAAAATAATAACATAATATTTGTGTTTTGATGTTGAAGCAACCGAGAATGGCCCACAAATGTTTGTGTGAACTCTCTCCAGGATCACCAAAGCTAGGTTCTCCTTTTCAGGAAAAGTGGTCTTCACAAACTTACCCATAGTACATCCCTTGCAATGATCTATCTATGCAAGTGTACCCTTGGGAAGTCCAGTAGAAATCTGCTGCAAAATTTTTAGGGTGCCATGGTGAAGATGGCCCAATCGCCTGTGCCATAATTCACCCTTATCCCAACTCATCACTTCTTCTTCTTTTCCCACCATTGCAGTGCAACCATCTACCTCCAACTTGTAGAGATTCTTGACTTGAATCCCTATCCTCTTGGTTTGACCCATTTTTTTATGTCACAAGAAAGCTTTTCCATCACTGAAAATAACATCATAACCTCTGTCCTCCAACATTGCTACTGAGACCAAGTCTTTCTTTAGAACTAGAACATGCATAACATATTTCAACAAAAATGGTTTACCTAACTCCCTCTCAAAGGTAATGGTACCAATTTTGGTAACACTGTATTATCCATCGTTGCCCATCTCTATATGCATTTGGAGATATTTCTCCTCCAAGTCACTGAAAAGCTCCTTATCTCCCGTCATGTGGAAGGAATCACCATAATCAAGATACCACACCGATCCCATTACACTTGAAACCAAGCATGTGATCAAAGAGAATTCAAGTTCAAATTGTGAGGCAAGGGCCTCACCAACTGCAGTTCTAGCAACCTTCTTGCTCTTCTTTTTCTGTGGGCAGTTATTGGCGAGATGCCCATGTTCATGAAAATGAAAACACTTCACCTTGGAAAAATCCAGCTTCTTGCCTTTATCCTCAGATTTTGAATGGGATTTATACCCTTCCCTTTCCTTTCTTTGGTAGCCAAACCACAATCCTCTTCATCATCATGCTTTGATGAAGAGTCATCTCAGGTGTTCCGCCTGAACCCCTCCTGCACTAGATCTGACCATAGTTGTTCCCAATCTGGCAGTTGTTTCCATTCGTTGACAGAGTATTGATAGTGCCAATTCTTAGGAAGTCCCAAGAGAGCCAAACTCACCAAATCATCATCAGTAACCGTGATTCCAACACTCCCCAGTTCATCCTGAAATTGGACAAAATTTGTGAGATACTTAGGAATATTGTCTCCCTTCTCCATCTTGATATTTTTGAGTTTATCCTTCAGCGCCAATTTCCTATGGTTGCTGCTTCTTTGGAAAAGATCCGTCAAAGCCTTCCACATTGAAAATGGAGTAGCTTTCCCATGAAGGCTTGAGACAATATGGTCTCTCACACCTTCCAATAGAATCATTTTCATCTTCGCTACTTTCTTTTGCCAGGTGTCAAGTAATGCAACATCCGTCGAAGTGGGCTTAGGAACATCACTATTGATGAATTCATTCAAGACATTATCTTCAAGCACTATGTCCATCCTATCCTTCCATGAAATTTAGTTCAAGCTGCCCTCGAGTGCATACTCTAATCACAAATTATTGAAATCCATTTCGATGTTTACTCAATTGTCGCACCAAGAAATTCCTGCAGCAAATTCGAATTGTTTCCACCAACAAACTCAGCTACTGCTTCAATATTGCAATCTTCTTTTCTCTGATACCATGTAGAAATTTTAATACAATTATGCATTTCCAGATTCTCCTAATCTAACAATTATATGCAAAATACAGAATCCTTCTACTTAATTCTTTGCAGAAATTTAATCGCTAATTGCAATCACATGAAGAAAAATAAATCACACATAACACAGATCTTTTTACTAGGAAATTGTAAAGCTAAAGACCCCACTATCATATATTATGTATATATCATGGATCGTGAAAAAATCTCATATAAAAATCTATGCCAAGAGCTCTCAGTACAATATACAATCGTCTCACACTGTCATACAAAAACGAAGTCCACTAGCATGTCCCACCAACCAAACTTTGAACTTGAAGTTCCTTCAGTTAACTGGTTTGCCACATCAGTTAACTGAAATCAAGTGCTTCAAGAGAATAGATTATTATTTATTGTCTAATTATTGTTAAGAGATAACAATAATCGACATGCATTCTATTTTTAGACATGCATTCCACGAAACAACTTCACACATGCATTCAAAAAATAGATGCCCATCCATCCATATAATTTGCTCAACCATCTATTAATAGGTTACTACTGAAAATAGACTTTGATCCAAATTATAAAGGTAGACATATCACCTAAAAATAGCTTGTGGGTGCCACCTAGTGTAGGTTCTTAATTTTCACTAGGATCATCATCTTGTTGAATCTCAACACTCCTTCTCAACAAGAAAGGGATTATCCTTCACCCTGATCCTGTCTCTATGGTATTCAAATTTTCTCCTAGTGAGCACCTTCATTAGAATATATGCATCTTGATCTTCCAGGAATGTACTGAAGAAACATGATATTCCAATACACACAATCTCTGATATGATGATACTGGATATCTATATGCTTAGATATATCATGAATCACAGGATAAATTGAGAGTTTAATGCAACTCTGATTATCACAATGAATCACTATAGGATCTAAATGAGAACTAAAAAAACCAACCAGGATCTTCCTCATCCAAATAGCCTCACATGCAGCTTGTCTTGCTGCCATGTATTTTTCTTCCACTGAACCGAGTGCCACAGATCTCTGTTTCCTGTTGTACCAAGAAACTGCTATAGATCCGATACTGAAAACCCCTCCTGATATGATCTTTCTTTCCATTAGGCTACCTCCCCAATCTACACTCATGAAGCCATGCAACATCACCTCATCCTTCTGTCTATACCATAATCCATACTTAGATGTGCCCCTAAGATATCTCAATACATGCTTGTGTGCCTTCCAAAAGATATTGGTAGGCTTAATCATCACCTGACTAAGTTGTTTCACTGCATAACATATGTACGGTATTGTATTAACTAAATAAATGAGCGAATCGACCAACTATCGATAGACATTAGCATCCACTACCTCTTTAGATGTAGCATCCTCTTTCCTCCAGTTTCCTAGAAGAGGAGTATCCATGGGTTTGCAGCCCACCATGTGAAAGTTACCGAGTATCTCCCTTGCATACTTGCCTTGAGACACAAAATATTCACCTTCTCGCTTCCATATTTCCAATCCAGGGAAATAGTGAAGGAGGCCCATATCCTTCATCTTGAAATCCCTTGCAAGGTCCTCCTTGCATGAGTGTATCAGTTTCTCATCACCAGTTTGTATTAAATCATCAACATAAAGAAAAATGATTAAAAGCTTACCCTCCACCACAATCTACTATAGGTTTGCATCTACCTCACTCTTGGTGAAGCCAAGTCTAGTTAAATATCTGTCGTTCTGAGTGTACCAAGCACGAGGTGCTTACTTCAGCCCATACAACGCTCTTTTGAGTCTACACACATGTGACTCGTTGTTGAAGATATCAAATCCTTCAGGGTGCTTAACGTACACTTCTTCCTCAATAATCCCATTAAGGAACGTGTTAGCACCCTGTAATCAGCAAGACTGGCAAATTCTGACAACAGGGAGAACATCGCTTCAACCACTTTGGGATTCTAGGATCTAGCCCTCCTAAATCCGGAGAGGGATCTCTCCAATAAGTGCAAAGATGGATCTATCTTTAAGGTTTTTGGTAATGATATTAGGCTAGTTATGAAGGTCGAGGGTTTTGTTTTTTATTGGATGGTTGAGCATGAAAATTATTTGAGGTGGAAATTTCTAAATGCAAAGAGTTTCAAAGGTGTGAAGTTGCAAGAAAATAGAACAAGCTTTGGCCAAGAAGATAGATAATTGCAAGTTTTATTCCATTGGGCAAGTCATCTATGTCTAAGGATCTCTTTAAAGTATTATTTTATGGGATGAAATGTTACAAAAAGAGGGGATTTAAACAAATAAAGAACAAAGAGTAGCCTAAGATCATGCAAGTACTTCTAAACTAGCCTGCTTTTGACATACACTTAAGAAAGACATAAAAGTAATCTAAGATCAGGTAAGTACTTCAAAACTAGCCTACTTTTGATGCACTTTCAATAGAAAAAACATTTTAAAACAAAGGGAAACTTGAAGGCAAATTTTGGAGAAGAAACTAGCGGGTTGGGCTCACCACAAATCCTCTCCTAGCTCTACTCTACTTGGTAAATTTCAAGACAAACAGAAATATAACAAAGAATTGCCTAAGATCTGGTAAGCGTTTCAACACTAGCCAGCTTTCAACACATTCCAAGGGAAACATTCAGACAGTCTTTGGGGATAAACTAGGACTAGGGCACACCATATCTTCATTAGTTCATCTCTACTTAACATATACTGAAAATGACATTTAAGAATAAAAAATAGCTCAGATATTAGGATGAGGGAACGTCAGCATTCCTATGCTTAAACTGAATTAAATCATTCCTAAATAACACAAATCGGAAGAAAACATGTATATAAATATTTTCAGTCAAAGAAAGGTACTGATATATAGTAGGTATTAAATATATGCATGTTGTTCTTTACAAGAGAAGAAACAAAAACAGAAATAAAATAACAATTTGTTGACGAGAAAATATATCCGTCCAACAGCATGGGATCTCCCCGGTAGAAAGTCCCAATCGGACCTTGAACTATTTGGAATAGGGATCCCGTCCGGGGTGTGGGTTCGGCTACCGCTTTAGTCACCTTCCCTTTGGTCTCAAAAGAACTTGCTCAAACCTGCAGACACACACTTATTCGCATGATACAAAAGACAAGGTTGATGCATTAAACATGTATATCACAGTACGTGTAGCAAGATAGATAATAAAGCATACACACCGAAGGAGATGTTGTCAACAACACATCTTTAGGGTTATGCTTGTAGGCGATTTTGACCACGAAAGAAAAAGTTCTTTATGGCGAGATTCCCCTTTACTTTCTGAAAGATAAAATGAAATGCTAATAAACAAAGTCACTAACATCCATTCAGTAAGCAATTAATATATACATCATTAACACACATACAGGTAACCATGATGCATAAATGATGCCATTAAAGAGTGCAGTCTCATTAATCAAATGATATTCTGAAACTGTAAAGAAATACTCATAGTGTTCATCAAGCAAAACACATCAGATCCAAAAGGAGTTTCAACAGGTATTTGTATTCATATGCCAAAAGAGTGTTCTCTTTAAGTACAATGCTCTGTAGCTTTTAAGTCCCAAAAAGAAGCCCTTTAAATTTTCCCCAGAGGGGTTTTTATAGATCAGAAATTCCCTTTGGGCTCCCTGACTCTTCGCCTGCCTGCCGGTTGAGTTGCCCTGCGACCTGGGAGAAAAATGCGACCTGCGACCTGGCCAGTGAGTGCGACTTGCGACCTGTTTGGCAGTGCGACCTGCGACCTAGGGAGCAGTGCGACCTGCGACCTAGTGAACAGTGCGACCTGCGACCTATTGAACAGTGTGACCTGCGACCTATTGAACAGTGCAACCTGCGACCTAGTGATACTGAGTCATGGAGGTGGGCATGCAATAGAGAGATCAGGAGCATCAATCTGCTTTCCTTTGAGGAAGTCTTGCCAAGTCTGGTATTCTGTTGCTATGGGAGAGACTAGAGGGACCTCCTCTTTCAACTGATGCATACACTCCAGAGCATTCGAGATTAGAGTTTCTTTCTTTTGGGAGATCTGGTTTGAAAGGGAGGCGAGCTTGGTGTAAATCCGTACTGGCGCAACAAGCAATTGACCCAAATTTTCTTGTGATGCTGCGACCTCCGGGGCGGCAGCAGCTTGCTTGATAGGCTGCAGGAATGACTGGATTTCTTGATCTACTTGTTCCCAGGTCTTACTTTCGTCCAATGCCCCTAGCGAAGGAATGTGGTGAAGAGTGTGCATTGAGTCTATGCCGCTGATCAGGTGGTCGTATGAAGACATTACTTTGTCCAAATCTTTGGATAGCTTGTCCTTGGATTGCATCTTCATCCGGATTTGGACTTTGGCATCTTGTGTATGAATCCAATCCTTCGTAGGAAAATGCTCGGGAACTTGAGGGTATTGCACTGTCCAGTTCATCATTTTATCTAAAGCAACCAAGGCTTCCTTGAGCTGCTCATGCTTCTGCTTAGTTTCTGCTCGTGCTCTTACCAATGGGGCGACTGTTTGCTTTATGGTGAGCATTTATCCATACACCTGCCTCATGGTCGTCTCTAATACATCGAATTCTTTTATAATGGCAAGTGGAACTTCATTGACTGGGGGAGCCTTGTTTTGGAGTTGTTGCATCTCTTTTTCCAACACCGACCTCTCCTGTTCTGCCTTCTTCTCCCGCTTCTCTTAGTCTGTTTTGTAGAGAAATGATTTCTCTACTCATTCTGGTGATATTCTCTTCCGTGGCCGCAGTGAAAGCAGTGCCTACCTATGCTATCATCACAGGGTTAGTCCTAGTATCAAGGACTATGTCTTTTTCAGTTGCGACCATGGATGCGACGGAAGGACTTTGTGCCATGGACCTTCTCTTCTCTTGCCGAATTTTGAAAGAGAATTGGTCGAATGTGAGCCTGGTTAGGTCGAAGACCTCCTCTTCCTGCCCCTGGGGGGAATCAACATCGGAGAGAATGTTTCCTATACCGCCTAGAGAGACCTCTAGGGGAGATATGTCGATATCTTCTATTAATTCATCCTCCTCATATTTCTTCTTCTTTTCCTCCTCTTCTCTCTTCTTCCTTTCTTCTTCTTCCCTTTGTTGGTGCTCGCTTTCTGCCTTGTCATGATCTTCCCTCCTCCTGTGTTCTATTTCTGTTGCTGCTTCTATTTCGGCTTTCCTCTTTCGTTCGGCTGCGGCAGCTTGGTTTGCTTTCTTTTGGCGTTTAGCTTCAGCTTTGTCAAGTTCTTCCTTGAGTGCCCGTTCTGCTGCAACCTGTGCTTCCTTTTCCTGCTTTTCCTTTCTGGCCTCCTCAGCCTGCTTCTTCTTCTGATCTGCCTTTGAATTCTTCTTGCGTTCTCCTCGTCCTCCTTTATCTTCTTTTCTTTCTCCTGCTGGGCTTTGGCCTCTGCTTCTCTCTATTGGGAAGAGGTGTCAGGCCCTGTGCTGGTCTGGGGCTTTTTAGCTAGAGAGGAAGAAGCGCCTCCTAACTTACAGCTCCTGTCCTCCAAGCTTTGGTCATCCTGATCCTCCTGGCCAGAGTCAACCCCCGGAGTGAGTTGTCTATCGGCATTGTACCAGTTCCTTCTCTCATCTTCTTCTGGGCGTTCTACATGTTGGTAGTTCCATTTGAATTTGGCCTTCTTGCAGTGTTCGAGAACTTTCCTTACTGGGTCGTATGTTCGGTACTCCGAAGTCCTTAGGTGATAACTTTTAATCTCTTCTCCTTCAACCCCTACCTCTTTGAAGTCTTTAACCATATAGGCACCGATAGTAAGGGGTAGAGCGGGCCAAGGCTTCTTCTTCCCTTTGGACAGGACACTGGAGAAACCCGAGGTCATTTGGAAGCATATCTCTTGCATGAGCACCTTGTCTGTAAAAAAACGAGGCAAAGCATGTGGTGGCTTGAACGTGCCGAAGACTCAGATGATAGTATATTCAGCGAACGAAAACCAATGCGCCACTTGGCCTAGCGTCTCCCTAGCTCTCCAAGACATGCAAGGGGCGTCCTGGCCAAATAATTTCCGGAAAAGAGCGGGGATGAATATCTGAGAAATTGGTTCTATATCATGTTTGTACCTGGATTCCCAGAACACCTTGGTTTGTAGATGAATTGCACGAGTCTATGTGGAATCCCAGTTATGTGCCCATCCCTCAAAATGCAACCACTCACAGACGACATCCAACAGATAAGAGGCCATATAGAACTCAGAAGGCATTCCTTCCTCTGGGGCCAATGCCGAAGACAAGTTTGTCTGTATTGAGGTCATCAATATATTAGCCCAGTTGAAATGAGTGCCATGCACCATTACATGTTCCATGATAGTAGCCCATGTGCCGTTGAAGGTAGTGGTGTTCGGGCGCCCGTACAATCTGCAGAGCATGGCAGCTACTAATTTATATACTTTTCTCAGGGTGGCCATTGGATATTCTTGTTCCTTCTTGACTTTGAATTTGTCGGGTTCCGCCCACCACTGCCTGATAGTGTCAACTATAGGGACTGCATTGGCAAGAGCCCATCCTTGGGTAAATTTTTCTTCTGGTTGAGGCAACGAGTAATACACATGGGCGTCTGAGCCTACGAGCGTTGAGAAAGCCTTGCCTTCGCTGTCTTGGATCACGAACCTTTTGGGATCTGTTTTCTGTATGATCCACTCTATCATTTCGGGACACGGGAATATGGCCGGATTCGCCCCTGCGAGATGCAGTTTGGACCTTTTAACTTTTATGTATATTTCCCGGTCTGGGAGATCTTCTGGAAATTCCACTTCCAGTATGGCGAACTCATGATATACTTGGTACCATCACATGCTGTCCCCTTTTGCAAAGGTGCAAAGGGTATCTCTGTATATCGGCGGTGGGGACATTTGCATGTCCGTGTCTATATCTTCTTCCACCACTTGCTTGTCCTTCTTCCGGGACACTGGGGGTGCCATGTCGCTAGAATCCGAGAGAACAGGTATACACTCCGCGTCTGCTTCAAGTTCACCTGTAAAATTCATGAAGGAATCCCATGATAAGAACGACATGATGATAAAAACCAATTACAGTTTGTCAAAGCTAGGGCACAAACAAAATTTGAAATAATGGCCTACTGGGTCACGGGGTCGCAGTTTGAGAGGAAATAGCCAACATGCGACCTTGCGACTTTGCGACTAGGTCGCTGGGTCGCAGGGTCGCGAATCTAGAAAAAGTATGAAAATGCGACCTTGCGACTAGGTCGCTGGGTCGCTAGGTTGCAACTTTAGAAAACCAGGGAACATGCGACCTCACGACCTTGCGACTAGGTCGCTGGGTCGCTAGGTCGCAACTTTAGAAAACCAGGGGAAAATGCGACCTTGTGACCTTGTGACTAGGTCGCTGGGTCGCTGGGTCGCAAATCTTGAAAACCAGGGGAAAATGCGACCTTGTGACCTTGCGACTAGGTCGCTGGGTCGCTAGGTTGCAAATCTTGAAAACAATGGAAACTGCGACCTTGCGACCTTGCAACTAGGTCGCGGGTCGCAAGTCCTGCTAGGGCTTCCCCGAGGGTTTGAGCGCGCGCGGCGTGGAGTGTTTTTTCCTTTAACTGGGAGAATACAAAACAAACAGGGTCCAGGCATGTCAAGGAGTAATTCTTGGTGTAGGGGAGTAGCCATGGAAGTCTAAAACATAACAGCTAATAATTTTGGTCACTTGGGGGGAGCAAACAGGAATCAGAAAACCCTAAGCAAGAAAAGCAGACAAGGGTTGAGGTAAATTAACAATTTAAAGGCTGAGGATGTCTGGGATTAGTAAGAAAAACAAAAAGGGAAAGAGCAGGAGGAAAATGGCAACTTACCCGAGAAAAACGCACGCCAGTCGACCTGTCAGAGCCGTTTCTTTCTATTCGTTGAATGTGAAAAGTGCGACCTAGCAACCTAGATTATATAAAGGGGTCGCACGTGCGGGCATTTAATGAGGTTGCAAGGTCGCAATTTGAGTGATTTAGAAGATCTGCGACCCTGCGACCTTGCGACCTGGCGATCTGGGGGTCGCGGGGTCGCAGTTTTCATTAAAAGTTGCATTTTGTGACTTCGCGACCTTGCGACCTGGTGACCTGGGGGTCGCAATTTTCTAAAAAAGGAGTTTTGCAACTTTGCGACTTAGCCCTATGGATTCTTTACTTGGTTTTTCTTTAAGTTCAAGGGGCTCCAAAAAATTTTGAAGTGGGGTTTTTTGGAGGGTGTTGTAGAGGCTACAACAAATGGCAATTCACTGGACGAACTCAGAGTCTGTGCCGATGGTTAGTCTTGGCGGGGGGAGGGAGGGGTCTCTGCTGGCTGTTTTCTTTTACCTTACGGTCGACATTGCCTAGCCTTTTGGCACCTTGCTGGGTTGCTCAATCTGCTGGCCTGTTCGGGTGCTGTTTAACCAAAATTCATTTCTTCAGGTCTCCGGACTGGAAGGGTTGGAGAACTCCAAGTGGCTACAGGCTCCGGTATGATTATTTTGTCCTCATCGTGTTGCTCCGCTGCCAGAAAACCTCTCGGTCCCGGTGGAGTCACTGCCTAGGAATCGTGAACGTTGCTCCGCTGCCAGCGAGCCTAGTCAGTACCCTGGTGGAGTCGTTACATCACCTCTTTGTGCAGGAAGCCTTTCTCAATCCTTTACCCTTTATTAGTGTGCTATTGCACTTATTTTGAATGTGCCTGAGGCACTTATTTAGATGTGCTCGTGGCACTTATTTGAGATGGAAATTTAGCCTGGGCGGATGAGGGATCCTGACTTATTTTGCTTGCAGAGAGGTTGTTCCTGGTCTGGTATGAGGACTTTGGTTTTTCCCAGATACCCTGTCGTAGCATAGAGTACCTCTTTTCCCTTCTGATCTACTTACCACTACATCGTACTTTCTTTTGCAGACACCCTCTCAGACTGGCGAGGTAGGCTTCCCGCTTGATGACTTGAGCTAGGTCATATGCTGCCTTCAGGTGTAGAGAACAAGCAAGCTTTTGCCGCCTTCGAGTCTATTGGAAAATGCCTTCCATCAACATAGAACCTGTTGCAGTGTGCCAATTGCGTGTCTCTAACAGATCATTCCTTTAAAAGTTATATATATATTTGGACAAAGGCGAGAAAAGAAACTATGGTACAAGGATAAGATAGCCCTCTAAGGGCTGCTAAGTGAAATAGTGTTTGAGGTCATGGCCGTTCACCAGGAGGACCTCGACTCTTCCCTCAAGGGTTTGTAGTCTAAACGTATGGGAACCTATTTTTTCTTTAACATGGAAAGGACCCGTCCATAGTGCTTAGAACTTAGAATGTTTTCCCTTTTCTTCATGAGATTTATCCCATTTTAGGACCAGGTCTCCTATCTCAAAGTTTTTATTCCCTACGGATTTTTTATCAAACCATCTCTTGATTCGGCTTTGGTGGATGGCGAACTTTTCCCGGGTTTTTTGCCTTTCTTCCTCCAACTTCAGTAGGGTGTCAATTCGAGTTTGCAAGGAAGGGCATGGGGTACCATGACATTCCTGGGATAGCTGAAGGGCAGGGAGAGATAAGTGGGGAGGAAGAACAGCTTATTTTCCGTACACGAGAAAATAGGGAGAGGTGCCTAGGGAGGACTTAGGCGTGACGCGGTCGGCCCAAAGTGCATTGTGAAGGGCGTTGTGCCAGTTGCGCTGGTGGGATAGCAGGGTCTTCTTGATGATGCAGATCAGATTTTTATTAGTCGAATCAGCTAGACCATTTCCTTGGGGATAGTAATTTTCCGAATGTTTAAGAACGATACCGTTTTCCAGGGAAAAATCACATAATTTAAAAGATGAAAAGTAAGTTGCATTATCAAAAACCAAGGAAGTTGGAACACCAAACCTGGTTATGATGGAACGAGTGATGAATTCTATTACCTCCTGATCATTGATTTGGCGTAAAGGTGATGCTTCGACCCACCTGGTAAAATAATCGGTAGCTGTGAGAATGTACCGGTGCTGTTTGGAGGAGTGAGGTATGATTTCGCCAATGAAGTCCAAGCCCCACTGTTGAAAAGGTTCTTCTACTGCTACTGACAGTAAGGGGGCAGCTGGCCGTGCTTCTCGGTTTGCGAACTTCTGGCACTGGATGCACTTCCGAACATATGCATGCGCGTCTCTGAATAGGGTTGGCCAATAGTATCATGCGTGCATTATCTTATGGGCGGTGGTATCCCCGGCAAAATGACCCCCAGCTGGTCCGTCGTGTAGCTCAGTCAAAATTTTCTATGCTTCATCATGTTCTAAGTAGCGTAGCATGACCCCATCGTAATGTTTCTTGAAAATATTCCCATGGATCAGCTGGTAAGATGTCGCTTTGAGTCTTATCGCACGTTTCTGCCGGGCAGTAAAAGCGGGGTCCAGAGTACCCTGGGCAAGGTATCCTGAAATGTCTGAGTACCAAGAAGGGTTACTCAACTGAGGCACATGGTCGCTCTGGTACATATCGATCTCTTGTTCCCAACACTCTTGCTCGACTCCATGGGAACTTGCCGCCTCTGCAGCCATTTGACATAAACCCTATCCTTTAATGGTGTGAGCTGGCTTAAATTCTAAATCATACTCTTGCAAGCATGTCACCCAGTTGCCTCGACTCTCGCTTAGCTCTTGCTGCATGAACAACGAGCGGACCGCTGGATGTGGCACGAAGACTGTGACGTGGCTTTTCAAGATGTAGGGTTTGAAGTGCTTGACTGCTTTGTAGACCACATAGGCTTGCTTCTTGATTTCAGGGTAGTTTAATTCAGCTCCTTGTAAACCAGTACTCATGAAGGAAATGGGTCGCTCGTCATTGTTGCCGTCTTTCTGCGTGAGGACAGCTGCAAGTGAAGAATCTGAAGCGAAAGTATATAGGATGAAATCTCTACTAAAGTTCAGAATTTGAAGGGATGGTGCTTCCGCTATGGCCTGTTTGATTTTGGCGAACGCCTCCTTCTCTGGCGAATTCCATTTGAACATTGCATTCTTTTTAATCATCCCCTGCAATGGTCTAACTATCTGGGCGAAATCCGATATGAACTTGCGGACAAAATTGATTTTTCCCAGGAAAGACTGCATTGCTTTCTTACTGCTCGGGGGGGAAATCTGGGCAATAGTTTTTGCCTGATCTAGATCTACTACAATGCCCTGCTTTGTAATAATGTGGCCTAGCAGGTTCCCTTCTGCCACAGCGAAAATGCTCTTTTTCGGGTTGAGAGAAATCCCGTACCTCCTGCACCTCTCGAAGATTTGTTTGAGGTGGCGTAAGTGATCGTCCCGACGTTTTGAAAACACAGTGACGTCGTCCAAATAGACTACCACGCTCTGACCTATCAAACCACGGAAAGCTATGTCCATGGCTCATTGGAAAGTTTCCCCCGCGTTAATCAATCCGAAAGGCATGCGCCTGAAAGCGAATGTTCCCCATTTGGTCCAAAAGGTAGTTTTCAACCTGTCTGGTTCGGCTACTAGTACCTGGTTGTAACCGGAGAATCCATCCAATAAAGAGAACATTTCAGATCTAGACACAGCTTGCAATATTTGTTCCATAGGTGGCACAGGGTAATTATCTTTGTTCGAGGCTCAATTCAAATTCTGGAAATCTACACATAAGCGGATCTCACCAGACTTCTTCTGAACCAGGACCAAATTTGATACCCATGTGGAGTGACGAACTTTGAAAATAATGCGTGCGTCCAACAGCTTCTTGAGTTCTTTTAGAATCATTGGTTCCAACATAGGGTGTACTTTCCTGAGCTTCTGTTGGAATGGCTTCACACCTTCCTTCATGGGTATGACGTGCTGAATAATCCAAGTGTCGTACGTGCGCAAATCATTATACGTCCAAGCAAATACGTCTCGATACTTCCGAAATAGTTGGGTGAATGCCTGCGTCTCTTCATCAGTACACTCTTTCCTGAGGTTAATGAACTTCGGGTCCTCTTCTGATCCCAAATTTACTTGCCGATGTGCCAAAATAGAACTTTGTACCTTGGTATTTGGGGGGCCTCGTAATCGGCTTTGCAGGTCGAAGAGCTTTTCAAGTGATACTATTCCTTTAGGCATGGGGTTTTCCTTGCATTTTTCATGCTCTTCCTGCAAGGCTTGGTCGTGGTCCGCTTCATCAATCGTCGCGTCTTTGAACACTTCAGTGTTGAGCATAAATTATAATATCTATTGATCATCATCAAAAACGCAGAGATTAGTAACATTATCTAGCACGGATGGTCTATAAATAACTTCAATCGAAAAACCGTCCCTTAAAGGGGTAAATCTAGCGGCAGCATTAGCTAGAGTATCAGCTGCTGCATTGTGCATTCTAAGAACAGATTTAATTCCAAAAGCATCAAAATCAGAAATAAGACGCCATACCTCTTGCTGATAAGCTTTCAAATGTAGAGACAAACAATGAATGGTATTGCGTACCTGCCGAGTGATAATCTCGGAATCTCCAATAACTCGTAAGCACCTTACCTTTAAATCCAATGCCTTCTTGAGTCCAAGAATTAGAGCTTCATATTTCGCAGTATTGTTCGTGCATTGGAACTCAAGCCGGCATGATATCAAGAATTTGTTCTTTTGAGGGTCAAGCAAGATGCAGCCCGCACCAGCTCCGTCAAGAGTTTTGGAACTGTCATAGTACAGGGTCCATACATCGTTTTCTGGTTCCTTTGGGATTGCGGGTTGGGGCGGGACCTCAGTTTTAGTTTGGTGTAAGACGGGAGTGAATTGATCTTCCGCGACAAGTGTCAGTTCAAACTGGGTCTGGGGATCTACTGGAGATTGAGGAGGGTGATAACATCCAAAAATGGCTTCCAAGAAGCACATGCCGAGTTCCTCCTGAGAAAAACTAATGGGTTCATTAGTAGCATCCAAATCGGTCACAGTATGTTTCATATAAGGCTCGCTTTCAACCCGGACTTGGTTATTCTAGCCCTTGTAAGGAAGCCAAAGGTGGGACCAGTCAGTGGTGAAATATCCTTGTAGTTTGTTGGACCAGTCCCTACTAAGTAATAAGTCGTAGGCTTCCGGAATGTCAACGACTACAATGTCGATGCATTGGTGGACTCTAGAATCGGACGAGAGGCGGATGATGATGTTGTTCAGTTCTCCTATGGCTGGCACTTGAGTTCTGTCAAGTTGAATGATCCTTGCGTCAGTTTTTTCTGGGCGGATGTTCAGTTTTTTGCAAACAGATAGTGGCATGACGTTTGTGGAGGCGCCGGAGTCAACCAGACAATTATGGACGTTGAAGTTGAAGATCTCAAAAGACAGGAGAAAAGGAGGAGTAGACCCCCTGGAATTTGTATTGATGGCGTTTACGATGGATTGAACACTTGGAATAGGTTGCGCGGAAGTGTTGCTCACATGCTTAGTAACTGAGGAATTGGCGAAGGCTTTAAGAATGAGTTCCCATTGATTTGTGATGCGAGCAAGCTCATAGAGGGATATGTTAGCTCTGGTTTTCTTCATGTCCTCTACGATGTTGTATGTGGAATCAGATTGGGGACTTGGTTCGGTGGTGGTTGTGGTGGAACTCAAGGGGAGCTTGTTTTTTGGATCCGCTCGAGTACTGTCATTTGTGGGCTTCTTAGAGGCAGCTCGTTGTTCATTTCCCGGCGGCAGAATTTTCTGCCGGCAGAATTTTCATTTCTGGGTACTGTCATTTGTAGTTTCTTACAGGTGGGGTCTTAGGATTGTCTGCCATGTTGATATCAATGATTGTAAGGTGGTTGTATCCTCAGAATTTCCCGGTGGTAGAATTTTCATTTCCGGGTACTGTCATTTGTAGTTTCTTACAGGTGGGGTCTTAGGAGTGTCTGCCCTGTTGATATCAGTGATTGTAAGGTGGTTGTCTCCTCGGATAACATAGAATGAAAGGAATGAGGATGCTGGTTCTTCATCCGAGGGAAACTCTTCATCGTGGTCTGAAACATCATCCTCCCCTGCGTCCCTTGGGGTTTGATCATCCAAAAGCTGGTTTACCACTGCAGTCATGCTACCAATCCACTGGGGGCATGTTTTTTCAGAATGGGCAGCCTGGTGGAAAGAGTAGAAGTTATCTTTTCCTATGTCTTCAACGTTCAGAACAGTGTTTGGGTTGGACGGAGGTCGGCTAGTGTTTGGGTTGCTCTTTCTGAAGAAGTGCTTAGGCGCCTTGGCACTAGATGTGGACTCTATACCTTTCCTTTTCAGATCGGAGACTTCATTTGTTAATAGCTTGAGAGTCTTCGCTATACCCTCAAAGTCAAAAGCATCCTTATCCTTATCTGTGGTTTTTTTTGTGGAGGAATGACCCTTTTTCATGATTGGCTTGTGATCATCTCTCCCTTCGTGATCCATGGCTCCTATAGACAACATGTCTCTTTCAACCGTGAGAGTAGCCGTGTAGTTGGTTGCGAGGGTGGCGTGGGCTTCACGTTTAACGAAGACGGCGATATCCCTAGGGAGAGCTTTCGTATAGTAGTCAATGGTGATAGAGTCATCCAAAGCCAGGTTTGGGGGAAATTTTTGCAGTATGGTAGAAAAGCGTTGGTTGAAGTCTTTGACCTTCTCTTTTTTATGACACTTGATGGTACTCAACTCCGTGAGGAGCATGGAAGGTGTTTTATCTTCCGAAAATTTCTGCAGGAACACGCGACGGAATTGATCCCATGATGTAATAGAGGAACTGGGGAGGGAGCGGTACCAAGAGGCCGCTTTGTTTTCAAGAGTGTGGGGAAACAATCGACATGCGACGTCATCAGATTGAACTCTCATGATTTGTAGAGACAGATAAAAACTGCTTATATGATCTTCAACTAAGGTGCCTTTCTCAGGATCGAACCTGGGGAGATGCTTCTCAGGGTGCCAAGGCATATCGTGGAGGGGACCTAAAAGATCTAACGGGGATTGGGCCATCCAGGCGAGTGGTTGCACCCTCCTGGCGCGCTAATGGTATCGGATTTCAGACTCAGATCTGCTCCCCATCCCGGACACCGATGCTTCCCCTTCATGACGAGAGTGTTCATCTTGATTTCTCTCATGGTTGGGCATGTTCCCAAGGTATCCCCAATTGTGGAGAGGCGGCCTATTTTGGTTTGGGCGGCGGTGGGTGGCACATTGTTCCTAGCCTCGGCCTCTATCTCCTCTACCTCCATCCCCGCGGCCTCGGTTCCCCTCACCCTCATTTATGCGGGCTCTATTGTCTTCACCCACATTCCTGCGGGCTCTGTTTTACCCGCCCACATTCCTGCGGGCTCTGTTTCCCTCGCCCACATTCCTGCAGGCCCTGTTTCCTTCTCCTTCTCCCAGTGGAGGGGGCACTTGGTTGTTGTTCAGTTGGATTGGGTTAGGCTGCGGGTCAGGGAAGGGTTCAGTATTGTCAAATTCTTCGCCCTCTTGGAGAATCGGGTCATTTTCCTTAACAGCAGTGGCGAGGTCTTCCAACATGAGATTCACAAACTGGGGTATGGTGCTTACCAGAGCACCATTTCGAGTGATGTTTTCAGGAGGGGTCCTATTGTAGGTCAGGAATTCCATGATTTGGGTATATCGTAAATCCATGAGGAGATTTCGGGCAGCTAGGCGCAAGGCTCTCAACTGCACTCTGGTAATTTCAAAATAACGAGTCTCCTCCCCTGGAATGTCTTCCAAAGGAGGAGGGGCAGGTTCATCATTTATGACCTCCCCGTGGGGAGTTTGTGATGGGATGTTGGTTGTATGCTGGGAGGATGCCATTCAGGCCCTCCTTCTAGCGCCAATTATGTTGATGGGAAAATCTATCCGGCCAACAGCAGGGGATATCCCCAATAGAAAGTCCCAATCAGACCTTGAACCGTTTGGAATAGGGATCCCGTCCGGGGTGTGAGTCTGGCTACCACTTTAGTCGCCTTCCCTTTGGTCTCAAAAGAACTTGCTCAAACCTACGGACACACACTTATTCACATGATACAAAAGACAAGGTTGATGCATTAAACATGTATATCACACTATGCGTAGCAAGATAGATAATAAAGCATACACGCCGAAGGAGATGTTGTCAACAACACATCTTTGGGGTTATGCTTGTAGGCGATTCTGACCATGAAAGAAAAATTTCTTTATGGCGAGATTCCCCTTTACTTTCTGAAAGATAAAATGAAATGCTAATAAAAAAAGTCACTAACATCCATTCAGTAAGAAATTAATCTATACATCATTAACACACATACGGGTAACCATGATGCATAAATGATGCCATTAAAGAGTGCAGTCTCATTAATCAAAAGATATTCTGAAACTGTAAAGAAATACTCGTAGTGTTCATCAAGCAAAACACATCAGATCCAAAAGGAGTTTCAATAGGTATTTGTATTCATATGCCAAAAGAGTGTTCTCTTTAATTACAATGCTCTGTAGCTTTTAAGTCCCCAAAAGAAGCCCTTTACATTTTCCCCAGAGGGGTTTTTATAGACCAAAAATACCCTTTGGGCTCCCTGACTCTTCGCCTGCCTGTCGGTTGAGTTGCCCTGCAACCTGGGAGAAAAATGCGACCTGCGACCTGGCCAGTGAGTGTGACTTGCGACCTGTTTGGCAGTGCGACCTACGACCTAGGGAGCAGTGCGACCTGCGACCTAGTGAATAGTGCGACCTGCGACCTATTGAACAGTGCGACCTGCGACCTAGTGATACTGAGTCATGGAGGTGGGCTTGCAATAGAGAGATCAGGAGCATCAATCTGCTTTCCTTTGAGGAAGTCTCGCCAGGTCTGGTATTCTGCTGCTATGGGAGAGACTAGAGGGACCTCATTTTTCAACTGATGCATACACTCCAGAGCATTCGGGATTAGATTTTCTTTCTTTTGGGAGATCTGGTTTGAAAGGGAGGCGAGCTTGGTGTAAATTTGTACTGGCGCGACAAGCAACTGAACCAGATTTTCTTGTGATGCTGCGACCTCCGGGGCGGCAGCAGCTTGCTTGATAGGCTGCAGGAATGACTGGATTTCTTGATCTACTTATTCCCAAGTCTTACTTTCATCCAATGCCCCTAGCGAAGGAAAGCGGTGAAGAGTGTGCATTGAGTCTATGCCGCTGATTAGGTGGTCGTATGAAGACATTACTTTGTCCAAATATTTGGATAACTTGTCCTTGGATTGCATCTTCATCCAGATTTGGACTTTGGAATCTTGTGTATGAATCCAATCCTTCTTAGGCAAATGCTCGGGAACTTGAGGGTATTGCACTGTCCAGTTCATCATTTTATCTAAAGCAACCGAGGCTTCCTTGAGCTGCTCATGATTCTGCTTAGTTTCTGCTCATGCTCTTACCAATGGGGCGACTGTTTGCTTTATGGTGAGCATTTCTCCATACACCTGCCTCATGGTCGTCTCTAATACATCGCATTCTTTCATAACGGCAAGTGGAACTTCATTGACTGGGGGAGCCTTGTTTTGGAGTTGTTGCATCTCTTTTTCCAACACCGACCTCTCCTATTCTGCCTTCTTCTCCCGCTGCTCTACTACTCTTAGTCTATTTTGTAGAGAAATGATTTCTCTACTCATTCTGGTGACATTCTCTTCTGTGGCCGCGGCGAAAGGAGTGCCTGCCGATGCTATCATCACAGGGTTAGTCCTAGTATCAAGGACTATGTATTTTTCAGTTGCGACTGTGGATGCGACGGAAGGACTTTGTGCCATGGACCTTCTCTTCTCTTGCCGAATTTTGAAAGAGAATTGGTCGAATGTGAGCCTGGTTAGGTCGAAGACCTCCTCTTCCTGCCCCTGGGGGGAATCAACATCGGAGATAATGTTTCCTGTACCGCCTAGAGGGACCTCTAGGGGAGATATGTCGATATCTTCTATTAATTCATCCTCTTCATCTTTCTTCTTCTTTTTCTCCTCTTCTATCTTCTTCCTTTCTTCTTCTTCCCTTTGTTGCTGCTCGGTTTCTGCCTTGTCATGCTCTTCCCTCATCCTGCGTTCTGTTTCTGCCGCTGCTTCTATTTCAGCTTTCCTCTTTCGTTCGGCTGCAGCAGCTTGGTCTGCTTTCTTTTGGTGTTCAGCTTCAGCTTTGTCAAGTTCTTCCTTGAGTGCCCGTTCTGCTGCAGCCCGCGCTTCCTTTTCCTGCTTTTACTTTCTGGCCTCCTTGGCCTGCTTCTTCTTCTAATCTGCCTTTGAATTCTTCTTGCGTTTCTCCTCGTCCTCCTTTATCTTCTTTTCTTTCTCCTGCTGGACTTTGGCCTCTGCTTCTCTCTGTTGGGAAGAGGTGTCAGGCCCTGTGCTGGTCCGGGGCTTTTTAGCTAGAGAGGAAGAAGTGCCTCCTAACTTACGGCTCCTGTCCTCCAAGCTTTGGTCATCCTGATCCTCCTGGCCAGATTCAGCCCCCGGAGCGAGTTTTCTATCGGCATTGTACCAATTCCTTCTCTCATCTTCTTCCGGGCATTCTACATGTTGGTAGTTCCATTTGAATTTGGCCTTCTTGCAGTGTTTGGGAACTATCCTTACTGGGTCGTATGTTCGGTACTCCAAAGTCCTTAGGTGATAAATTTTAATCTCTTCTCCTTCAGCCCCTACCTCTTTGAAGTATTTAACCGTATAGGCATCGATAGTAAGGGGTAGAGCAGGCCAAGGCTTCTTCTTACCTTTGGACAGGACACTGGAGAAACCCGAGGTCATTTGGAAGCATATCTCTTGCATGAGAACCTTGTTTGTAACAAAACGAGGCAAAGCATGTGGTGGCTTGAACGTGCCGAAGACTCGGATGATAGTATATTCAGCGAACGGAAACCAATGCGCCACTTGGCCTAGCGTCTCCCTAGCTCGCCAAGACATGCAAGGGGCATCCTGGCCAAATAATTTCTAGAAAAGAGCGAGGATGAATATCTGAGAAATTGGTTCTATATCCTGTTTGTTCCTGGATTCCCAGAACACCTTGGTTTGCAGATGAATTACACGAGTCTGCTTGGAATCCCAGTTATGTGCCCATCCCTAAAAATGCAACCGCGCACAGACGGCATCCAACAGATAAGAGGCCATATAGAACTCAGAAGGCATTCCTTCCTCTGGGGCCAATGCTAAAGACAAGTTTGTCTGCATTGAGGTCATCAATATATTAGCCCAGTTGAAATGAGTGCCATGCACCGTTACATGTTCCATGATAGTAGCCCATGTGCCGTTGAAGGTAGTGGCGTCCGGGCGCCCGTACAATCTGCAGAGCATGGCGGCTACTAATTTATATACTTTTCTCAGGCTGGCCACCGGATATTCTTGGTCCTTCTTGACTTTGAATTTGTTGGGTTCCGCCCACCACTGCCTGATAGTGTCAACTATAGGGACTGCATTGGCAAGAGCCCATCCTTGGGTAAAGTTTTCTTCCGGTTGAGGCAACGAGTAATACACATGGGTGTCCGAGCCTACGAGCGTTGAGAAAGCCTTGTCTTCACTGTCTCGGATCACGAACCTTTTGGGATCTGTTTTCTGTATGATCCAATCTATAATTTCGGGACACGGGAATATGGCCAGATGCGCCCTTGCGAGATGCAGTTTGGACCTTTTAACTTTTATGTATATTTCCCGGTCCGGGAGATCTTCTGGAAATTCCACTTCCGGTATGGCGAACTCATGATATACTTGGTACCATCGCATGTTGTCCCCTTTTGCAAAGGTGCAAAGGGTATCTCTTTATATCGGCGGTGGGGAAATTTGCATGTCTGTGTCTATATCTTCTTCCACCACTTGCTTGTCCTTCTTCCAGGACACTGGGAGTGCCATGTCGCTAGAATCTGAGAGAACAGGTATACACTCCGCGTTTGCTTCAAGTTCACCTGTCAAATTCATGAAGGAATCCCATGATAAGAATGACATGATGATAAAAACCAATTACAGTTTGTCAAAGGTGGGGCACAAACAAAATTTGAAATAATGGCCTACTGGGTCGCGGGGTCGCAGTTTGAGAGGAAATAGCCAACATGCGATCTTGCGACTTTGCGACTAGGTCGCTGGGTCGCAGGGTCGCGAATCTAGAAAAAGTATGAAAATGCAACCTTGCGACCTTGCGACTAGGTCGCTGGGTCGCTAGGTCGCAACTTTAGAAAACCAGTGAACATGCGACCTCGCGACCTTACGACTAGGTCACTGGGTCGCTAGGTCACAACTTTAGAAAACCAGGGGAAAATGCGACCTTGCGACCTTGTGACTAGGTCGCTGGGTCGCAAATCTCGAAAACCAGGGGAAAATGCGACCTTGCGACCTTGCGACTAGGTCGCTGGGTTGCTGGGTCGTAAATATCGAAAACAATGGAAACTGCGACCTTGCGACCTTGCGACTAGGTCGCGGGTCGCAAGTCGTGCTAGGGCTTCCCCGAGGGTTTGAGCGCGCGCAGTGTGGATTGTTTTTTCCTTTAACTGGGAGAATACAAAACAAACAGGGTCCGGGCAAGGTCAAGGAGTAATTCTTGGTGTAGGGGAGCAGCCATGGAAGTCTGAAACATAACCGCTAATAATTTTGGTCACTTGGGGGGAGCAAACAGGAATCAGAAAACCCTAAGCAAGAAAAACAGACAAGGGTTGAGGTAAATTAACAATTTAAAGGCTGAGGATGTCTAGGATTAATAAGAAAAACAAAAAGGGAAAGAGCAGGAGGAAAATGGCAACTTACCCGGGAAAAACGCGCACCAGTCGACCTGTCAGAGCCGTTTCTTTCTATTCTCTGAATGTGAAAAGTGCGACCTAGTGACCTAGCTTATATAAAGGGGTTGCACGTGCGGGAATTTAATGAGATCGCAAGGTCGCAATTTGAGTGATTTAGAAGATCTTCGACCTTGCGACCTTGGGACCTGGCGACCTGGGGGTCGCAAAGTCGCGGGGTCGTAGTTTTCATTAAAAGTTACGTTTTGCGACTTCGCAACCTTGTGACCTGGCGACCTGGGGGTCGCGGGGTCGCATTTTTCATTAAAATTTGTGCTTTGCGACTTCGCGACCTTGCGACCTTGTGACCCTTAGGTCACGGGGTCGCAAGGTCGTGGGGTCGCAATTTTCTAAAAAAGGAGTTTTGCGACTTTGCGACTTAGCCTTATGGAGTCTTTACTTGGTTTTTCTTTAAGTTCAAGGGGCTCCAAAAAAATTTGAAGTGGGGCTTTTTGGAGGGTTTTGTAGAGGCTACAACACAATTTACAATAAGAAATAACATCACAGTCGACATCGACCAGGATCCCATAAATCAGCTTGTATTGATGCTCCAAACCAGTTACAGCTTTAAGCCCAATGCTCTAACTTAGCAATCATCTACACTTCCCAGGCTCGATGAAGAAGTTTACAAGTGTTCTGTCTGTATTAATGTTTTTCATTTAAGATTAAGCTCAATGGGAGCTCTTATTGACTTTTGAGGCTCTGTGTTATGTTAAAGTAACTCTGCTGATATTTTTTCATTAATTTTATTTGAAGAATTAACTCTCTGGCTGCGCTGAGACAAATATCTGATCTTGATCAATAACTTCGGCCTTTGTTTGAATGCTTTGAGGCACAGGTGGCTTTGTGGAAGCTGAGAGAATTTAATTTTTCTTAGATGCGGCGGTGGAGGCCTTTCTATCTGATAAACACTTATGATTTTCTTTAAACTATGTTTTAATTTGGAGGATTAGGCTTTTTATAATAAATCTTAGCCGTAATCCTCATAAATTTTTCTTCAATCTTCCATCCTGGTGCGTTATGTCTTCGACACTGATACTCTTTGATTGTGATTTTATTCACTGTGTCTTGCCAATGTGCAGGCCACGCAGGGCTCATATGGCATCAATGTGATGAAGACCGAAACCCACTACAAGTAGGTCCATCCTTCATTTACCAAAATGAATCTACAACCTTCATATATGTATCATTTTCACAAATTCATAACTTTGAAACTGATCCTAGGACCTGTGGGTTATGGGCCCACATACACAATCAATGGATTTTAATTAAATTCACAAGCCATACCTTAGTTTATCCCCTGAGCTCCTTTGAGTGAGATCACCGTTCGATGAGCCAACCTCAGATCGGACGACGTACGTCAATATCGCACTGAGCCCATAGTCGAAATTTAACGCGCGATGAGGGAGTGATGAGGCGGTATTGTCCCGTCGATGTGGTGGCTTTTCACAGGATCACTTGCTATTGAGTGGTTTCCTTTCCATACCAAAAGTGGTGCGGTCAAAACTGCTTCCAACTTTTGAACAGTAAGTGACTGTAGGTTAAACCGGGGTTAATACCCTGTTTCCTATTCACTTTGGTCCATTAAACTCCAAGTTCAAACCTCGGAACTGTGGCTCCATTAACTCATTCCCAGCCTTTGGCTTTCTCTTTAATATAATGGAAAAACCTTTTAATCACCCTTTAACAAATAACATACCCCGGACTTCAAAACTCCCGATAAAACCAAGCTACATAAACCATTTCGGGTTACAAAAGGAGCCCGCTGATGTCAGGGTCTTTGTGACCCAAATTTTTTATCAATTCTACCCTATAAAGCGTATCAGGTCCGTTTTGGGGCCTGCTGACATCAGCCCAAGTGTGACCCAAAATTTTTATCGATTATTCCCTATAAAGTGTATCGGGTCCGTTTTGGGGCCTGCTGACGTCAGCCCAAGTGTGACTCAAAATTTTTATCAAATCTGCCCTGTAAAAATTCCGGGTCCGGATTTCACGACTATGCGAGCAAGAAAACAAGACCCGCTCCAATCAGTTGCTGCCGTGTGTATGCTGACGTGGCGTTGGGGACCACCGGTTCTGTGGGACTACTGACTGTTGTCGTGGCTGTGGGGACCAAGGCGATTGATTGTCGGTCGTTTATCTGCAGATCAGATCGACGGTGGAGATATTTTGAGAAATGCACCGGCGGAAAACTCTTCAAACCATATGAAAAACCCAAAAAATTAATATAAACAAAGGTTTTATGCACCGGGATGGTTTTATATATACGAAGTGCATAGGCGCACAACTGTGGGGCCTTGGTCTATATGGAATCATAATAGGCCTGGGGCTTATATAAGAGGGCAAATCGGCATCGGAGTTTGGTTTAAACACAAACAAATGCGCTTCGTGAGTTGCTCTGAAGTGATAAGCGCTCAGGACCCTAACACTTGGTTCGAGCGCTAGCGCACATGGAGGGGAAGTGGTTTAAGACTAAGCCCAAAGGGGTTTAAGCCTTTGGTAAACAAAACTTATATTTTATGATTTTTTTCAAGTTTTCAATGGATTTTGGGGGTTTCAGTAGAGTTCAAAAATGAGTTTTAAACATGAAAAATTATTTTCATGAATGGAAGAAGGGGAATCATGAAAATAGAGGATTTTTATGGAGGAAAAAGGGGAGCAAAATGAAGGTTAGTTTTCTTAATGGAGGAGGGGGAAAAAGGGATTTTTGCAGCATTCTTTTCTCATGAAATCAACAGAATTCTAGAGTGTAAAATGGGCATAGTAGGGAAGATTTTGGATAGAGGCATGAGGCCCTCAAGAGTCTTCAAGAGATAACACTTTTTTGCAATAAAATTTGTTCCTTGAAGGCTCCAAAAAATGATTTAGCCACCTTTTGGTATAACAAATTTCATAGGTGGCTAACAATGGCTCCACTTGGGGATGGTGCCTTCTTGAAGGCATCAAGAACTTCAGACTTGCATTCTCTGGGAGGTTGACCAGTGCCTCATCCATTGGGTTGCCTTTCTTTCCTTGAATGGTCTTCTTTTGCTCTGAAAACATATTAGCAGCCATAAAAACAATGGATCTTTCATCAACAAGCTTTCTTCCTACCCAATCCTACAGATCTAACATTTTTTCTTCTTTAGAGTGCACTTGGATTGGCAAACTCTTTTACAACATTTTATTCTTTTGAAAGCAGGAAATCTAATCTATTTCTACTCCTTATTTCTCCATGGACTCAGATTAAATAGTTGAGCCCATATGATTCTCTACTTAATCTACTGTCTGTTGGGATTAAACTATCCAACAGATTTTATTCACTAAATTCTACAACAAAAATTTAAAAGCATACAAGTCAGGATTGAACAGTATAACTTGTTGCTGATCTATGGCATAAAAAACAAGCTGCACATAGATCTTATTTTGTAGAAAATCAAAACAAAATGGAAGGCTTAGGATCTAAAATTTCAAAGCATTTCCTTCATCTCTTTTACAGCTCTGTTTTGATTCTTACTTGAGCTGTTCTTTGCTTGTCCTCTGGTTCAAATTTTGAGCTAATTAGAACCAGATTTACATCTTTTTTGACTTAGAATTTGAAATAGATTTGAGTCATTCTCTTTGGAAACTTAGGTTCAGATTTTGAGCATGTTTGAACCTTTAATTTATATCCTAAACTATCTACTGATAAGCCAAGATTAAATAGTTTGGAAAATAGAATTCACTATCCTATCAGCAGAAAATTTAAAACTAATTAGTCAAGATTAAGCTGTTTGACTAACTAGAAGTGTGTTCTTTAGGAGTGGCATTTGAGCTTGCACACTTTCATATTTGTTTCTCTTTTTGGTATGGGGTTGTACCTTTCTTGTTTTTACAATCTGCCCTTTTTTCTTTCTTTCTTTGTTTTTGTAATTTTGATTTTCATAACTTTGAATGCAATGATGGGTGAAGTATTTATAATGAGAAAAAAGATAAAAATTCTTTCAAAACATAACATGGATCAAGAGAAGTAATGCTTAAGAATCTTTCCATTTACAGGACCCCCAAACAATTCTGCCCCATTCAACTCTTGCAAGAAATAGGCATTATTACCAGCAGTTGAATGGATGGAGTAAGGGCCAAGCCATAAGTTGTCAGATTTTCCATGCTTTCCCTTCTCTTCCCTCCTTGAGTCCCACTTCAAAACTTTGTCCCCAATATTGAAATTGATGGCCTTTGTTCTTCTGTCGAAAAGCTTTTTAATGTTGTCCTGCTTCTGCAATGCTTTGTTATAAACCTCCTCTCTAGTTTGTTGAAGATGAATGGTCTGATTTATTCTTCTGATCATGTCATTATCTTCAGTTTGCAACTCTTGAATCAACTTCATCACTGGTACACCAAGGCTAGTTGGAAAAATTGCATTAGTACCATACACAAGTTGGAAAGCTGACATACCAATATATTTCTTCAAAGTCAATCTGTCAGCCCAAAGTGCTTGAACTAGCTTTGTGTGCCAAGAATTTTTTTTGTCCTCCAACAGTTTCTTGATTATGTTCACTAAACTCTTGTTTGAGGATTCTGCAAGTCCATTACCTTGAGGGTAATAGGCCATGGAATGCCCCAATGTTATCTGATATCTGTGACAGAATTCAACCATCTTCTTTGATCCAAATTCTGCTGCATTATTAGTGATGATCTTGGTAGGACAGCCAAACCTAGACAGAATATTATTCTCCATGAATTTTATAATAACATAATCATTGGCTTGCCTACAAGGAATGGCTTCTATCAACTTAGTGAAATAGTCTGTGGCAGTGAGAATCCATCTATGCTGAGAAAAAGATGGTGGATGTATTTCTCCTATGAATTCAAGTCCCCATTGTTGAAAAGGAGCTTCAACAGTGATCGGATGCAGAGGTAGGGGTAGCAGTTTTCTTTTTCCTTCAAAAAATTGACATTTATGACAGATAATGATCATCTTGTGTATATCAAGAAAGAGAGTAGGCCAATAGAAACCAACCCTCAAAATTTTGTTGGTTATTGTCTTCCAATACAAATGACCTCCACACTCTCCTTCATGGAACTCGTGCTTAACCTTCTCTGCATCATACTCAGGAAAAAATTTAAGCAATATACCACTTGAATTTTTCCATTAAAGACATGTATCTATAATGTAATAGTTTACAACTTTTAACTTTAGGAATCTTGCCTTTGTTTTTTTCAAACCAGGAGGGGTATTTAAATTAAGCTAAACATAAATAATATCAGCATACCAAGAGGAATTCATGAAATGGTCTTCAACAATGGGAGTTGAGATTTCCTCTTGTTTGTCCAAAGAATCAATCATATTAATATCAAGAACCTAAAAATTAGATTCAGCCATTAATCTAGCTAGACCTTGGCCTTTGATGAGTTTAGTGGGCTTTATCTCTAAATCATATTCAAGAATAACAAAAATCCACTTACCTCTCTTACCATCTGGGTCCCATGTTAGAATGTCTTTAACAACTAAGTTTGGGACAAAGGCAATGATGTGTGAGTGAAGGATGTATACTCTGAAGTATTTCAAAGCTTTAACCAAAGCAAAAGCTTACTTCTCCATAATGTTATACTTCAGAGGGGCATCCCTTAATGCCTTGCTAAAGAATGCAATAGGCTGCTCTTTTCCTTGTGGATTTTTCTGTAAAAGGACAATAGCTATGGTATGTTCTGATGCAAACGAAAAAAAATAAAAATCTTTTTAAAAATCAGGACTTATTAGAATCGGTGTTTTGGTTAATGCTTGCTTCACCAGCTCAAAGGACTTCTTTGCTTCCAAGGTCCATTTTACCCCTTGCTCCTTCTTCAACATGTTTGTGATATTTCTAAGAAGCTTAGCCAAGTTGGGGATGAACCTTCTCAAAAAGTTAATCTTTCCAATGAAAGATTGCAACTCCTTGATGTTTCGAGGATGAGAGATTTTCAATATGGCCTCAATCCTTTTGGGATCTATCTTAATACCTTATTCTGAAATAATGTGCCCAAGAGTTTTACCTTCTTAGAGCCCAAATAGTGTTTTCTTAGGGTTTAAAGATATCCCAAACTTCCTGCATCTCCTGAAGACTGTTTTTAAATGTGCTAAGTGCTCTTCATCTGTTTTGAGAACACAATGACATCATCAAGGTATATAATGATAAAGAAACCCAGTTCTTCTGAGAATGCTATGTCCATGGCTCTCTGGAAAGTTGCCCCAGCATTCATTAGACCAAAGGGCATTTTAACATACATGAAAGTGCCCCATGGTGTAGTAAAGGCTGTCTTTAACTGATCAGCAGGGTGAACTAATATCTAATTGTACCCTGAGTAGCCATCAAGCAAAGAAATTATTCTAGACCCTACCACCTTTTGTAAAATATGATCCATCTTAAGTAAAGGGTAGTTGTCTTTTAATGAATATTTTTTTAAGTCTCTAAAGTCTATAAAAAGCCTGATCTCTCCAGTTTTCTTCCTAACTGACACCATATTAGACACCCACTTAGAATATCTAATAGGGACAATAATACCAGCTTCATACATTTTCCTGATTTCCTTCTCAACCAGAGGCAGCTGAACAGGGTTTATTCTATGCAGTTTCTGTTTGAATGTTTTTTGGTTTTCTTTTAGAGGAATTTTGTGTTGTATTATTTCAGTGTCACAAGATTTCAGATCTTCGTAACTCCACGCAAAAACATCAAAAAATTCTTTAAACAACTCTATGTATTTGAGTTTAATGTGAGCTGGTAAAGTTTTAGATAGTTTAATCATTTTCGGTTTAAGTTCACTGCCTATTTTTCACTCTTCCACTTCAGTCTCTACAAGTTCCATTTTTGGCTTCCTGGCCACATTGTTAAAATCAAACAACTCTTCAAAAGGTGCCAGACCCTTTGGCAAACTTTCATCTTTAGAGTGTAGGGTTTCTAACTGCTCTGTTTCTAACTTTGCGTTCATTTCTATTTCATTTTCAAGTTTGCTAGATAACAGGTTTACATTACCAAGTTCAGGAGACCTTTCTTCTTTATCAAGAAAATTTTATTCACTAGGGCAGTCGGTTTCATAATCTGAATCTGAACTTGGTAGTTCAAATTCATTTCTGAACTGCATGAAGTCTTCTATTTGTTTGCCTCCGTCAAACACCTGCCAATATATTTCGTTATTAGGAATGGCTGGTCTAAATTTTATCTGAGTTGTGCAGTATTTGGTTTCATATGGCATTAAGCATGTTCTAACTGCAAAAGCTAAATTGTGGGCTGCAATATTTCTTTTTCTTAGGACAAAAATTATTTTGGACTCCTCGAAAGTTTTTAAAAGGTTCATGACATCATTTTGGTAGGCCCTAAGTCTGGGATGATTTGCGTTATACTTCACATTGAATTGCCTAATGACTAACTCTGAATCTCCATACACATTGATTCTCTTGGCTCCTAACTTTTTCAACAATTGTAAGCCTAAGAGAAGGGACTCATATTCCGCTATGTTATTCGAACACTAGAAGTTTAATCTACAGGAAAGGCTTTCTATGTGGCTATTCTCAGTGTTGTGTATCCAGACACCTGCACCAGCATTGGTCTTAGTGCAAGACCCATCGAATTTCATACTCCATAGAGTACTAATCTTGAGTTTATCATTTGGGTTACTATGCTCTTCAATAAGTGTGTTATCGAATTGTTCTTGGAGGTCAGCATACTGTTGAACTTGTTTCAACTCCTCAGATTTTTTATTGGATTGAGGACTGCTTTCTTGAATCTCAACATTTAAAAGCAAAGGACACATGATTTGTAGCTCAAGATATGCGTTTTTCTTGCCAGAGTTTATAGGTTCAGAAAATTGTTTTGACACTCCTACGTTATCTTCTTCCTCGTCTCTATCTATTATTAAATCAGACAAGGTCACTTGTTCACTAAAAGTTTCATCATTGAAAAGGATAAATGAATCTAGGCCTGTGTTTACAGAATAAAGGGGAGAGTTTTGTGGTCTATCTTGGCTAGTCACCATGTATTTCATATGAGACTCCCTGTAAAGTCTTCTTGTTTGATTGAAAACAGGGATGGTCGCATAGGTCATGTCCATCTGCATAGTTCCTTGTAACTTAGCTCCCCAAGACCTAGATAATAGCATTCCATACTTTGGGGGCACATCAACCACAACGATATCCATGACTAAACATTTGGTTGGAATTTGAGCTAAGTTAACACAGAGGTCTTTAATTAATCCTAAACATTTTACTCTGCTTTAGTCAAAGGAGTAAAGGTATTTGTAAGGTCTAGTGATTTCAAGGCCTAGGATCTCCATGATAGCTTTGGGCATTAAATTATGAGAGGTGCCTGAATCATGCATAACATTATGTAAAATATTTTCATGAACATTTAAACTTACATAAAAGGGAGGAACAGGCCCCTCTTGATATCTACCTTCAATATTAGGACCAAAAATGAGCTCTGGCCGGTCATCGTTAAGATTGACTGTGTCATTATGGTCCTCTATGTTTAAAGCCTTCAAAATTTGGTTTCTATATACATTCTGGGCAGCTAACTCAGTCAGGGGAACAAAGATTTTGATCTTTGAAATTTCTTGCTCTAGGCTGAAAGGAATTTGGTTCTTTGAAGAACTTGTCTCAGCCTTACTAGTTGCTAGTCTATCAGCAACATCAGCTTGCTGATTTGTTCTATTTACATTTGACAAGATGGTCTTAACAGGAGTATTAGTTGAAGTGTTAGTACTAATAATGTCCGCACTCTTTTTTTCATTGTTTTGGGTGCCTTTCTCTCTACCTTTATCAGAATTAAAAGCCATTGTTTTGTCCTTTTGTTTGACAACTTTAGGCTTGGTTGCAGTGCTGTTTTGTGAAGATTTTTTAGAGGTTTTGGTGTTGGGAGTTTGTTGACTGGTTTTTCTTCTAAGGTCATATTCTCTTTGAGACTCTATGATGACATATTCCATTTCTTGATAATAACTTTCATCATCATCTCTTCTGTCATCATAAGGTGTATACAGACCTTTTTTTCTATCATAATGGAATTCAAAGTCATCATTATCTACCCCCAGCATGTTGATATCATCTTCCTCTGTTATTTCATCTGTTTCCTCAACCTCACTTACATAGTTTTGATGAAAGGGAGGAGTGATTTGTTGATGATCTTCCCTAGGTCTGTTCGGAGGTTGGTTCCTTCTAAAATTATGATTCTGGTTCTGGTTTCTGTTTTGAGGAGAAATTTGGTTTTGAATTGCTTGTGCTTTCTCAAGGATGCTCATTTTCTTCATCATCTCCTCCATCATTCTCTCCATCTTTGATTTGGAAGTAGAAGGTGTATTTTCTTCTCTAAAGGACACTCTCTTCTCATTTTTCATTCTTGCTCTCTTCTCCATCAAGTTGACTTCCACAGGAAGAGCACCTTTTTGCATCTCTTCAAGAGTTGCAGGATCCCGCTCTCTCAGCTGATAGGCCATTTCAGGGTCAAACCCTTTAGGAAACTTGTTTAAAGCTAAGCCTTGTGGAGGTTTTAGATCTGGGGAAAGTGCATTATATACACTATTTAATCTCGTCCAATAATCTTGTACACTTTCCCCCATGTTTCTATGGAGGTTATTGTAATCAGAAAGGACTTGGAGAGGATTCCTTTTTACTTCCCATTTGTTTAATAATGTCTGATGGAAGGCTTGGAGATCATTGATACTATGGGGGGTTAAGCCTTTGAACCATTTTCTTACTTCTCCCCCCAGACTTTGAGAAAACAACCTAATCTTGACAGAATCATCATCAATTTCATTTTTGTCAAATTAGTCATTCATCTTATCCACATGTTGTGATGCATTTGTAGCATTGATAGCATCATATAATGGAATTTTGGACTGATAGTCCTGTGGAAGATTGACTAAGGGAACAGGAAGGACTAAGGGAGCATACCATGCTGCCATGATATGTGGTGGAGGTGGATTTACAAGAGGTGGATTAAGAAAAGGAAAAGTGGGCTGAAGTGGAGTGGTTTGGACAGTGAATGGAGGATGAAGGGATGTGGATGGAACAACAGTAGATTGTTGAGCTGATCTTGGATGAGAGACACCTAAATTGTGAAGGAAATGTAAATCAGGAGGTGTTGTTTCTCTACTACCAGGATGTTCACTTGTTTCAGGGGATGAAAGTGAAGACTCAGGATCTAGCTAAATTATATCATCAAATGACCTAGTTCTAAAGGGATTTACTAAGTCAACTTGTGATTTTTGTAGAGCTGAAAGATTTTCAGGAATTGAATTAGCTCTCAAGGGTGATCTGAAAACAGTTGATAATTTAATCCTAGGAGACTTCCTAAGGATACTTTCTAGGTTATCAACTATCTCAGGTGGATCAGGGTCAGGATAAGCTCTAGTGTGAATCTTTCTAGGAGCCACTATGTTGTGTTTTTCAGACCCAAATAAACAAGAAAATTTCAACTAGGTATGACAGTCTTTGAAAGGTCAACTAATCTGTTTACATCAAGTTTAATCCTACAGTCCTCTAACTGAGTTTGAATGATATTACAATGATAAGGGTTCTTCCCAGTAGAGTCTTAAGGTCTTTTCAGGATTGTGGAGTTTCCAAGTGGAATTTTTTAGCTCTTTTTCAGAGGTAAAAGGTTTTATGGTCCACTACCATGTTTATTAGATACCAATTTGAAATATTTTTGGGTTTTCTGAGTTATTTTTCAGTCCTATTGTTTGTTAAGAGTGTCCTAAATCTGTTTCAAAACTTAGCTATGGTTATGAGACAAATACAATCTACTCTTATGGCTAAGCCATCTGATATTTCAAGGTTTAGACAACTCTTATGAGAATCCTAGGTTTTACCTAGTTTGTCACTGATTCAAACAAGCTTGATCATGATTACCATTTCTTGGTAGTTCTTGAAAAGGCTGATTTTTACTCATTAAACAATGTTTGTATGAAATTTTAAGCGAAACCATAGATTTTGGGTTCAGTCCCCAGTGGAGTCGCCGGAAATGTTAGCACCCTGTAATCAGCAAGATTGGCAAAGTCCAACAATAGGGAGAACATCGTTTCAACCACTTTGGGATTCTAGGATCTAGCCCTCCTGAATCCGGAGAGGGATCTCTCCAATAATATGGATCTATCTTTAAGGTTTTGGGTAATGATATTAGGCTAGTTATGAAGGCCGAGGGTTTTGTTTGTTATTGGATGGTTGAGCATGAAAACTATTTGAGGTGGAAAGTTCTAAATGAAAAGATTTTCAAAGGTGTGAAGTTGCAAGAAAATATAACAAGATTTGGCCAAGAAGATAGATAATTGTAGGTTTTAGTCCATTGGGCTATGGAGTCATAATAGGGTTTAACTAAAACAACAAGGGGCAAGAGTGGTCCATGGGGAAATTCATCTATGTCTAAGGATCTCTTTAAAGTTTGATTTTATGGGATGAAATGTTACAAAAAGAGGGGATTTAAACAAATGAAGAACAAAGAGCAGCCTAAGATCAGGCAAGTACTTATAAACTAGCCTGATTTTGACATACAATTAAGAAAGACATAAAATTAATCTAAGACCAGGTAAGTACTTCTAAACTAGCCTGATTTTGATGCACTTTCAATAGAAAAACATTTTAAAACAAAGGGAAACTTGAAGGCAACTGTTGGAGAAGAAACTAGCGGGCCAGGCTCACCACAAATCCTCTCCTAGCTCTGCTCTACTTGGTAACTTTCAAGACAAACACAAAGATAAAAAAGGATGGCCTAAGATCTGGTAAGTGTTTCAACACTAGCCAGCTTTCAACACATTCCAAGGGAAACATTCAGAGAGTCTTCAGGGATAAAACTAGGACTAGGGCACACCATATCTTCTTTAGTTCATCTCTACTTAACATATACTGGAAATGACATTTAAGAATAAAAAATAGCTCAGACAGTAGGACGAGGGAATGCCAACATTCCTATGCTTAAACTGAATTAAATCATTCCTAAATAACACAAATCAGAAGAAAACATGTAGATAAATATTTTCAGTCAGAGAAAGGTACTGATATACAGTAGGTCTTAACTCTATGCATGTTGTTCTTTACAAGAGAAGATGAACACAACAAAAACATAAATAAAATAACAATTTACAATAAGAAATAACATCACCGTCGACATAGACCAGGATCCCATAAATCAACTTGTATTGATGCTCCAAATGAGTTACAGCTTTAAGTCCAATGCTCTAACTTAGCAATCATCTACACTTCCCAGAATAACTTATCTATCACAAGCTGAGCTTCAAGAGCCAGTGAATACTATTTACAAGTAGAAGTCTCAAGCTCAATTATATTTCAAAGTTCAGCAACCAACCTTTTCTCATATTCTCCAGTAGTATTTATAGAAGAATGAGGAGGTGAGATCTGATAAAAGATCTCCAAAGATAATTAATACAGTCTTAATGGCTTCTCGACCTTTTGGGGGCTCGATGAAGAAGTTTACATGTGTTCTGTTTGTATTAATGTTTTTCATTTAAGATTAAGCTCAGTGGGAGCTCTTATTGACTTTTGAGGCTCTGTGTTATGTTAAAGTAACTCTGCTGATATTTTGTCACTAAGTTTATTTGCAGAATTAACTCTCTGGTTGCGTTGAGGCAAATATATGATATTGATCAATAACTTTAGCCTCTGTTTGAATGCTTTGAGGCATAGGTGGCTTTGTGGAAGCTGAGAGAATTTAATTTTCCTCAGATGAAGTGGTGGAGGCCTTTCTGTTTAATAAACACTTATGATTTTCTTTAAACTGTGTTTATAATTTGGAGGATTAGGCTTTTGATAATCAATATTAGCCATAATCCTCATAAATTTGTCTTCAATATTCCAACATGGTGCATTTCTTCGACACTGATACTCTTTGATTGTGATTTTATTCACTGTGTCTTGTCGATGTGTAGGCCGCGCAGGGCTCATATGACATCAATGTGATGAAGAGCGAAACCCACTACAAGTAGGTTCATCCTTCATTTACCAAAATGAATCTACAAGCTTCATATATGTATCATTTTCGCAGATTCATAACTCTGAAACTGATCCTGAGACCTGTGGGTTATGGGCCCACATACACAATCGACAGGTTTTAATTAAATTCACACGCCATACCTTATTTTATCCCCCGAGCTCCTTTGAGTGCGATCACCATTCGATGAGCCAGCCTCAGATCGGACGGTGTACGTCAATATCGTGTTGAGCCCATATTCGACATTTAATGCGCGATGAGGGAGTGATGAGGCGGTATTATCCCATTGACGTGGTGGATTTTCACAGGATCGCTTGCTATTGAGTGGTTTCCTTTCTGTACCATATGTGGTGCGATCAAAACTGCTTCCGGCTTTTGAATAGTTAGTGACTGTAGGTTAAACCGGGGTTAATACCCTGCTTCCTATTCACTTTGGTCCATTAGACTCCAGGTTCAAACCTCAGAACTGTGGCTCCATTAACTCATTCCCAGCCTTCGGCTTTCTCTTTAATATAATGGAAAAACCTTTTAATCACCCTTTATCAAATAATATACCCCGGATTTCAAAACTCCCGATAAAACCAAGCTGCATAAACCATTTCAGGTTACAAAAGGAGCCCACTGACGTCAGGGTCTTTATGACCCGAAATTTTTATCAATTCTGCCCTATAAAGCGTATCGGGTCCATTTTGGGGCTTGCTGATGTTAGCCCAAGTGTGACCCAAAAATTTTATCAATTCCGCCCTATAAAGCGTATCGGGTCCATTTTGGGGCCTGCTGACGTCAACCCAAATGTGACCCGAAATTTTTATCAAATCCACCCTATAACAATTTCAGGTCCGAATTTCATGACTATGCGAGCAACCAAACAAGATCCGCTCCAATCAGTTGCAGCCGCGTGTATGCTGACATGGAGTTGGGGACCACCGGTTCTGTGGGACTGCTGACTACTGTCGTGGCCGTGGAGATGTTTTGAGAAATGCGCCGATGGAAAACTCTTCAAACCATATGAAAAACCCAAAAAATTAATATAAACAAAGGTTTTATGCGCCGGGATGGTTTTATATATACGAAGTGGATAGGTGCCTGAGTGCGGGGCCTTGGTCTATATGGAATGATAATAAGCCCAGGGCTTATATAAGAGGGCCAATCGGCATCAGAGTTTGGTTTAAACATAAAAAAATACGCTCCATGAGTTTCTCTAACGCAATAAGCGCTCAGGACCCCGGCACTTGGTTCTAACACTGGGGCACATGGAGGGGATGTGGTTTAAGACTAAGCCCAAAGGGGCTTAAGCCTTTGGTAAACAAAACTTATTTTTTATGAATTTTTTCAAGTTTTCAATGGATTTTGGGAGTTTTGGCAGAGTTCAAAAATGAGTTTTAAACATGAAAAATTATTTTCATGAATGGAAGAAGGGGAATCATGAAAATAGAGGAGTTTTATGGCAGAAAAAGGGGAGCAATATGAAGGTTAGTTTTCTTAATGGAGGAGGGGTAAAAAGGAATTTTTGCAACAATATTTTCTCATGAAATCAACAGAATTCCAGAGTGTAAAATGGGCATAGTAGGGAAGATTTTGGACAGAGGCATGAGGCCTTCAAGAGTCTTCAAGAGATAACACTTTTTTGCAATAAAATTTATTCCTTGAAGGCTCAAAAAAATGATTTAGCCACCTTTTGGTATAACAAATTTCATAGGTGGCTAAAAACTGTAGTCTTCACATCCATCATATGAATGTGCCAACCCATCTATGCTGAGAGAGCAGGGATGGTCCTTATGGAAGAAAACCATGCAATAGGTGCAACGGTTTCTTCATAATAAATCCCCTCCATCTGTGAGAAGCCTCGGGCCACAAATATTTCCTTATACTTCTCAACACTCCCATCAGTAGCTTGATTTACCTTGTAGATCCATCTTGAACCTACCACTGATTTATCAACTGGACTTGGAACAATTTCCCAAGCACTATTTCTGACAATGGACTCATACTCCTCCACCATTGAAACTACCCATGTGGGCTCACGCACTGCTTCCTGAAAGGAAGATGGCTCAGTCACAATACATTTGCTCATGAGAGCGATTATCCAGTGAATCGGTCAAGAGGTTGTCTGTGTCTATGCTATGAAGTAGGGAGTCCTACATTCTGTGCTGCATCAAGCTTCAGCCTCTCAGCTTCTGTGGTATGCCTTCTGCTAGTTCTGATGTTTGGCTCTGCATGAGTGGACTCCTCCACTGCATGAACCTCCTCCTATGGCTGATCCACATCTAGAGACTCATCTTTGGGAACAAGGAGTTCCTCCTCTGCATGAAAGTCTAGCTCCCTCTGACACACAACTTCATGGCTTCCTCGTCATTTAATTGTATATCCCATCGCACCACAATCATTCAACTATTTGGAAAATACACACGATAATTATGGGGTGTTTCTGTGCACCCCACATATATCCCACCTTCAGCAGTCGGCTCCACCGTCTTCCTAGCATTCTTGGTCACATGCACATAAACAGATGAGCCAAAAATCTTAAAGTGATAAACATCTAATTTCTTACTAGTAAAATCTTCTTCAGGTGTACTCATACTAAGTACTCTATGAGGACAACGATTTTGCACATAAACCGCAGTGTTGCATGCTTCCGCCCACAAGTGCATTGGTAGGCCTTGATCATGCAGCATAGCTCGTGCAACACCCACGATCATTATGTTCTTCCTCTTCGTGACCCCATTCTACTGTGGGATATGAAGTGCTCTGAGTTCTCTTCAAATTACTTCTTTACTAAAAAAGTATTTGAATTCATTCGAGATATATTCACCACCATTATCGCTCCGAAGAGCCTTCACTTTCTTCCTCGACTCTTTCTCCACCAATGCTTTAAACTCATAGAACTTTGAGAATGTTTAATCCTTCTTCTGCATGAAGAAGATCCAACATCTACGAGAATAGTCATCAACAAAAATAACATAATACCCGTGTTTCGTTGTTGAAGCAATTGAGAATGGCCCACACATGTCTATGTGAACTCTCTCTAGGATCACCGAAGCACAGTTATCCTTTTCATGAAAGGTGGTATTCACAAACTTACACATAGTACATCCCTTGCAATGATCTATTTGTGCAAGTGTACCCTTAGGAAGTCTAGTAGAAATCCTCTGCAAAATTTTCGGGGCGCCATGGTGAAGATGGCCTAATCGCTTGTGCCAGAATTTTCCCTCATCCTGGCTCACCACTTCTTCTTCTTTGCCCACCATTGCAGCGCAACCATCTACCTCCAGCTTGTACAGATTCTTGACTTGAATCCCTATCCTCTTGGTTTGACCCATTGTTTTATGTCACAAGAAAGCTTTTCCATCACTGAAAACAATGTCATAACCTCTGTCCTCCAACGTCACGACTGAGACAAAGTTTTTCTTTAGACCTGGAACATGCATAACATCTTTCATAGAAATGGTTTACCTGAATCCATCTCAAAGGTAATGGTACCAATGCTAGTCGCACGATATCGTCCATCATCGCCCATCTCTATATGCATTTGGAGATCTTTCTCCTCCAAGTCACTGAAAAGCTACTTATCTCCCGTCATGTGGAAGGAACACCACAATCAAGATACCACACCAATCCCATTGTGCTTGAAACCAAACATGTGATAAAAGAGTATTCAAGTTCAAATTGCGAGGCAAGGGTATCACCAGCTGCAGCTCCAACAACCTTCTTGTTTTTCAAATTCTTGCAACAAATTCGAATTGTTTCCTCCAACAAACTCAGATGCTTCTTCAATATTGCAATATTATTTGATTTGATACCATGTATAAATTTTAATACAATTATGTATTTCTAGATTCTCATGATCTAAAAATTATATGCCACTGTTAAATACAAAATCCTTCTACTTAATTCTTTGTGGAAATTTAATCGCCAATTGAAAACACATGAAGAAAAATCAATCACACATAACATAGATGTTTTTACCCAGAAATCATAAAGCTAAAAACCCCACTATAATATATTATGTACATATCATGGATCATGAAACAATCTCATACAAAACTATACGCCAAGAGCTCTCAGTAGAATATACAATCGTCTCACAATGGCATAAAAAAATTGGCATAAACATGCACCAATTTACTGCCTCCTGACAGCCTGCCTCCACTGCACAATCCCTGAATGAATTCTATATTTCCTTGCCTTTGTTAGGTAAACTTGACTCGAGATAGAGTCAAAATTGACTAGGGTAAATAGTAGTGGTTTTAGGGCACATGGTTTTGTGCACCCATGGTTTTGACCCATGGTATTGCATGTAATGGAGCCTATAAAAGGCTGGGAATACTTCATTGTAATGTAGGCCTAGAGGTGAGCAGTGAAGGCTCACTTGGTTGGATTGGCTAGAGTTTTGGCCAATTTTTAATGAAATTTCATTAGTTGGGTTTTTCCCCAGAGTTTTGGGTTTTCCCGGATAAACATCTGTGTTTATGTTTATGATTTGTTGTTGGGTTCTTTATGTTTATTTCTCTCAGTAAAATATTTATTATTTCTACGGTAAATTCCTAAAAAATAGTATCAGAGCCATATTTGGCTTCAAAGGGATGCTTTTGCAGCCAAGGGTTTTATTGGCCTGTGAATGGAGAAATCAATGCAGCCTTTTGCAGATCTGGCCATACGGAGCATGGTGTTTCTAGGAAATAGGAAATATCCAATTGATTGATTCCATGGGGAATTCCATGGAGGGTTTCTCAATGGATAAAGAGAACAATGGTGCTGCCATAGCCCAGATCTGGTGACTAGCATTGATAAGAAGTTGGTTCGATAAATTCAGAGATGAGAGGATGTTTGCACGTGGATTAATTAATTGATGAACCATGTATCTGAAGAGAACTCCTAGAGGACTGGCGGTTACAGAGGCTGGTGACCCATGTAATCTGGTAGATAGGTTATTTTTATATGGACATTGATGTCATATGTACAAACACAACAACAATGAAACAAAAAAAAATTATTATAATGGAGTTAATTTTTTATATGTAAATGGACATGCTGCTGTAAGACATGGTATGGCATGCGTACCCCTGGGTAATCACTGGTAAAGTCCGGGTTAGACCTAGGTGATAGGGGGGGTGTCAAGTTAACAATTACCCTGGGTAAAAATTTGAAGGGGGGAAGAGCTAGAGTGAGCGGGGTTGTCTCATCTAGCAGGTTTGGCTGGATTTAGTCAATAATCCCCAAGTCAAGTTTAAGGGGGGAATTGTTAGGTAAACTTGACTCGGGATAGAGTCAAAATTTACTAGGGTAAATAGTAGTGGTTTTGGGGCACATGGTTTTGTGCACCCATGGTTTTGACCCATGGTATTGCATGTAATGGAGCCTATAAAAGGCTGGGAATACTTCATTATAATGTAGGCCTGGAGGTGAGCAGTGAAGGCTCACTTGGTCGGATTGGCCGGATTTTTGGCCAATCTTTAATGAAATTTCATTGGTTGGGTTTTTCTCTAGAGTTTGGGGTTTTCCCAGATAAACATCTGTGTTTATGTTTATGATTTTTTGCTGGGTTATTTGTGTTTATTTCTCTCAGTAAAATATTTATTATTTCTGCGGTAAATTCCTAACAGCCTTGACTGTGAAATCCTCATTGGCCTTTCCAATGTGTGTTTGGTTGCACTTGTGCACCCACTATAGTCACAACTGATAGTCAAGCTGTCCCTTTCACCTATCTCTCAACCGAGTCTCCACTAGATCTAACATGCATGTAGTTAACAGTAGTAAATCTTTAGTTGCATGTGAGATCACTCCATGTGAATTAATTTAACATTTAATTCACTGATCTCTCACTAGTGTATCTTTAGTTACAATTAGTTACAACTAGCACAACTGAGTTTAACTCACTTAACTAAGTTAAACTACTTTACAACTCACATAACTACACATCCAACTCTGTTACAACTTTTTATCACTCAGTTACAATAAATTCTACTAGCATGTCCCACCAACCAAAATTTGAACTTGAAATTCCTTCAGTTAACTGAAATCAAGTGCTTCAAGAGAATAGATTATTATTTATTGTCTAATTATTCTTAAGAGATAACAATAATCGACACACATTCTATTTTTAGACATGAATTCCATGAAACAAATTTTCACATGCATTCCACAAATAGATGCCCATCCATCCATATAATTTTCTCAACCATCTATAAATCGATTACTACTAAAAATAGACTTTGATCCAAATTCTAAAAATAGACATATCACCTAAAAATAGCCTGCAAGCCCCACCTAGTGTAGGTGCTTAATTTTTACTAGGATCATCATATTGTTGAATCTCAACAGCTTATCAAAGCATTTATGTATGTTTTAAAGGGGATAGTGGGTTTTCGATTACTATTAGAAGTTGCTGATTACAAATGGAGCAGTTGTCTTTTCATTTGAAAACTCCACTGCAAGCAGTAACCAACGTAGTAAAGTAGAATGGCCATTGTGACGGCCAGCACAACATCAGATCAGATAGACCAGTGATGGTTTCTTAAGGAAAATCAGAGCCTGATGTCATTGTTGCCTCTTTAGCATCACACTAGCTAGATTCTGATAATTTCACAATTAATAATGGATTACTCAAGTAAATACAACCATTGTTTTCTCAGATTTATCTTATCACTGCCTGCATGATTCTACTTGTCCAATTTCCATATTTAATGTAATTAATGACAATCTATAAATAAGGTAGAGTAACCAAATTAAGTCTTAGTTAAATAATGCATGCATTTGCAGTAGTAATGGAGCCGGAAGGGGAAAAACCATTGTGATAGGCTCATCTCATTGTAAACACTCCTTTGTGGATGAATGAAAGGACATTGTTGTTTCCAAATTCTTGCGTTATGTTTTTATGGTGATGTACTTATTCGTGTTATTTGCTTTCATTTATTTAGCTATTCCTTGATCTCTTTGCCGTAGATAAGAAAATTTTGTTTAGGATTTTTCACCGGGCACCTTGCACAATCTTGAAATAGTATCTATGATTTCCTCTGATATTTGAATGCAGAATTCAGAGAAGGTATGCTCTGAATTCACATTGAAACTTAATCTCTCCTCCCCCTTTCCATTTCATAAGCTGTAAAGATCCATCGACATGGCTAGCTTGCTTGGTCTCACATGATCTCAATTACTCATCCATTTGAATATATTTACACTTGTTTGGCTCCATAGCCCAATGGCCCTCTTCTATTGTCCCAACCACATATTCTCGAAACAAACCCCTTATGCACTAATTCTAGCCTAAAATTCCCCAATCAAACAAAGGTATATCTAATAGAGAGATCCCTCTCTGGGTATAGGAGGAATATATCCTAGGCCCGAAGTAGTTTTGAGTTGGCCCTCCAGGATTCTGTCTTCAGCCTTCAGAATTACACAGAGCTAACACTAGGCACAACTTCAAATTCCTGGAAAGTTCCCAGCCTAACGAGGAATATAGCCTTTCTCTCACGCAATCTCCCATAATGGAGATTCCTCCCCTACCAAACACCGACGACACGATACACCATCTACAATTCATATCATAATGCATTGGAACCATGACTTGGGCTATCTACTCATCTGTCATAGGTGTCGAGTCAGCTGCAACTACGAGAGTAGTTGTACCAACAACAGTGCAAACCCAATCCATATGTACCCTGTCGACCACTTCCAGTTCCACCACATCGACGATGGAATCCTTTTAGTGTTTTTCGACCAGCTCCATTAGGAATGAACCTCTGCCTCATGGCCTTGCGCAGCCTCAATCCCCCTTAGGATCCTTATTTCATTCAGATGAGGAAATCCATGAGGCCATGATGGAGCCAGATTATCCATGGGATGCAATGCATCACCGCTCATTTTTTCTCCCTAGAAAAATGGTTAGCCCTCACAAGATAGGAGAACACGATATTTATGCGATTGAATCAAAATATTTCTCCCCATCAGGGAAGGTTGATTGGTTCAAGATCCCCATTTCAGTGCCTAATGCATTCGAGGAAGGAAACATGTCAAACATTTCACCTACCATCAAGGTGAATATCCCCCGAAATATTGAAAAAGTTGAAGAAATATCACTAGGGGCAGCATGTTCACCAGAATATATAACCTCTTACACCCACTTGCTGCAATAATATCAAGATATATTTGCGTGGGACTACTCAGAGATGCTTGGACTTAGTCTCACTATTGTAGAGCACCATGTTGACACCTAACCTGACATACCACCAATACGCTAGAAACAGTGTCAATTGCACCCATCCAAGGCAAAAGTAATAAAACGAGAAATCGAAAATCTTTACAAAGTTGGGTTTATCCACCCCATCGCTTACACATATTGGGTTTCCAACCCTATTCCTGTCATGAAAAAATAGGGCACCATACGTGTTTGCACCATTTTCACGATTTACCAAAGAGCACCTTAAGAATTAGTATGTACCCCTATCTTATCAAGAAATTATCCAGCCTGCATACAAGTGCACTGTACTGTTGATATACCCATGGATGCAGCTCTTCTGGTTCTATTGAAGATATCAGTTGATGGGTGAAATTGCAAAGACAGAGTGAGCACCTAAACTGCCCCATGTAGCAAAAGAGATGGGGTAGTAGAGGCAAGTATAGATGAGATTGTAGCAAGAAGAATTATGCTTACATGTTTGTGTTGAGATGTGTGAGAATTACAAAGGTGTGCAGCAATGATTGAAGGAAAAATTGAATATCTGGCTAAGATTTGTATATGTTAATGAAGAACTGTGGAATTGTGTTAAGTATGAGTAAATATGGAATATATATGACCTGTGTGATCAATTTCATAATGGGCAGAGGATACCTATAGTGCCCGGAGAAGAATGAAATCATTGTTAGGGATATGTGTATTATATGTGTATTGACTGATGTAATTCTTGTATGGAATCCCCTGAATCTCTGTATGAGTCTCTGCGAATGGAGTTAAAAGTGAAACTCTGTTGAGGAATCATGGTGGTAGGATTTGAATTCCAGGATGAGACCTTCTTGTAATGAATATCTGGCTTAGTTTGATATTTGCAGTCGTTGAACTATTTGGTTGAATATATAGGGGGCTCTCGAGGCAGTCAGTGTATCCATTAAAGAACTTAATGGTGGCAGAGATATGATGTTTTTGAATGTACAGGTAGAAGCGGAACTGTGACAGGATAGAACTCCGAAATGGAAGGTTGACATGTTATATATATCATAGCAGAATTGAGGAATGACATTGAATTGTCACGAGTCAATGTTTTTAAGGAAATCCCGTCGGAAGAGAACTACATTTGTTCGTTGGTTATTGGAAATCCTGCCAAAGATAGACCAGAGTTATAGCGCAAACCCAGACTAACCCTTTGGAATATATGATCAGAACCTTGAGCGAAGGGTGGAACCACGAAGGAGGAACAGTGAAGGCGGCTTATGGTTTTCATCGCACCGCTCTCAACAGGCAAGCAGTATTCAAGAGGTGGGGAGCGATTCCATAGAACGGGCGACACGCGTCCTTGTACAATTCTACAAAACCACATTTTACTGTGTGCCATCGCGCGTTATAGTTCGACCCAGGACGCCCAGCGATATCGTTGAGCACCGTTGATCTGGGAAGGGGTCATCGAACGGTCGTCATTTGTTGAAGGTGTGCAAACATTAACATAGGTACGGCGGGCCATCACTCGTTAACAATCGGTATCAGAGGTCGAGTGATATGCATATACGCCATTGATCTGGAAGCTTGCTAATCTAACGGTGATCGGACGCTAGACTTGCACGAAGTTTACCTATGGTACCTTGCGCGTATTTGATTGGCTATTGACTATATTTGTGGGCCCGGGGTCAAAGATTTACCATATTATTTGGAAGGGTTATAATGCGAAGGGTTAACTTTAATCCTAAAGTTCTGTTCAAAACTGTAAATATATTTATTTATCAATTTGTTCAAATTGATAAATAAAAATTAAAAGGAGATCAAAAAGCCCCATGGGATAAACTAAAAGGAATACTATCAAAGGAATACCATTGGTGGTTCGTGGTTTTTACTCATGGTTTTAATAAAGGGAAAACTATATAAGGAGAAGAAAAATAAAGAACGAAGTGTGCATTGTAAGGGTCGTGAATAAAAATTTCTAAAAAGAATATCTGTATGGGTGAGCTCTATTCTTAACTGATAAATCTGAAACTACGATGCACCCATGAATATAATGATGAATCTCTGGTGTGAATGATGGACGAAATCATGAGGAATTGGTGTGAATATACAAAAAATAAATAAATCTGGTGACCGGCAAGGTATGTCGTATATGAAAGTTAATGAATCATGTTGCGTAGTGGTGCTGAGGTTCGAAGCCCTCAAAGAGGGGGTTGTAGCTCCCTTCTAGTGCTAGCTGGTAAACGAGAGCAGGGGGTAGTAGCTCCCTTCCAGGAGAGGCTGGTAAACGAGAGAAGGTTGAAGCCTTCTGCAGGTGGCTGCCTGTTTGCTGGTATAATTCTGCACCAGCATATATTGTAAGAAGTTTTCTCTACAATAAATATTGAAGATTGATATTACAGCAGCGGTGGTTTTCTCCTGAATTGGGTTTCCACCTTAAATCCTAGTGTTCATATGTGTTATTTTGTGTGGTGGTTTGTTCTGTTATTTCTGTTCATGCTCAATGCTTATCTAATGCAATACTATAAGTAAAGACATAATTAGATATATGGACATATATATTGGATGCAGTACTGTAACATATGGTTTTAAGAGAAAGAAAAGAAAAAGATTGATCAGTCCTAAATACTGATTCACGCCCCCCTCTCAGTATTTTTCCCAAAAATTGGTATCAAAGCAGGTCCTTCTGAAAAAGCTTAGTCGCTAGAAGGAAGATCAAGCAAGATGAGCAATCAAGATGGAACAACATCTATCAGGCCTCCGCTCTTTAACGGAAACAATTTAATGTTCTAGAGAACAAGGATGAGATCCTATCTTCAGTCTCTGGGAGCAGAGGTATGGGCAATTGTTGAACAAGGATATCAATACCCAGCTGCAGTACCAAAAGATCCGACGGAAAGAAAGAATTATGAAACGAATGCAAAGGCGATCAATGCTCTATTGGGAAGTCTAACTAAATCAAAATTTGTCAAATTCATGCAGCTGAATATAGCCAAGACAATATGGGACAAAATCATTCTAAGTTATGAAGGTGATGCAAAGGTAAAAAGTGCTAAACTCCAAACTCTCAGAATTCAATATGAGAATCTAAAAATGGATAATGAGGAGAGCATTGCCAATTTATTTTTACGTCTTGATGACATTGTAAATTGTATGAGAAATCTGGGAGAAACAATAACCGAATCTACCTTGGTTGAGAAAGTCTGAAGATCACTAACGACAAAATTTGAGTCAAAAGCTTCTACCCTTGAAGAAAAGCAGGATCTTCAAAACCTTACTGTGGTGCAACTTCATGGCATACTAACTGCATATGAAATGAGAAGAGGAGGGCCTTCTGAAATCAAAGAAGCAGTCTTTAGAAATTCTACAAAATGGAAGGAAGTACAAAAAATAGAAGGATCAGGATATATCTCAGAAGAAGATGAGATAAACTTTGTAAAGAAACTTCAACTTGGCACAGGATGGTTAAGAGGTAAGCTTCCTTTCAAATGTTTTGACTGTGGAAGAGTTGTTCATTATGCTACTAAGTGTCCTTATAAAGAAACACATAAAAAGGGGAAGGAAGTAGCAAAAAGGAATAAGAATCGTTTTAGCACTAGAAAGAGTTACTATACTCATGAAGATAGTGATGGGTTATCTGATAGTGAGGAAGAATGTGAACAAGATCTTAGACTTCTCATGGAATTTGAAAAAGAATCTAGAGAAGAAAAAGATACTTTTGTGGATGCTCTATAAGATAGTGATTTTCTTGATGAAAACAATAAACTCAAAATTTTCTTATAAGAAAGTAAAATAATCATAGAAACTCTGAAAAATCAGCTTGAAGAAAAGGAGAAACACAATGAGAAATTAGAGTGTGAAGTAGTAAGTCTAAGAAAATAACTTGAGAAAGGAAAAACTCTGAATCTTAGATTTTCTAAAGGATCTGAAACATTAGATGAGATTATCAAGGTACAACGTTCTCCTCTTATAAAGACAGGTCTTGGATATATTGGAGAATCTTCTCAAGCTTCAGAGGCTTCAACACCACATTATCTAAAAGCAGTTACAGCTGGTTTACAATATGCTGCCACTCAGCAAGGGAATAAAGAATCTTTACAGATAAAGCATGATAATCTCAATTCAAAGAACACTAACAGGAATGTCTTTCAAAGAAACACCAATCAACAAGTAAATTCATATAGAAGATTTTATGATCGCAGAAATTTCTTCTTCAATGGACAATGTTTCTCATGTCACAATTTTGGTCATAAAGCTATTCAATGTGTTGCATATAAAACCATCATGACAAGAGAAGCAAGAAAGAAAAGGATTGATATTGAAACAAAGAAGAATACTTATAACAACTTTTCTTCTCTTCAAAATGAAGTTGAATGTGCTTATTGCAATAACTTTGGCCATGAAGAATCTGAATGCGGGAGCAAAGTTCAGCCAAAAGAACATGTTCCTTCAAGCTCCAAAGTATGGAAAAAGAAGGAATTACAGGTTGAAAATTGTGGCATAGCATTATTTGCATAAGATGAAGAAAACCAATGGTACATTGATAGTGGATGCTCAAGACACATGACAGGTGATAAAGACAAACTTCTTGCATATAGTGCTCTAGAAAAAGAAAAAAATGTTACATTTGGAAATGATACTCCTGCGGTCATTAAGGGAAAAGGGTCTATTTTTCTAAAAGAAAAGGTGAAAGCTAATGAAGTCATGTATGTGGATGGATTAAAACATAACTTGTTAAGTGTAAGTCAAATGTGTGATCAAGGAACTAAAGTTGTCTTTAGTTCAAAAGAATGTGTGGTACGTGATCTGGATACAGGTAAAGAAATTATAAAAGGAAAAAGAACTCCAAATAACCTGTATATATTGAAGAGCCCCAAAGAACAATGTTATTTGAGTAAATCTTCAGAAAATTGGCTATGGCATAGAAGTTTGGGGCATCTGAGCTTCTCTCAAATCAACAAATCAAGCAGACTTAAAGCTGTTTGTGATCTTTCCAATATTACTCTACCTGAAAATATCATATGCAAATCTTGCCAATTCGGCAAGCAAACCAGGGTACAATTTAATGCCAAGGAAGGATCATCAAGTAAGCCTCTTGAACTCATTCATACTGAAATATGTGGACCTATGAGGAAAAATTCACCCCGTGGTGAAGAATACTATATCTTATTCATTGATGATTTCTCTAGAATGTGTTGGATTGGGTTGCTTAAATACAAAGATGAAGCATTTGAGAAATTTTAGATCTTCAAAGCACTAGTTGAGAATGAATTAGAATTAAAAATCAAGTGTCTCAGATCTGATTGAGGAGGAGAATATACATCCAAAGAATTTCTTGAATTCTGTGAACAACACGGCATAAAAAGACAAGCTGCAAGCCGGCACTCCACAACAAAATGGCATCGTTAAAGAATGAAATTGCATCAGCTCAACAAATGGCTAGAGCTATGCTTGATGATTCCGGAACACTTGACACATTTTGGGGAGAAGCAGCACATACAACAGTAAACATTCTCAACAAAGCACATGTTCATATAAATAGTGATAAAACTCCATATGAAATCTGGTATGGTAATCCTCCCACTATAAAGCATTTTAGAATTTTTGGGAGCAAATGTTTTATCAAGAATAATGATGAAAAAGTTGGAAAGTTTGAACCCAGAGTAGATGAAGGAATATTTCTTGGTTACTCCTCTAGGATTAGGGCATATAAATGTTACAATAAAAGACTTCGGAAGATTGTTGAATGTATTGAGGTCGTTATTGATGAGTCTCCTCCAGCTCCAAAAGAAGAAAAGCAAACGACAAATGAAGATGATGATGACACATATCCTTCTACATCAAATAGTAATGATACAAATAGTGAACCAAGTGAAGAACCCGAAGAGGATTTGTCTGAAAAGGCTCCATCTAGATATGTTCAAAAGAATCATCCAGAATCTCAAATTTTGGGAGAAAAAGGATCAGGTGTACAAACAAGGACTCTTGTAGGATCTTCTAGCAATCTGGCATTTCTGTCCACTATTGAACCTCACAATGTCAGTCAAGCTAGCAAATATGAATGTTGGATTCAAGCCATGAATGAAGAGCTTGATAATTGAAAAGAATCACACTTGGGAATTAGTACCAAGGCCTCATGACAAAAATGTCATTGGAACGAAATGGATATTTAAAAACAAGTTAAATGAGAATGGGGATGTTATAAGAAATAAAGCTAGACTTGTGTGCAAAGGTTATGCTCAACAAGAAGGTATATAATTTGAAGAAACCTTTGCTCCTGTAGCCAGACTTGAAGCCATAAGAATGTTTCTTTATTTTTCAAGCTTCCAACAAATCAAAGTTTATCAAATGGATGTTAAAATCGCCAAAATCGCTTTTCTCAATGGTGATATAGAAGAAGAAGTTTATATAGAACAACCAGAGGGATTCATTTGGGAAATGATTAAAAACTTGTTTGTAGACTTAAAAAGGCTCTATATGGTCTCAAACAAGCTCCAAGGGCATGGTACTATCGTCTTGACAAATATCTTCATCAACAAGGTTTTTCAAAGGGGTCTGTTGATAGCAACTTATACACAAAAACCGAAAATGATAAACTATTGATTGTGGTTGTATATGTTGATGATATCATTTTTGGAAGTAATGAAGAGTCTATGAGTCAGAAATTTTCTTCTGATATGCAGCAAGAATTTGAAATGTCTTTACCTGGGGAACTAACATTCTTTCTTGGCTTGCAAGTGCAACAAGAAACAAATGGCATATTCTTATCACAAGCAAAATACCTCAAGCAAATCCTGAAGAAGTATGGCATGGAATATTGCAAACCTGTAAGTACACCAATGATAACCGGATGTAATCTCAGTTCTAATGATGATTCCACCACGGTGAATCAACCAGAATACAGATCTATGATAGGAAGTCTACTTTATCTCACTGGGACAAGACCAGACATCATGCATGCAGTTGGGATTGTTGGACGATTCCAAGCTAATCCAAAAGAGTCTCACCTTCAGGCTGTGAAAAGAATATTCAAATATCTACAAGGAACTCAAGATTTTGGACTATGGTATCCAAAGAATGTTGATCTTACTCTTCATGCATACACTGATGCAGATTGGGCTGGAAGTGTTGATGATAGGAAAAGCACTAGTGGTGGTGCATTCTATATGGGGCCCCAGTTAGTATCTTGGTTTAGCAAGAAGCAAAGCTCCATTGCCTTATCTACAGCAGAAGCAGAATATGTGGCTGCTGCATCATGTTGCACTCAACTTCTCTAGATGATGCAAACCCTACAAGACTTTCAAATCAAATGTTCACCTCCTATCTCTATTATGTGTGATAATACAAGTGCTATCAGTATCTCAAAGAATCCTTTTATGCATTCCAAGACCAAGCACATTCCCATCAAATATCACTTCTTACGTGAACAAGTGCTTGAACAAAAGGTGAAATTGGAGTATGTTTCCTCAAAAGAACAAGTTGCTAATATATTTACCAAACCTCTACCCAGGGAAGCGTTCGAATATCTCAGACAGAAACTGGGAGTAGTCTCTTCCATGCACAAGATCAAGTCTACTTAAATATAGAAGATTAAATTGGTTGTGAGGTGCTGTTAGGCATCTCTAAATACACAGGCTCAGGGGGAGCATTGGTCATATGAAAAGGATGAATCGTTGGTAATATTATGTTTGAAGATGTAGCATGATCTTAGGGGGAGCATGGCATTATCGATTCAAAGAATCTTGATCAAAATATTTGCCATTGATGTCAAAGGGGGAGGAAAAGCAACAAAGGACTTCTGTAAGGCCATCAAAGGAAGAGTATTGCCATCAATGCCAAAGGGGGAGATTGTTGGAAATATTTTCATTGATGGCAAAGGAATTGGAAAAGACAGGAGCAGCACCTAAACTATCCATAAGGAAAAAGAGACAGAAAGGTAGCAGAGGCAGCAGATGAGACAGAGCAGTAGAGTTGAATTAGGGGTTTAATACAGTTTGTAAAGGAGATGACAAAAGGGAGAGCTGCTAGGAAGAGATAAGGTAATAGATTGAAGGAAAAATTGAATATCTAGCTAAGATTTGTATATGTTAATGAAGAACTGTGGAATTGTGAATATATATGACCTGTGTGATCAATTTCATAATGGGCAAAGGATACCTACGGTGCCTGGAGAAGAATGAAATCATTGTTAAGGATATGTGTATTATATGTGTATTGACTGATGTAATTCTTGTGTGGAATTCCCTGAATCTCTGTATGAGTCTCTGCGAATGGAGTTAAAAGTGAAACCCTGTTGAGGAATCATGGTGGTAGGATTCGAATTCCAGGATGAGACCTTCTTGTAATGAAGATCTGGCTTAGCTTGATATTTGCAGTCATGTAATTACTTGGTTGAATATATAGGGGGCTCTCGAGGAATTCAGTGTATCCATTGAAGAACTTAATGGTGGCAGAGATATGATTTTTTTGAATGCACAGGTAGAAGCGGAACTATGACAGGATAGAACTCTAAAATGGAAGGTTGACATGTTATATATATCATAGCAGAATTGAGGAATGACATTGAACTGTCACGAGTCAATTTTTGTAAGGAAATCCCGTCAGAAGAGAACTACATTTGTTCGTTGGTTAATGGAAATCCTGCCAAAGATAGACCATAGTTATAGCGCAAACCCATACTAACCCTTTGGAATATATGAATGGAACCTTGAGCGAAGGGTGGAACCACGAATGAGGAATAGTGAAGGCGGTTTATGGTTTTCATCACACCGCTCTCAACGGGCAAGCGGTATTCAAGAGGTGGGGAGCGATTCTATAGAACGGGCGACACGTGTCCCTGTACGATTCTACAAAACCACTTTTTACTGTGCACCATCGCGCGTTATAGTTCGACCCAGGACACCCAGTGATATCGTTGAGCATCATTGATCTGGGAAGGGATCATCAGACGGTCGTCATTTGTTGAAGGTGCGCGAAGATTAACACAGGTACGGTGGGCCATCACTCATTAACAATCGGTATCGGAGGTCGAGCGATATGCATATACGCCGTTGATCTGGAAGCTTGCTAATCTAACGGTGATCAGACACTGGACTTGCGCGAAGTTTACCTATGGTACCTTGCGCATATTTGATTGGCTATTGACTATATTTTTGGGCCCGGGGTCAAAGGTTTACCATATTATTTGGAAGGGTTATAATGCGAAGGGTTAACTTTAATCCTAAAGTTCTGTTCAAAACTGTAAATATATTTATTTATCAATTTGTTCAAATTGATAAATAAAAATTAAAAGGAGATCAAAAATCCCCATGGGATAAACTAAAAGGAATACTATCAGAGGAATACCATTAGCGGTTCGTGGTTTTGACTCATGGTTTTAATAAAAGAAAAACTATATAAGGAGAAGAAAAATAAAGAACGAAGTGTGCATTTTAAGGGTCATGAATAAAAATTTCTAAAAATAATATCTGTATGGGCGAGCTCTATTATTAACTAATAAATCTGAAACTATGATGCACCCATGAATATAATGATGAACCTATGGTGTGAATGACAGACGAAATCATGAGGAACTGGTGTGAATATACATAAAATAAATAAATCTAGTGACCGACAAGGTATGTGGTATATGAAATTTGATGAATCGTGGTCCGAAATGGTGTTGAGGGTCGAAGCCCTCAGAGAGGGGGTTGTAGCTCCCTTCCAGTGGTAGCTGGTAAATGAGAGCAGGGGGTAGTAGCTCCCTTCCAGGAGAGGCTAGTAAACGAGAGAACGTTGAAGCCTTTTGCTGGTGGTTGCCTGCTTGCTGGTATAAGTCTGCACCAGCATATATTGTAAGAAGTTTTCTCTACAATAAATATTGAAGACTGAGATTACAACAGCAGTGGTTTTCTCCCAAATTGGGTTTCCACCTTAAATCCTGGTGTTCATATGTGTTATTTTGTGTGATGGTTTTTTTTGTTATTTCTGTTCATGCTTAATGCTTATCTGATGCAATACTCTAAGTAAAGACATAATAAGATATTTGGACATATATATTGGATGCAGTACTATAACATATGGTTTTAAGAGAAAGAAAAGAAAAATATTGATCAGTCCTAAATATTGATTCACCCCCCCCCTCTCAGTATTTTTCCCAACAGGTACAATCAAATTCAAATCTGCCACACCGATCGGTACAAGACTAGGTTCACTACCCCCTAGGGCCATTTGCATGCTAGGTAATGCCATTCGACCTAAAGAATGCATAAGCCACCTTCCAGAGGACCATGAATTATATCTTTCATGACTTGGTAGACCTTATCCTTGCCTACTTGGAGGACCTCACCATCCGATCCAAATATTGCTCAGACCACCTGGAGGATCTGCAACTGATATTCCAATGATATTGAAAATACAACCTATTCTTAAACCCCCTCAAGTGCATATTCTGCATCACAGTAGGAATTTTTTTATGTTTTATCATGTCCAAACAAGGAATTAGGGTGTACCGCCTCAATTTCTAAGCTATCAAAGAGGTACCTCCACCTCAAACCCTTAGGAAACTACAAAGCTTGTAGGGAAAGGCCAACTTTCTGAGACATTTCATTCCATATTATGCCACTTGGCCTAAAGGATTCCTTCGTCTCCTTCGTCAAGACATCACATTCAAATGGGATGACCAAGCCCAAAAAGAATTCGATGCATTGAAAGACACATTGTCTTCAGCATCGCTGATCAGTCCCCCAAACTACAACAAATACTACATCCTGTATCTATCATCATTTGAGACCTCTTTGCCTGGAGTATTGATCCAGGAGGGCCCAGATGGGAAGGAGCACGCAATATATTACGTTAGAAAAACCTTATTAGGCCCTACATTAAGATATGATCCTGAAGAAAAGACTTCCTTAGCGCTAATTCACGCAGTCCAAAAAATTCTCCACTACATCATCGTAAAGACCACAACGATTGTTGCAGATATTAACCCCATCAAATATCTAATCATGTGCTACATAACGAACCAAAAATATGCTTGCTGGATAGTCATTCTACAAGAATACGACTTACAGTTTCACTCCCCCAAGAGAAAAAGGGTGCTAATCTTAGCAGAGTTCATTACGGACCTCACAAGTCATACCAAAGGATCACCAATCAACGATTCACTACCAGACGAACTTATCTTCCTCGTATCAACCGACAACCCTAGGTATGGAGATATCCCCCTCTTCTTACGAACCCAAAAGTTCATACCCCATCTTACTCGTGACAACCATTGGCACATTCACCACCAGGCCCCTAGTACCTCCTTATGGGAGATGCATTATACCAATGGGGCATCGACACCATATTATGTCGATGCCTTACTCACAACCAAGTAGAACAAGCCCTTAATGACTGCCACAATGGAGCTTGCGGTGGCCACCTCTCTGGAATGGCCACTGTTGGGTCATAAAAAGGTATCTTTTAAACACCTAATTAGCCTACATTAATCATCAATCCGGGAGCGACTTTTTATTTAAAGAGTGTACTATGTACGAGGCTACAATTATCTAAGAGCAATGCTATGAAGATGTAGTACAGAATGTTAAATGCAAAAGTAACAAATTCTTGTAAATAAATCTAATTACAGTGACATGAATGGAAATGCTCTAAAAATTAAACCACATCAATCTTGCAAAACATCGATCAGGGATACAGTAGCAATAACTCCTTCCCTTAGAAATCGATGCAAGATAACCAATCTGGGGACTTGGAAGCAATAAGCAATGTCCTCTACAGTTGGTGATCTTTAAAGAAATCAAAATAAAAGCAAACCCAATCTTCACGCTAATGAAAATAACTAAAAGGAACAAAATCTGGAAAGGAACAACAGCATGTAACCATAACTCATCTATTTTCTAATCGAAGGCTATGAATAAATAATGAACAGAAATGGAACAGCAATATGAAATGAACAACAATTACAACTCTAACATAATCAAGCAACTAGATTTCCACTCTTCAATCCTGTCGACAACCAATTACTACGCAACAAACAATTATAGAAAATCATAAATTAATGGAACAACAACTTGAATCAGATACAGAACAGCAAAGCTTTATAATGATAGCAAGATAACCGAACAACAAATGTGCTTCTTGTAAAGGATGAAATAGCAATGACTTTGTATTCGATCTAACAACGATAAATCAATTCTATAATTGAAATAAATATTAAACACTCTTCACACAATAGTAAGCAAGGATTAAAAATACAAACAACGAAGTGATTCCACCAGAGTCGGGCCCTTAGCGCCAATGAAATACTATTGGGCTAATTCAGAACTTAGAAGATGAAACGAAACGCATGTCTTATATTAAACAAACATAAAGAATTATAGAGGAGGTTCTATCAAAGCTGAGAGTCAATAAAACATTGTATTACAGAGGAAATGTTTAAATGTAAAGCTTTCCGACAAGCTCACTTTCTTCCCTATCACTAAAGGAAATTGCTTTTTCTATCAAATCTCGACGGACAATTCAAGGAATAAGATGAGTTTGAACAACAATCCCTTAGGATCGAAGGATCTTGAGGGATTCACTCCTCTTTGTTTAGTTATGATCCTGTTTACTCTGACCGAGGCCGAGCTGTCCCCTGCCTTTTCTTGGCAATTCGTTCGGATCTCCTTGCCTTTGGCTGGATATGGTTCAACGCTGATGGAGCAGCAGTTACATTAATTTCAGCCCCACCTTTGGTACTGTTGTTCACCTCGTCGAATTCCTATTTTTTCAACAAAAAGTAACCTTTAGCCATATTTTTATAATAAACATAAACCTTTCCAATTCTATTATAATTCTTACAATAAATTACCTTTCCAAGGCAAAAAAGAGTATGTCTATGGTAAAACAATGAGAAAATACATAGTAATTTCACACCTTTTTCACTGCCCAACATACCCCCCTTCTTAATCTTTTTCATGTCCTCATGAAAACTATAGTTCACATGGAGAGCAGTCAAATAATAAGCCGGATAAGGTTTGTCATCGACAGGCCTAAAACGATGTAGTGTAGCTAATTCCTCAAAAACATGTTCTGTCTGTCCTTCATGGAGTTCATAAATAGCTTTGTAGTCCGAAGCAGGATACCATGCAATAGGGCTGCGGAACCTACATCCTAACCAGAATTGTCCTTCTTTTAAAACAAGATGACTATAGGAAATCAAGTGGTCTACAGCTAGCCCAAAGTTTCTATAATTAAATGGTTCCCTATTTTGCACATTCTGATTGGAGGTTCTCCACCGGACCTTAGCTGCTATATAAGCTTGGTTTCTAATGGATGAGAAATAATCTATTCCATTCAAAATAATTGATTTGTGGACAGGCCCCAAGGCTTGGGTAATGCCTTCCTTAGTCATCAATCTTTTCTGCCTAGCCCAAAATTGAAGTGGGTTCTCTGGTTCACTCCTGACCCACAGATCTAATTCATTTTCCTGCCTTTGAAAGGCATTATAGGCTTTAAGCCATTTTAATTTATTTACATCAAAGGAAATGAATGCCTGAAATTGAACATTTCCAACAAAAGGGATAGGGTTTTATTCACATTCATTTTCAAGTATTAGATTATGCAAGTAAAATTCACACAAAAGGCATTGTACTTTGATCCCATAAAGTTTGCAGCATGATACAAAGTCGTCTATGGTTTTTAGCTCTATGGATTTCCCTGCCCTAACTGCCTTGATCTTTAGTTGTAAATATCTTTCTAGTAAAAACAAAGCATAGTTTTTCGCGGGGCATCTACAGGCTAAGACATCAGTATACAACGAGCAAAGAGTGTCCATTCGATTGTAGGCTAGTTTTAGTTGGTTCATTACCTTATCAGCCTTTTCCTCTGCTTTCTGACATTTTTCATGAGCTTCAGCTTCTGCTTCATGAATAATTCTCATTTGTCTCTATAATTCCTGATATCTTTTTCTTGGGACAGTGTCTTCCTCCAATATTTTCCTTTTTATTCGGGCCTGTGCCAACTCTTCTTGGAGTCTCGCCAGTGTCGGATCACTAAAAGTGTGCTGACTGCTAGATTGCATATTTTCACTTGAAACTGGTTCCTCTGGAACATCTTGTGTTGGAACAACCGTTTTCTGCTCCGCATCCTCATAATTAGGCTTAGATATGGTTTCTTCTGCCACTTGGGGGTTCCTATTAGCGGTCACCTTTCTCTTTTTCGAAATTATTTTGGTAGCTATGCTTCTTCTCTTAGGGGCTCACTTAGGCATTTGTTTCATTCTCAGAACCCTAATAGTTTTCCTGAGTTGTTCTAATAGTTTATGAAGCTTTATTCATTCCCTGCGAAGCTTCTCAATCTCATTTGTTTTCCTCCTCTTTCTTAATGGAACAACGGCTCCTTTATCTGAACCCATTTGCTCAACAGGGTTTTGATCTATATCAGCCGTGCCTTCAGTTAAATTCTATTCTTGACCTTCTTCTTGGGGTTCTTCTTCCACATTCATATTCCCTTAGCTAGATTCCTCGGGAATCATATTCTCAGTTGACTCTGCAATCTCCTGGGGGCTTCTAGGTTGAGATATTGCTTTGGTGTTCCCTTTCTCTTGTTCACGCCTCTCAGGAGAAGCAACCCTAGTTTCGCTAGGGTTTGATGTTTCATTCAACATTTCTCCAACTGTTTCTTTATCGATAGAAGAGTACTCTGGTAGTTGATTAATATAAATATTAAGGTCCAAAGGGCTATGAGGTCGTGCATAATCACTCATATTGGCCAAAATCTGGGCCAATTGGTCTTCCTATAAAGGGCTTACGATAGCATTTTCGGGAGGCTCTGTTCCTTCCTTATCGTTGCTATGATTTTCTTCATCCTCCTCACAAGTATGATAACTTCCTTCCTCCTCATCCGAATACCGAATTTATCCTTCAGTTTCTTCTTCCTCAGTATTTCCTTCGATTTCTTCTTCCTCATTATTTTCTTCCTCTACACTGGATTTTTTTTCACTACCAGTGTGGCGACTTATTTCTTCTTCGTCCGAGTAGCGAATTTCTCCTTCCAATTCCTGTTCTTCATCAGTACGGGGGCTTGCTCCCTCAAATTGTGGAGGTTGTTCATCCTCTGAGCTGTGAAATTCCAGAGGCTGGCTGCTGCTGCCCAGAATTCCTTCCACCATCCTCCTACTTCGTTTTGATTGGAGGGACTGTCTGTGAGTAGATGGCTCAGCTATTGAGCCGGCCATCCTCTTCCGTTTTGGAGTAGGTAAAGCTAACACTCTGTCAATGGAGAATATCAACTCTTCCTAGCTGGTCTGTTGCTGGGCGAGGCTATGACTCACTATTAATCGAATTAGACAATGGTGGCTAACCACCATATCTGCATGTTGAGATTTTCTTATACCACGAGCAGTATCATGCAACAATGAATTTAAAAATGCAGGCAAATTAATGGTGCATTTCTGTTTTAATACAGCCAGTAGCTTAAGGTGGCGAGGTCTTACCACATATTTTCTTCCGTCGCATGTTATATAAGCCTGCACAATCTTGGCCAACTTTGTCCATGGTTCTCCTAATGATGCTGGCTAAACTCCTTTGCCTTTGATAACTAATGTCTGTCCGTCATCTTGAAAAATCTTCATGGCTTCTCGAATCCTAATATTTTTCTGAGTCCAAATAGTCCCTTATGCTGGGATTCCAGAAACCTCTGTGATTATTTCATCAGATACAGCTATCTGTCTTCCTCTGACCATGGAGGATCCTTCCTGCAAGTTCTGTAAAAATTCAGTGGCCATTGCTTCATGGGGTTGTTGCATCCTCATGAAATATGTAATCCACCCCAGTCTTTCTAAAATTGCTCGTGCAGCATCAGAAATGATCAACACCTATGGTTCACTGCGAATTGGTCGTCCTCCCATCGTCTCTGCGCTCTGTTAGTTTTTCTCAACACACAGTAATCAGAATGGAACAACACAACATGATGAATTGGAATAATGTCGTTGAAAATTTGTTATTTCCTAAAATGCAGGGATTTGGTTCACATACAGGTAAATAAATCTCAGGATTTGATCTGCATGCAGACATCCACACCCCCTGAATGGATGATAGGTCGTCCTCAACCGTCAATTGAGAGAGGGAAGTGTGGAACAACAGTAGTACAACAGTAAAAAGCAGATGTAATTATGATACATTCAATCAAATTATAGCAATTACTGAAATCAATGCGTGTGATGACTCGGTAATGGATAGAAAATTGTTTTGTAATGATTAAAATATGAGGAGAAGGGACAACATAAGATAAGCATAAGTACAATTGCATTATTTACCATTTCAAACTAACATGATCGATTTGTAATGATTTTCATGTATAATAGGTTCAGAAGTAAAGGTAAAGGATTCATATTTTCATTTGATATTTAAATAGAGATATAGGAAAAGGGTTAAATATAACTATTTATGTGTATAAATGTGACTCCAATACCATCAGTAGAGCTCTGTTGCCCATAGGTGTCCATAACCTTGACAGAGTTGCTTTCTTACCCACGGAACCATTATCCTTTATTTATGCTGAGGAAGTGTTTTTTGTTGAATATCATGATGGAGGCCATTTTGCTGGCTTGGTGACCAGATAAACCACAATGCCATTCACCGGGAAGAAGTGAAAGGTGGGCAGGCCGGCTTGTGATGAGACCTCCTGTTCCAAAGACTTCTTGATTTTTTTCAATTGTCTATTGGACCATATCCCTGGTTTGGTGGCCATGATGGGAATGCCACTTCACTGCCTTCCTTATGATCACGGTAGGCTGGCTCTTGATGAGACCCCCTATCCTCCATTTGAAAAATCATAAAATTATTAATAAAATATGTAAATATTTTTCTTTTTCATATAGCACTTTTCCTTAGTTATTCATAAAGGATGGCTCAACACTCCTTAAGAGTAGGGATGGTGGAATAAGTCTAAACATCTCAATAGAAAATAATATGCCCTTATTCCTATTCCATAAATAAAAATCAAAGAAAGTTATAGCATATGGGAAATAACCAGTCATGATAAAGATAATCGATCATATTAATTTAATGGTAATAAAGTAGAAAAATTATGTTATTGATCATGCCCCTTTTCCCTTTTTTCTTATCATTACTAGACAATTTTCTTAAAAATGACGATTTCTTTTGATTTGCTGATTACAGTAAGCTTTAATTTGTATGATTGTATATAAATGATATATTTTCCTTTAGAAGGCTGATCAAAAAATTCTCAAAATGCTGGCTTAAAACAAAAAACAATCCACTCAAAAAGGTGATGTTCCTTTAAAAAGAACAGCAAAAAAAATCTGTAGAAGTGTTGTTCCTTTCGAAAGGAATAGCAAAAACATTCTGCAAAATTGTTGTTCCTTTCGAAAGGAACAGTAGAAGTGTTGTTCCTTTGGAAAGGAACAACAAAACTTAAAGCAAACGAAATAAACAGAGTTTTTTTTCCTTTTTTTTCTTTTTTTTTAAAGAAACAGAATTTCATGAAACAAATGATGAGGAAATAAAGAAATGATATAATCAGAATTTTTTTTTTTTTGAAAAAACGAATTTCTTAAAACAACAATCAAGAAAATGAAAAATGCTTTATGTACAAAATTTTTAAAAAAGGAATGATTTAACAAACTGGTGCCGAGGAGGATTTCTCCCCTTCAGCGAGAATTTCCATGGTAGAATCTACCCATAACTATTGGTAAAAGGATTCCCAGGTAAGCAGTTTATGATACAATCGTACTCGATGACCGTTTACCTTAAAGGAATGTCCAGATCCATCTATGGTAGCTAATGTAATAGTGCCATTATCATGCAGTTTTTGTATTTCATAGGGTCCAAGCCATCATGTCTGGAGTTTCCCTGGGAAATCCTAAAACCTAGAATAATATAGGAGTGCCCAGTCTCCTTCGTGGAAGATATTTTCTTTGATATGGGCATCATGCCAATTGGCTCTCTGTTGCTGAATTAATGATGTGTGCTGAAGAGCAGAGAGCCTAATTTCATCTAACTCATTAATTTGTTGCAGTCTTTTATCCTGGGCTTCATTCAGATTTAGACCCACCTTTTGAGTTGTTCTTAATGTCTGAATTTCGAATTCTATAGGAAATATGAGTTATTTTCCAACTACCAATTGATATGGTGAATATCCTGTATTAGGTCTCCACGTTGTTCGATATGCCCACAATGCTTCTGGCAATATGTAGGCCCAATCTCGTCTGTGTGAGGCAATGTTTTTTGTTAATATAGATTCAATTACTTTGTTCATGCTCTCTACTTGGCCATTGGCCTGTGGGTGATATGGGGTTGTAATCTTGTGCTGAATGTGGTAGTTTTGCAATGTTTCAGCTAATTTATTACCTACAAATTGTGGTCCTCCATCTATGATTATGTCCCTTGGGAGACCATAGCGCACAAATATTTGGAAAAGAAACTGTACTACAGAGTCCTCTGTAGCTTTTGAAAGTGCCTCTGCTTCGACCCACTTAGTGACATATTCGGTTGCAACTAGGATGTATGTTTTTTGGTTTGAGGGAGGACTAATAGGGCCAACAAAATCAAGTGCCCAATGTTCAAATGGTTCAATCACTAGTTGAGGGGTCAAAGGAATTTCATCAGACTACCCAGGGCGACCTGCCCTTTGGCAGCTATCACAGGCTTGCATGAATTTTTTGGCATCCTTAAAGATGGTAGGCCAGTAATAGCATGTTCGTAAAACCTTATGGGTAGTTCTATGATCTGAAAAATGTCCGCCACATTCGCCATCATGGCATGCTTTCAAAATATCAAATACTTCGTCCTCCTAGACACATCTTCTTATTTTCATATCTCCCCCTGTGTGAAATAGATAGCCCCCAATCCAAGAGAATCGGGTACTACGATGTATTATTTGTTTTCGTTTATTAAGGGATAGATGTTTAGGTAATTTACCTATTGCCAAATAGTTTGCTATATCAGCATACCACGATGTTCTGACAGTAACAGCGAAGAGATGTTCATCTGGAAAGTGGTCTTCAACTGCTTCTGTATCTGTTGGCTTTGGCATTATTGAAAGAAATTCAGCTATAGGGTTCTCTTTCCCAGGTTGATCTTTGATTGTGATGTCAAATTCCTGCAATAAAATCAATCATCTCATCACTCTTCCATTTGTAACAGGTTTATTTGCTAAAAATTTAATGGCAGAGTGATCAATATATAGTACTACAGGATACCCAGTTATACAATGTCTAAACTTATTTATAGCATGAACTACAGCTACAAATTCTTTCTCAGTCACAGTATAATTTAATTCAGCAGGGGATATATTTTTGCTAATATAATAGATTGCATATGGCTTCTTGTCTTCCTCCTTCCCAAGTACTGCACCAATTGCTGTGTCTAAGGCATCAGATGAAATTTGGAATGGAAAATTCCAATTTGGGCCCCTCAGCACTAGGGCTGTTGAAACAAGATTTTTCAGATCATTAAAGGCATTGTCACATTTATCTGTCCAAATGAAATCAGCATTTCCATTCAATGCATATAAAGGTGCAGCTATTCGAGAATAATGTTCTATAAATCTTCTATAGTAACCAGAAAATCCAAGAAAGCTACATACCTCTGTTTGTGTGGTGGGTGTGGGAATTAACAAGATTATTTGAATTCTAGCTGCGTCCACTTGAATTCCGACTGCTGAAATATAATTCCCTAAGATAACTCCTTCGATCATCATCATAAGACACTTTTTGTGGCTTAAACAAAGCCTAGTGTCAATACATCTTTGCAATACCTTTTCTAGGTTTTCCAATGCAGGCTCAAAATCATCCCCATAAGGTGTGAAATTGTCCATATATACTTCGAGGCCTTAATTTATTAAGTCTGCAAAGATGTTGAGAATTTCCCTTTGAAATGTAGTAGGGGCTTTGCATAGGCCAAAAGGTAAGACTTGGTAGGAAAATGTCCCCCATGGACAGGTAAAAGTATTTTTGTCCTGGTCTTCAGGGGAAATCTAGATTTGATTGTACCCACTAAAGCCATCAAGGAAAGAAAAGAATTTATTTCCTGCCAATGTATCTAATATTTGGTCAATGAAAGGAAGGGGAAAGTGGTCTTTCTGTGTTGCCTTATTAAGTTCACGGTAATCTACACATATTCTCCACTTTCCGTTCTTTTTTGGTACCACTACTAATGGAGAGACCCACTTGCTATTAGATATTGGGTAGATGAAATTAACATCCAATAGTTTTTGTAATTCGGCTTTCACAATATCTTTGAGGTGAGGATTTAGTCTTCTTTGGGGTTGACGAATGGGTCTTGCATCTTTTTTGATATAGATGTGGTGTGTACACAATTGAGGGTCAATTCCTTTCATATCGAGGTAATCCCATGCAAAGGCTGCTTTGTATTTTTGTAATAATTGGAGCAATTTCTCTTCTTGTTCAGCAGTGAGATTTTTGTTAATGTTTAGAGTTTTTCCCAGCTCAATCTACAATCTTGCTATTGTACACAGAAGAAGTAGGTATTGCTTGATCAGGAATATCTTTAAAAGGATCTTCTTCTTCTTTATTATTGAATGCTGCCTTGATCATGTGACATTGTAGATGAGATCTGGTTTGTGGTTTATTAATAAAACTATTAATGATATCATCCTCTGTTTGATCTTTAAAACCAAGAGCATTTTCTATAGTTAGAGGTGATCTCATATTTTCCATTGGATATGATGCAGGTTGTTTTTTTGTTTTGATTATTGATAGACTTGGCTGGTCTGGGGGATATAGGGCTAAATTCTTAACATAGTTTCCCCTTTTTATTGTCATATTGTCTTGTTGACATCCAATATAAGCATCGGTAGTTGCCAACCAAGGTCTACCTAAGATCAACGGATGTCCTTCTAGCCGGTTCTTTGGATTAATAACCAAGAAATCAACAAGGTATTCCCAGGAATCTATAGATACCATTACATCTTGTAATGTACCTTCTGGTTTGACTACCGATCGATCAGCCAATTCCAATAAGGTTGTTGTTGGTTCTAGTGATGTAATGCCAAGTTTTTGACAGGTGGTGGTTTTTAGAATATTGATTTCTGCTCCCAAATCAACTAAGGAATTTGGAAACAACTACCCATGGATTTGGAATGTCACTATAGGATTCCCTGGGTCTTCATATTTTATAGGTGTTTCCATTCCTGATAATAAGTCAGATAAGGTACCGACTATTTGGACAGTAGTATTGGTGGTTGTTCTCCTCTTTGGCTTCTTTATGCATAATTCCTTAATGGTTTTTGCATATATAGGAATGTCTTGGATAGCTTGGAGGAGAAGGATTTTTATACACAAATTTTTTAATTCTCCCAGAAGATCAAAATTAGGTTGTTCTAATGGATGAGGTATAATTAATCGTTCTGAGAATGGTGGAGAGGAAGTTGTTACTTGTTGTTTATTTTGTTGTTGATTTTGTTGTTGAAATTCCTTCTCATTTTGTAATGTTCGTTCTATAGGTAACGGATCTTCAATATGAGCATCATTGTTTCTCTCTGTTTCTACTATGTGCCCAGACCTTAATTGAAGATCATTGCACTCCTTCAGTTCATTTTCTAATTCTGGGGGTTATATTATTTGGACAGACTGAACTGGCCTATTGTTTGGGTTTGGGTTGGGCTGGGCTGGGAGTTGCGGTCTTAAGTTGGTCTAGGGGTTTGTATAGGGAGCTGGCAGTGTAGGTTGAGAGAGAGGAATTTATCCAACTGGCTGATTTGTAGGTTTTTTCCAGTTTGACTGCCAGGCCTGACTCTGGGAAGTAGAGGGGGACCATTGTGTAGGATAGTTATTTTTCCAAAATGGTGGGTAGAAAGGAAAGCTAGGTCAATTATTTTAGTTTGTTTGATTTGGCCAAGATGTGGGAGGAAATGGCTGTTGTGACCAATTGGGGAAAGGTGGTTGATTTTGCCACATCCCACTATATTGTTGAGCATTATATTTAGGAGGCTAAAAAGAAAATGGATCATTTGGCATACCTGATTGTTGTGGCTGCCATTTTCGGCACTGATTAGGTAGACATACCACTTCCGATTCTTCTTTTGCCTCCTTATAAACTGCTTTTAGGCTAGGAAGCGAAGGGCATCCCTCTGTAGGGTGATCTTTCGTACAAATGGCACAGACTTTAATCACATCCAACGGGAATTCTTTGTGGTTGTGTTTCTTCCTACATCTGGGCCAAAATATTTCCAAATTTTGCTCTGCCTCTACTTGGTTATGTTTGGCTTGCATAATATCAAATTGCATTGTTAGAGTCCCCAGTATGTCTGTCTTAAAGTCTTCTAGCAAATTTCCAATCTCTGCACGAGTCACACCTTCATTAGAGGTCTTATTTTCCCTTGTAATTATATCACATTCTGCTGATTTTAACCTTGTATTGCCTCTCGAACTCCTCATACACAAATCAATGATGTTAGGATAAATTTCGTGATATATATCACCTTTTCCCATAATATTCAATGTCTCAACACATTGATCTTTCATTCCCCTAATTAATGTGGTTTTCAAAACATTATCAGGCAAGGGTAAAGATGCATAAGGGGATCTCTGAAGATTGTATTGAAACCGTTCCACATATTCTTCCAAGGTTTCATTTGGTTTTTCTGACATTTGGAATATTTCATCTTTTAATTCCCGAGATTTTCAATAATCTTGATACTTATTTAAAAATGCAGCTTTCATCTGATCCCAATCAGTTATGACACCCCCACCTAATCCCATAAACCATCATAAGGCTGCCCCTTTTAATGTTGAAGGAAATAGTTTTAATTTTTGGGGATCGGTGGTATAATCATATCCCCTGCACAGCACATCAAATTCAAACAAAAACGTGTCTGGATCCTCTGATGTTAAGCCATGAAATGTGGGAATATGTTAAGGGGAATAGCTTTCATAGGTGCGTTGACTGCAGTATCTACTATAGGATATTGCAGCGTAGAGGTCTATTGGGGTGTCTACTGGTTCTGATTTTGGTTCCGGGCCATTTGATTGAAGATATGCCAATATCCCTCTGGGATTTCCAAGGAATTTCTAGGTTGACAAGCAGGGGCAGGAATGGCTTTGACAGCACTCCTTTTGTCTGGAATAATAAGTATTCCCTGTTGACCTACTTTTTGAGGTGATTGAGGACCTTGGTTCTGAATAATTTGAACAACACTTCCCTTATCTGGGCTGCTTATTGTTTGGGCGACTTTAATAGGATATTTTGAATCTTTGGTTTCTCCCGTTTCCCCTTCTCCTTCTCGGAGATTTCTAGAGTCCCCTTCTTGAGGGAAACTTATGCAAGGATTCTCAATTTCTTGGGAATATTGCTCAATTCCCTCTGTTTGACTGTGTATCTCATCAAAGGCTTCAGATGGTGATTCTGTAGCCTGAAGGGAACTAGTAGGCTGTCTAGAAATAGCTTTTATAAATCCTACTGATGGCTGAGATTCAGTTTTCTTAAGGATTTTGTCAATAAAATTTGTTCGCCCAAGGGTCACCAGTCCCTTAGGTTTTTCAATTTTAGGAGGAATTTAGTTTTGCTTAGTTGGTCTATTCATTCAAGAAAAAAAACCTTCCTCCCTACCTAAAGAAAGAAGTTTACCTGCTTCTGCTGTGAAGCGGGCTACGAACAAGTGTGTTTCTTGCCCAGTGTGCAGGTTCTTACCTTCCGTCTTTAATACCCAATTCTTCACAAGTAGAAGAAAATCAGCTGTGCATCACTCCTTTGAAATGGCATACACTCTCCCTGGAAACAGTGCCAAAATGTTGGGTCATAAAAAGGTATCTTTTGAACACCTAATTAGCCTACATTAATCATCAATCCGGGAACGACTTTTTATTTCAAGAGTGTACTCTGTCTGAGGCTATAATTATCTAAGAGAAATGCTATGAAGATGTAGTACAGAATGTTAAATGAAAAAGTAACAAATGCTTGTAAAGAAATCTAATTACAGTGACATGAATGGAAATGATCTGAAAATTAAACTACATCAATCTTGCAAAACATCGATCAAGGATACAGTAGCAATAACTCCTTCCCTTAGAAATCGATGCAAGATAACCAATCTGGGGACTTGGAAGCAATAACCAGTGTCCTCTATAGTTGGCGATCTTTAAAGCAATTGAAATAAAATAAAACTCAATCTTCGCACTAATGAAAATAACTAAAAGGAACAAAATCCGGAAAGGAACAGCAGCATGTAACCATAACTCATCTATTTGCTAATCGAAGGCTATGAATAAATAATGAATAGAAATCGAACAGAAATATGAAATGAACAACAATTACAACTCTAACGTAATCAAGAAACTAGATTTCCACGCTTCAATCTTGTCGACAGCCAATTACTACGCAACAATAAATTATAGAAAATCATAAATTAATGGAACAACAACTTGAATCAGATACAGAACAACAAAGCTTTATAATGATAGCAAGATAACAGAACAAAAAATGTGCTTCTTGTAAAGGATGAAATAGCAATGACTCTGTATTTGATCTAACAACGATAAATCAATTCTATAATTTAAATAAACATTAAACACTCTTCACACAACAGTAAGCAAGGATTAAAAATACAAACAGCGAAGTGATTCCACTAGACCCGGGCCCTTAGCGCCATTGAAATACTGCTAGGCTAATTCAGAACTTAGAAGATGAAACAAAATGCGTGTCTTATATTAAACAAACAAAAAGCATTACGGAGGAGGTTCTCTCAAAGCTGAGAGTCAATAAAACATTGTATTACAAAGGAAATGTTTAAATGTAGAGATTTCCGACCAGCTCACTTTCTTCCCTGTCACTAAAGGACATTGATTTTTATATCAAATCTCGACGGACAATTCAAGGAATAAGATGAGTTTGAATAGCAATCCCTCAGGATCGAAGGATCTTGAGGGATTTTCTCCTCTTTGTTTAGTTATCATCCTGTTTACTCTGACTGAGGCCGAGCTGTCCCCTGCCTTTTCTTGGAAATTCGTTCGGATCTCCTTGCCTTTGGCTAGATATGGTTCAACGCTGATGGAGCAGCATTTACATTAATTTCAGCCCTGCCTTTGGTACAGTTTTTCACCTCGTCGAATACCTGTTTTGTCAACAAAAAGTAACCTTTAGCCATATTTTTATAATAAACATAAACCTTTCCAATTCTATTATAATTCTTACAATAAATTACCTTTCCAAGGAAAAAAGGAGTATTTCTATGGTAAAAGAATGAGAAAATACATAGTAATTTCATACCTTTTTCACTTCCCAATAGCCACCACCCAAAAATTCCTATGGGCAGGATATTTCTAGCCCACTTTATTTCGTGATTACATTTCAGCAATCAAGAGGCACGAGTGATGTCAATGCTTCCTTCACAAGGCAAGAGCCCCTCCCGCTCCCCTACACCTAGTCATCGTCGGTGGTCCCTTTTGTAAATGGGGGATCGACTTCATGACTTGCAACCCAACATCATCGGGCAATCACAAATACATTATTGTAGCTATCGATTATTTCACCAAGTGGGCAGAGACTATGCCCACATAAGACAACACCACAGAAACCATTGCATGATTTCTATTTAACCATGTCATTGCTCGGTCCAGCATACCCAAGGAATAAATCTCCAACCATGGGAAATGCTTCGAAAGAAAATTTTTCCATGAGCTATCTCACCATCTCGGATTCACACATGAATTCACATCACCATACTACCCCCAATCCAATGGATAGGTAGAATATTTGAACAAAGTACTCAAAATAATGTTACAATGTGTTGATCATGTCAGCACTCTATTAAAATTTTGACAAGCAGTCTCGCTTAAACCTTTCAAAACCCCCTCTTTTGCCCTGAGAAATTCCTTTTCTGCTCATCGTTGCCTTCTCCTAGCCTCAAAACTGCATAAAAGGGCCAAAATCCCACATTATAATATATTTAAGGCCTAGCACCTTTCGGCCCTAGCCCTTGCACCTTTTTCTCCACATGACCGAAATTCGAAACCGAGCACTAGCCATGAAGGCGCTTATCACATATATATATCGGGCGCAATATTATCCATCAATCTGTACAGATCGGACGACATTCGCAAGGCTCCATCATGCCCGTGGCCCACCCCGTCCACCGTCCAATCAACCTGCAAAATCAACGGTCCATAGTGCACCCGCTCACTGTACAAAACCCGTTGGTTTATATCGCACTGCCTTTTGAAGGCGGGCAGTATTTCTCATTTTGGACCGATGCCATTCATCATGTGACATGCGTCACCGAGCACTGTTTGAAAACCGCTGCTCATCGCGCATTATAGTTCTGCAGAAGATCCAGTGCAATATGTACATGAGCTGTTCGATCTAGAGTGGCCCATCCAACGACGATCGCCCCACAAAGTTGCTCGCGTGTTAACACGGGGAAATCGTACCCCTGGCCCACCGTTCATCGCACTCCGATGCATTTTCATCTGTCGACCTCGTCTTGAGATCGGACAGTCTAGATCACCTACCTCCCCATCATTGACATGTGTCTTCCGCCCCATCACCGTTCCACGTGTTTGTCGTATTTTTCCTCTGCCCTTACATATTTCACTCATTAGTCAAATTTCAATGTTTTACGTTAAAAAATTTCACCAGTCATTCTCCATCATGTCACTACATTTTTTCCGCCACCCTGAATTGTTCCACCATTATGCCATGTCTGCATGACCATTTTTACTGACCCCGCCACATTCACCATCCCCATGAATGGTTTTCCTAATGAGTTTGCGGGTTTTGCAGGGTTACATCGGCGGAAAGCTGCCATGATTTACAGTCTCTATTACTGAAATAGAGAGCACGTCAAAGGACCATTTTTCAGAGGCTAGAATTATGGAGAAAGGCCTGGGAAGGTATGTCAACAAGACTTCCATTAAAGAAGCATGGTTAAAATCTGTCAAACCCTCCAGATTCATTTAAAGCACAAATTACGCAGATGGAGACATTAATGGAGCAGCAGAGAAATATCAGTGAATGATCGAGGAATTCAACGTTCAGCATTGAAGATCTTAAACCGTAATTTAGGGTTTAGGAGGTAGAGGGTACCATTCGCAGAAAACAATACCATAAGGTTTTCTTTTCAGCACCATTTTCTTTCAGAAAAGGACAGAATGTCTCTGTGATTTTACTTCTTTTCCGTGTTCCTGAATAGACTTCTACTCAATGAATTTATTTCAGAAAGTAGGCCATAGAGTACAAACAACATTACAAAGTTATCAAGCAGTATGGGCGTGCACATTTTCCACCATCTTGTCTTAATGAGGCAAATTAAATGTTCATCACCTACCCCCTTTTCAATCTTTCTTTTTCTCCTATAAAGCTCCCGAAGAACAGATGATTTAGGGTTCCAGATTTTATTAGAAAATTATGCAGTAAGAGGATTTTGTATGCATTTTTGCATGAGCTCTCATATGAATGTATAGAGCCCGTTGAGTTTTAGTGAGGAGGAGTTCAGTCTTTAAAGAGGATTCTGGTCTTTGATTTCTCACAGTGTGTAACTTTCTCTCATATGTGCTATTTTAATGGATCATTTCATTTCATCCACCTTTCTTGTATCATGTTTCTGGAATGCGAGTGGCTCACTTATTTTTGGTATGGATTTATCCTAGTTGATACCCATGCTCGAATTAGTCAAGCGCTTTAAATATGGCTCAGGCATGATATTCTGTTTCACTATTCACTCTACCATATTTCTATATATTAGTTTCTTTGGGAGGGTATTTTTAAAACGTTATTTTCATGTATGGATTCTTAGATTGGTAAGCCCATTACGTGGTGATATTGTGTATCTAGATATCAGCTCATTGACAACTAGTATCCTCTCAATATTTCATTCACAGCAAACACCTTCTGATAATTTATTTCTGTGAGGTATTTCTAAATTGGCCCTCTTTACATTAAGATTTCTCTGAATTGTCTGATGCTTTTATATTGGAGTTTTTCACATTGCCTCTGTAGTATTCCTTTCTCTGTGTCAGTTTCTGAAGGTCTTGGTCCCATTCAGATTAATATTCCTTGTTTTTCAAGAAGTATCATGAGAGCTTCTTGTTGATAACCTTCCCTGTTATATCATATGCTCCTTGCTATATAAGATGTCCTAGGCACTGGTCTTTCGCAACTCAAGGTTGTCTCTAGGAATGACAACACAACGTCTGGTGAATAACCACAAAACAAAATTCCACCACATGCTTTTATCTTCCTTTTGGGCATATCGCACGACATTGAAAACATCAACGGGGTTCACACCCTTCCACTTGGTCTACGAGGTCGAAACTGTGATTCCCATAGAACGTGAAATCTTGAATTTACACGCCGCCATCGAACTCCTCGATGACACCCAACCTCTAGAGAAAATATTATTACAAATTTTAATATTCCAAAATTGAAAAGACAGGAATATAGAACATATGCAACATTCCAAATAAATAAAAACAGGAACATAGCACTAAAATATGTAAAATGCCAGAAATATGCTGCAATTAGAAATTACATTAAGACATCATAATCTATGAGTAGAAAACAAGGGATCCATATCATTATATATAACAACAAATGAAATTACATAGTGCTCCAAAAGGAATGCACTCAAGCCACACGATGGTTGAAATACACTAAAGAAACCAAGCACTGGAAACGTTGTGATGCTACTGCTATTATTGCTGGAAACTACTGCTACTGAGGTGAAGAACCAAGTGTTGAAGGTTTTTAGAGTGCTCAAAATGATCCATGCTTTTAACACCAGATTCTAATCAAAACACCAAGAAAAACCCATAAATGGTTTGGCCAGATTTTAAGTCTGGATTTTCGGCTTTTTTTGAGTTACCCACTGCATTTCTGCTACCTGACTTACACACTCCCTCAGAATGACTGCTGATATGGGGCTGAAGGAATGATCTATCAGCTACAAAAACACCCAATCAACTCAATAGGTGAAGGGCTGGTTCCCTCACTGGAAAATAAGCTCAGAAAGTGGAGATCTCTCTCCTCCACTGCTACACCCCTGCAACACAACTCAATTCTAAACAGAAATGCATTATATATGAAACTGAAGCTTGGCCAAAATGCTAGAATGTGGAAATGATAGTGCAATTCTCTTCTAAGAGGCCTCTCAAGGAAAGAGGTTGGATCCTCTCTCAAGAACACCCTATGCTAAACAGCACTGCAAGCTCAACTAAAGAACTGAAGGATGAAAGAAGTCATACAGACCACAAAATCAATAATAATAAACATGACCATCTATGGCTGCCTTGCCCTCCTTATAAAACATTTGAGCCTTCTCACCTTGGATCCCACTCATTAAGGTTTCCACTATCATGGAGACTTCTATTCACACTATGTTGTCTCACATTAATGATCCACTCCATCCATACCAGTGCTGTTGATTTGGTCAAACTGGACCTTTTCTACATGCATTATCCCATGTTCACACATGAGGGTGCTTTAGCCAGCTATGAAGATGATCCCTTTTCACATTAAGAGGGATTTTATTCCTACAAAATAGATTTATGGGTCTCCCTACCCATTTATTCATCTAACTAAATTACAAGAGCACAAATTAATATTCCAACTAGTTGCATGCTAAATTAGGAATATTACAGTCCTCCCCTCCCAAATGTTGCTTGTCCTCAAGAAACTGCAAGGATAGAACTGAAGAGCCTCCTCTCCTCCTCCTATAGCATCCTCATATGATAATATCCTCCAAGGAACAAGATGTTGCCCCATCAATAAATCTCCAAGTTGCTCCTCCCAAGTATGCAAGTTAGCTGTTGGTGACCATCCGAAATAGCTATCACCATGAAGAAGTAAAATACCCATGGAGGAAACAATATGTTGTATAGAGGCCTTATTGAGGCATGGAATCTGAAACATAGTGAGAACCGTCATTCCCATGTGAAGCTCCCATCCCCAAGCTATCATACATACAAAATGATCCACCCTCCAAAATGGTAACTCATAGAAATACTCCTCCACCTTAGGCTCCTACAAAGAAGGTGGGCTGCATTGCTAAACTTCATAGAACAAATTGTCTATCCCATGTTGTCTCTCTCTCCACTTATGATAAGTGTAGAGTAGTTGTTGATTTTGGGCTGCAATAACGTTTCCTTCAAGAGGCAAGAAGAACACTGGATCTTCAAAGATTCTCTCTTTAGAGTCATGAATCATGCTGGCTCAAACCACCCCATATATGATGAATAGGATATCATCACCATATGGCATCCAAATGAGAAAGATACTGAAGGTTTCATGTAGTGTTAGATAATTCATTTGTATAGAGATGGTAAGAGAATGAAAATACTTGTTGGGTATGTGTTATATTCTTTCCACGACTAGCCCCATGCGCTGTACGTTGCGCCGGGCGTAGCAGGGGGGTCACAGGAGGGGCAGCAGCCCCCCCTGTCAGGGTCCAGGGCAGTGCCCCAGCGAAATTTTTTTTGGTATGTGGTCCCACTCATATGCGGACCCACCCATGTTTTGTGCATGAGTTTGCACATGGTTTTGGGGTACGATGGTTTTCGGCCCCTGGTATTTTGTAGATCCGGTCAAGGGAACTACGGTTATGTTCTAATCCAAGGTTAAACGATTAGGGTTTATGTATGCTTCGGCATGTATATATATGTGTTGCAACACTAAAAGGAATATAATGAAAAATCAAGCTGGTCGTCCCAATTTGGGATCCAGGGGAAAATATCTGTGTTTATCTGTTTTATGTTTTATGCTCTCACTATTGTTTATTTTCTGTTATAAGATTCGTGTGTAGATAATTTCTATTCAGGGTTAAAACCTACATTTGGTATCAAAGCTGTTTCGGCTTCAAGGGGACGCCTTTGCTACTGAGGGTTTTTTGTTCGGGCCTGAGGTAGACCCTGTTCAGTGGGAGATCTGCGGGATCAATTCTTGCGCTTGCGGTGAAAGAAGATGGCGAGCGGCAGAAAGATAGAGATCGAGAAATTTAATGGTCAAATTTTTGAGTTGTGGAAGCTCAAGATGGAGGATCTGTTGGTGGATAAAGATCAATGGATTGTGGTAGATCTAGGTACTAAACCAATGGCAATGTCAGATGAAGACTGGAAGAAACTGGATCGGAAGGCTAAAAGCACAATACGGTTGTGTGTATTAGATTCAGTATTGTTGAATGTATCTGGGGAAGCTATGGCAAAGAATTTGTGGGAAAAACTTGGGACTTTGTACCAATCTAAGTCTCTGGTGAATAAGTTGTTCCTGCGGAAAAAGCTGTATAACCTGAGGATGAAGGATGGAGACTCGGTGACAGAGCATCTGAATGCCTTCAATACTGTGGTAAGTCAGCTGTCATTTGTTGATATTAAAATATCAGATGAAGATAAGTGCATCAGTTTGTTGTGCTCTCTACCAGACTCGTGGGACAGTCTGGTTATTGCAATAGGTAGCAATACAACTACCTTGAATTTTAATGACATTGTCTCAACCTTGCTGTCGGAGGAAATGAGATGGAGAAATATGGAGGGTCAGAATGGAGATGCCTTATCTGTATGAGGAAGGTCCCAGAACAGAAACAAGAATAAGGTTTTGAGTGGGAGATCTAAATCTAGAGGAAGATCTAAATATCTTGGAAAGTTTGTAAAGGTGTGCTGGAAATGTGGAAAGGAATGACACTACAAAAAGGAATGTAGATCTAAAGCTCCTGAGAAAGGAAAGGGATTTGATGAAGCTCCTTCTGCAGAGGAAAAAACCACCTCGGATGAAGGTGGAGATGTGTATTTGGCTTCTTCTTCAAATACACATGTAGATCATGAGTCATGGTTGATTGACTCAGGTGCATCCTTTCACTTCACTCCCCATAGGGAGTGGTTCTATGAGTATGAGAAATATGATGGTGGTGATGTCTTCCTAGGGGATGATAGGAAGGCCAGAATCGTCGGACGTGGAAAGGTCAAGCTGAAGCTACAAGGTGGAAGGATTAGAACACTTCCTGGTGTTCTGCATATTCCTGCATTGGCTAGAAATCTAATTTCTGTAAGCAAGATGGATGATGCAGGTGTAAAAACAGTGTTCGAGAAAGATGCCTGCAAGATGGTTTGGGGAGCACTGGTATTAATGCGAGGAGTTCAGACTGGAACTCTGTACAAGCTACAAGGTAGCACTGTTATTGATGGGTGTAACAATTATGTGGTTCCTGAAAATGGAGCGGAAAGCTTAGCTGTCTCTGGAGAAAAGACCATGCTATGGCATCAAAGGCTTGGACATATTGGAGAGAAGGGCCTTCGGATACTACATAGAAATGGTATGGTAGAAGGTATGTCTAATTGCTCTCTTGATTTCAATTTCTGTGAACATTGTGTATAAGGGAAGCATAATCGAGTGAGTTTTCCTTCTGGTGCTAAGAGGGCGAACAAGATATTAGAACTTGTGCACGGTGATGTGTTTGGACCTGTGTCAGTTCCATCACTGGGAAATTCTGTGTACTATGTTTCATTCATAGATGACTTCTCAAGGAATACATGGATATATTTCTTGAGGAAGAAATCTGAAGTATTTGACAAATTTAAAGAATTTAAGGCTCTGGTGGAAAACCAGACAGAGAAGAAGATAAAGGCATTGAGGACAGATAATGGTGGGGAGTTCTGCAAGAAGGAATTTGAAGAGTTCTGTAAGAAGTGTGGTATAGCACGGTAGAAGACTACTCCATACACACCTCAGAAAAATGGAGTTGCAGAAAGAATGAACAAAGCACTGATGGAAAAGGAAAGAAGCATGCTTAGTGGTACCGGGTTAGGATAAGAATTCTGGGCAGAGGCAGTGGAGACTGCATGTTACTTAGTTAACATATCACCTTCATCAGCGTTGGAGGATAAGACTCCACATGAGGTATGGACTGGTAATAAAACCTCTCTTTCACATCTAAGGGTATTTGGATGTGATGCATATGTACATGTTCCCACGGAGAAAAGGACCAAGTTGGATAATAAATCTGAAAGGTGCATCTTTATTGGGTATAAGGATGGTTTAAAGGGTTACAAGCTTTGGAACCCAGAAACAAGGAAGTTTGTGTACAGCCGAGATGTGGTGTTTAGAGAGGTGAAAGATGTTGTTACACTTGAATTCCTACCAAAGGAACCTAAGAAGATAGAGTTTGAGCTAAAGGAGGATTAATCAAACTTTACAATAGAAGAAGATTCAGAAGCGGAAGAGCCGCAAACCCCAGCTTTGAGAAGATCAGTTCGGGAAAGAAGGAAACCAGAAAGGTATAGTCCATATGCTTTCTGTTCAGGTTTTGCCTTAACTATAACTGATGACGATCCCAGAACTGTCAAGGAGGCAGTAGACTCAAAGGATGGAAAACTCTGGAAGGAGGCCATGGTTGATGAAATGGCATCCTTGCACAAAAATAAGGCATGGGATCAGGTGGATTTGTCGGCTGGAAGGAAGCCCATAGGGAGAAAATGGGTGTTTAAAAGGAAGATGAATGTAGAGGGCAAGGTGGAGAAATACAAAGCTCGGTTGGTAGCAAAAGGTTATTCCCAAGTGCCAGGAATTGATTTTGGTGATATTTTCTCTCTTGTTGCCAAAGTTACTTCTATTAGATTACTTTTATCTATTGCTGTTGCATTTGATTTTGAGATAGAACAGATGGATGTGAAGACAACATTTCTTCACGGGGATCTAGAAGAGGAGATCTACATGAAGCAACCTGAAGGCTTTATGGTGAAGGGTAAGAAAGACCTAGTATGCAGGTTGAAGAAGTCGTTGTATGGGTTAAAACAGTCACCAAGGATGTGGTATCAGAAATTTGATACCTATATACGGGGACTTGGCTTCACTAGAAGCAAGGAGGATCACTGTGTTTATTTTAAATTAATTGGTGACCGTGTTATGTATTTGGTCTTGTATGTGGATGATATGTTGTTAATTGTAAATGACAAAGAAATTATCCAAGATTTGAAGACCCAACTGTTCTCCAAATTCGACATGAAGGATCTTGGTGCTGCAAACTATATTTTGGGCATGGAAATTAAGAGAGATAGGGCAAAGAGGAAGCTCTGGTTAAACCAGAGGAAGTATGTCGAGACTATATTGCATAGGTTCAATATGCAGGATAGTAAACCAGTGAGTGTTCCTATTCCTGTAGGTGCAAAGTTGTCTGTTGAACAGTGTCCCAAGACATAAGAGGAAGAGGAGGATATGTCACGTGTTCCATATGCAAGTGCAGTGGGTAGCCTGATGTATGCAATGGTCTGTACTAGACCAGACATTGCACATGCAGTGGGAGTATTGAGCAGGTTTATGTCAAACCCAGCAAAGGAGCATTGGACAGCAGTGAAGCGGGTTTTCAGATATTTACGTGGGACTAGTGATTATGGCTTGTGCTACCAAGGAAGACTAGGATTAGAAATAATGTTGGACATTCATGGTTTTGTTGATGCAAACTGGGCTGGAGATCTGGACCAAAGAAGATCTACAAGTGGGTATGTGTTTAGCCTATTTGGAGGTGCAGTCAGTTGGATGAGTAAAAGACAGTTTGTAGTGGCGCTTTCAACTACAGAGGTAGAATACATAGTAGCCACTCATGCAAGCAAGGAAGCAGTTTGGTTGCAGAGATTGTGTTCAAGTATGGGGTTGGTACAAAAAGCTATAAGGATAGACTGTGATAGCCAAAGTGCAATTTTCTTGGCTAAGAACCCTGCTTATCATTCAAAGACAAAGCACATTGATGTTCAATATCACTTTGTTAGAGATATGGTTGAGGCTAAAAGGTTGTTGCTGGTAAAGGTGGACACTTTGAAGAATGTTGTAGATGCATTGACGAAGTCTGTGAGCACTCAGAAGTTCTCTTGGTGTAGAGAAACAATGGGTGTTGAAGAATTGGCCAAATGAATAAGTTCTCCTGTGACCCCCCATGGAAAGAAAACAACAAGTGGGAGAATGTTGGGTATGTGTTATATTCTTTCTACGACTAGCCCCATGCGCTGTACGTTGCGTCGGGCGCAGCAGGGGGGTCACAGGGGGGGCGACAGCCCCCCCTGTCGGGGTCTCGGGTAGCGCCCCGGTGAACAATTTTTTGGTATGCGGTCCCACTCATATGCGGACCCACCCATGTTTTGTGCATGAGTTTGCACATGGTTTTGGGGTACGATGGTTTTCGGCCCCTGGTATTTTGTAGATCCGGTCAAGGGAACTACGGTTATGTTCTAATCCAGGGTTAATGGATTGGGGTTTATGTATGCTTCTGCATGTATATATATGTGTTGTAACACTAAAAGGAATATAATGAAAAATCAAGCTGGTCGTCCCGATTTGGGATCCAGGGGAAAATATCTGTGTTTATCTATTTTATGTTTTATGCTCTTGCTATTGTTTATTTTCTGTTATAAGATTCGTGTGTAGATAATTTATGTTCAGGTTTAAAACCTACAATACTGTGTTAGATAATCAATAATTTAAAAAAAAAAATTCTTACCATGGAGTGAGAGTAGGTTGATAATAATATCCATGAATGAGCCCTCCATAGTGGTATGACATATCCCCATGAAAAGGAATGAACCATGTACTGCATGCAAAGCATTCTTCTTATGCTTGGAGATCCAAGTCAAGAAGATCATATCATGGTAATAGATGTCTCCATCCACCACTTCATCACCATCATCTCCTACTTGTCCATCAAGTGCATCATATGTGAAGTGATCCTTGGAACACTCCATCAACAACCCCAAGCTCCCAAGTGGCAACGTTGTTGGCCTTTTTAATAAGGATCCTATCACCGCATAGCTCCATCCCTTGACATGCCAAATGTCAAAGTCACCCACCATAATGCTGCTATATATGGAAGATTCCTTCCAAAGTGGAAGTACCTCCTGATCCTCCAAGGCTAAGTAGTAGCCCCTTTGCGCCATGATGGTGCCATCAGCTACTCCTACAACATTATGCAAAGTATGGGAGAAAATCATCCCATACTCTCCCAAGTTCTTCCAAAGCAACAACAACTCTTGTTGCCTCCTCACTCTATCACCATAGAAAATATGGAGCAACAACATGATCATTGACATGAAATATATCACATCACCCCAATACAACCAAACTCCTTGCTACCATATGATGCAAGTGCCATGCCAAGTCCTAACCAAAAACATACTCTTTAAAATAGAATGTGTCACATGATGACCAAACTCTTTCAAGAGTAGCCAACGTAGCCTTGCCTCCTATTTCCCTGTGTCATAGATCTGCAAATGGCTTCCCAGCCTCTTTCTTATCAACATCAACCATCCAACCAATGGTGAGTGTCTACTATCATGCTCAAAATTAGTATTCCTCCAATGGAGAATACCATCCTCCCAAATCAAATTTCTTTCTTTGAATTTCATGGGATGTTGAAATGCAATCTCCTGGAAATCTCCAAATGAAGACCACTCATTAGTGACCAAATTGACCCCATAAGGATCCAAATGAGATGTAGGAAAAAAATTCTCATTAAGATGTGAAGTGCTCATCAAGAAGTATCCATCATAAGATGTCATCCATCAATCATCTGCCTATTCTTTGTTATACATGTATAAAGGTAATTTGAATGCCCCAATAATGGTAGGGCCCCTAACTCATCACTGCTGCTCAAGGATAGCGTTGTTGATCTCCATGAGGGTGTATATGATGTCTCAATATTATGCTCAATACTGAACACATAGTTCTGCATTTCTATTCTCAGGACAATGTTCATCCCATCCTCCAAAATTCTACACTCCAATCCCAAGAGTTGTGTGCAGCTCAACAATGACATATTAGGATGAAAGTACATCTCCTCATTGGGAAAACTAAAGTTTCCCAGTGCAGTGATAGCCTGCTACTCCAAATCAGCAAGGTGCTTTGACACTAGGTCATGTAATGGTATATTCCCACAATCCTCCATATGATGTGTAGAAATAACGGAAAATGGAAACATGTGCATACCTTGGTAAAGCTTGGGAACAACTTGCATTGCTACAATGGTTCCTTCCTCTAGTGTGATGACTTCCCCAACTGCTGATGATGATGGTTGCTCTTCTATGGCTGCATCATCACTGGCATAAGTCTCCTCCTCCTACTCATGCATCTCCAGAATAGTGCATGGGACTCTAAATGTGAAGAGATCAAGACCACATTGCATGGGCGAAAGTGTTATTTCTCATGATGCAAGTTCTCCTGCAGCAAGTGGTGGTCAAGGCTTCTTCTCCTCTGAATTCTTTTTGTCAAACTTATTGATCAACCTTTGAGTAAAGTCCGCATATGAAGTCACTCTAGCATGACTCAAATGGCTGAACCACCAAATGTTTTCTTCACCCTCAAGGTGTAGCGCTGCAATCTCAAAAACTTCTTTCTCTACTACTGGATGTAGCAGGAAAAATGAATCCAAATTCATTCCCCAAGCTCTTACTGTGCATGTGGATGACCCATGAAAAGTAGACAATAAAAATATATTACCGATTATCCTTCTATTGCAGCAAGGTATCCTTTCTTATTTGAGCTGAATGAACTATGGGAGAGTTAGATTCTCCTTGAAATATCTAGGTTGAGACCTATATTCTGCAATATACTCACTTAGAATCTCATCGTCTAAGTGCCCTCCATCTCCATGCATCTTGTCTTTTTCTTCAAAAGGAAAGGGCATAGTGTGTTTATTTGGAGCTCTATGCACTACCAGATCTTTCTTTTGCTAATAGAAAGTACATGGACCTTCCTCATCTTGAAACCCTAATGTGGTTTCATTGCCTTTATCCATTCTTCTTTGCTTGACCTCCTTGGTGAGGTCCCTCTTAGATCTGAAAAGAGATGAGATAAAACTCATTCTCTCCATCATCATGATCTCTTTCCCCTTCTTCTTAATCTCGTAATAGCATAATGGATGAGACCCACAGGCTGAGCCAAGATTATGCTCTGATACCACTATAATATTCCAAAATGGAAAAGACATGAATATAGACATATGCAACATTCCAAATAAATCAAAACAGGAACATAGCACTAAAATCTGGAAAATGCCAGAAATATGTTGCAACTTGAAATTACATTAAGAGATCATAATCTATGAGAAGAAAACAAGGGAGCCATATCATTATATATAACAGCAAATGAAATTACACAATGCTCCAAAAGGAATGCACTCAAGCCACAAGATGGCTGAAATACACTAAAGAAACCAAGCACTGGAAATGTTGTGTTACTATTGCTACTGTTGTTGTAAACTACTGCTACTAAGGTGAAGAACCATGTGTGGAAGGTTTTCAGAGTGCTCAGAATAATCTGCATTTTTAACCATGGATTCTACTCAACAAACCCAGAAAAACCTAGAAATGGTTTGGCTAGATTTCAAGTTTGTATTTTCAGCTTTTTTTGAGTTACCCACTGCATTTCTGCTGCCTGACTTACGCACTCCCTAGGAATTACTGCTGATATGGGGCTGAAAGAATGATCTATCAGCTACAAAAAAACCTAATCAAATCAATAGGTGAAAGTCTGGTCCCCTCACTGGAAAATAAGCTCAGAAAGTGGAGATCTCTCTTCTCCACTACTACACCCCTGCAACACAACCCAATTCTAAACAAAAATGCGTTGTATATGAGACTGAAGCTTGGCTAGAATGCCAGAATGTGGAAATGATAGTGAAATGATCTTCTAAGAGGCCTCTCAAGGAATGAGGTTGGATCCCCTCTTGGGAACACCCTGTTCTAAATAGCACTGCAAGCTCAACTAAACAACTGAAGGATGCAAGAAGTCATACAGACCACAAAATCAATAATTAAAAACATTACCATCTATGGCTGCCTTTCCCTCCTTATAAACAATGTGAGCCTTCTCACCTTGGATCCCACTCATTAGGGTTTCCACTATCATGGAGACTTCCTCCCATTCACACTGCATTGTCTCTCATTAATGATCCACTCCATCCATACCAGCGTTGTTGATTTGGTCAAACTAGACCTTTTCCACATGCATTAGCCACTGTTCACACATGAGGGTGCTTTATCCAGCTATGAAGATGATCCCTTTTCACATTAAGAGGGATTTTATTCTTACAAAAGAGATTTATGGGTCTCCCTACCCATTTATTCATCTAACTAAATGACAAGAGCACAAATTAATATTCCAATTAGCTGCATGCTAAATTAAGAATATTACACAACTAGAGTTCGTTGATGAAAGTTGACAATAGTCGTTCCAGCACAACGAGGCCCATAAGAAGCGGGTGAAAGCATCGTTCGATCACAACATCGCATCTTGTTAATTTACCGAGGGAGACTTAGTCCTCCTTTACGATGTCGCAAAATAAGGAATATGGCTCGTAAAGTTCGAAACATCGTGGAAAGGACCCTACGTCATAAGACATTATATTTTCAAGGGGCCATAAATCTTGATGGAGCTAGACAAAACATGCTTAAGCAACCTCGTCAACGGTCTTTACCTCAAGAAATTTTACCCATAAGGGCCAAGAGGGCTCAGCCCTAGAGTCGAAGTACACACACCCAAACTTTAATTTTTGATCGAAGAATTGTCACAAAAAATGCTCTAGTTTCAACCCAACCATTACTTTGGATTCACTGATGGAGCATCACGACGGTCTCAAAGTTTAGTAGTAACCACCTGGGTCATCTATCACTTGGACCGATCACCATTCTTCACCAATGAAGTATGTATCAATTCAGAAACAAACAATCAAGCAGAATATGATGCCACCATTGGGATCATGTGCAACGCCTTCAATCAATACATTCGCCATTTTCATATCTACTTAGATTCTCAGTTCGTGGTGTCGCAGTTAAAACAAGAATTTGAGATACGAGATTCACATCTGTTTAGAAAATATTTGCATGCAAAAATATTAAGTCGTCAATTTGATCACATTACATTCACGCATGTGCCAAGAAATCAAAGCCAAAAAAAAGATTGCATAGCTAACCATATTATAAACTAGAATGCATCTCGGATAAACCATCATACATAAAAAGAAAAACAGAAAAAACATATCCATTAGCATAACACATCATCCATAAACACATATCAACATGGGACACACCATATAGAGCCGCAAAAAATATATCTCCCGCATATATATATATATATATATCAAAAAATGTCTGAGTACAAAAGAGGAGTAATGTATCTCACTCATAAGTCGGTGAAAAACTACATATGTGCAAGTCGACAAAAATAAGGGAATCATCCTCATAATGGGTGCTTTCCCTGTGTAAAAAAATTCTCTAGGGCTGTGCCCCTCCAGGTTGGGCACCTCGACCCACATCTTCTCCTGGTACCAACACTGGGGCAGTTGTCAAGACTGAGGCCGACACTCGACGCAAATTCGGTCTATAGCCCCTCTCACGGGCCATCAACGTCTCCAACCAAACATCTTCCAATTCTTCCATAAACCCACGAGTAGGTTTCCCCTAGGTAAGGCAGTCCACTCAGCCCCATGCATCCTCCAGATCATGGGCCATACCTCCAGAGCAGTCATCTGCTCTGTCACCTCTACAACACGGGCCTCTGCCACCTCAGTGCAAGAAATCACTGTAGAGCAGTCAGAAGCAGTTGAGATACTACCTGCCCCGGAGGGGCCAACCTCGTTTCCAGCTACTCCACCTTGAGGCTACACTAAATCCCCTCCCTGTCCCCCAACTTGGAGCGGAAAGCCTCGAGGCCTCCAGATCGGATGGTGCCCCACCAACCAAGCCACAAGACACTCGACCTCGCCAACATCTGCAAGAGTAAAAAAACCATGTTAGTGTCATCATAATACACAGATAAGTCATAAATACTCAATAAATGTAGAAGAAAACATAACAAACATACATGCTGACCCTCATACATATCCCGCTGGAAGACCCATGTCCGGGTCTCCATGGAAGTCCATCCCAAGATAAGGGTAAGGCAGGAACATCTAAGGATTGGCCTCAAACCAAGCCTCTGTAGTGGCATTCCAATAGTGCCCCACCCATCCTCCCCCACTGCGAGGCATCATGGGGGCCCACCTCCTCATAGGAGGCTCACAAGGACCCCTGTTTGGAAGGTAAATCCTCTCTGTGGATAGAGACGATCCCTCTAGCCCTAGAGTGGGTCTAGCAACAAAGGGACAAGCTAAAGTGTAGGTTCCTTAATTAATGAATGAAAAGGACAAAATAGATTGGCCTATGTGAATTCCAACATTGTCATCCCTGTGGTGGCGGTGGTCTCTTGATATCTATCTCGACGGGTCACAATCATTCTGCAACAATGCTCGGATACCTACACGAAGATCAGAAAATAAGAGAAGCATACAAGACAATGATTTCATTCATAATAAACTAACCAGTCAAGGAGAGTTAAGCATATTGCATCAAATAAAACACATTAACGCAAGATGGGAACCAAAAAATAGTCATGTATATATATAAATAGAAGGAAGAGTTACAACCGAAGCCTTGGCGTTGCAGCCTCCTCCAGTGGGGTTCAGTCGAAGCGCATCTCAAAGGATCATCGGGGAATTTGGACGGGATGCGGAAGTAAGCCAAATCTCTCTCGGCAAGGGTCTCTTTCCGTTCTATCTTTCCTAGCAAATGTTCAGGAATTCTCTTCAGTGTTTCAACTATAATATGTTTAGTTCAACTAGAACATCAATGGAAGATGGCTTTATTTATAGAAGGAGAGGGGGAGGTTGGGATCCCTACAATGGTGGAAGGGAGGCCTTATCCCTTGGGAGGTTTCCCCAAAAGGTGGAAACAAGAGGCCAAAGGAGGGAGGCCATGGTTATTCAATTGAACCACTCTAGATGACTCGCCCAGGAAGTTGTTATGATGGAAACTTCACCTCTATTTCTAAAAAAATTTCCATAAACAGGTTGGCGTGGGTAGCTCACTGGGACAGAGCACCAGTGGGTGTGGGGCCCAGTGTTAATCTTCCTCATTGGCGTGAGGGTAGAACGGTCTACTAGCGCTAAGGCAAAAACATATGTTTTTGATGGTTTGCTCAGGAAATTGTCAACATAAGGAGTGTTGCCCTCATGGCAAGGAACGAAATGATGGTATTTTCAAGGCATGACACTTTGTTTTGGTCACATAAATGATCCTCCAATGTTTGGGACAGAGATTGCAGGGATAGTGAAAAAATGTTGTGTAATAGATGCCCCCTAAAGCATGAGGTCCGAGAGAAAGGGAGAGGTGAAATTCTTTACGAGAACACGTTCGAACCAAACACCGCTATCGGAAGACTTGCAATTACAAATACAATTGATATCTCTGATAGATGAACATGTGGCATGGGTGCAGCCATCGATAATAGAGCACATAAAAACTATGATCTGAGGTATGGACATAGCCATCTAGCAGTAAGGATCAACAAATAGACTCAGGTATGGTCGTAGCCATCCAATCGAAAGAGTCATGCATAAAGTCATGATAAACCACAATATCCTGCAGCCTAGATCTTATCAGAGAAAACCCAAGGCCTTGCGCTCCATCTCGACCCAAAAAAGTACAAATTCAAGCATGCGAATATGTGAATTGAAGTCGAACATGCAAGAAAGTCACCTGATTACCAACCAATAATGAAAGCTGTTAACATGCATGAGAGAAACCACCAATAATGACAATGGCTCTGAAGGTATAACAGGTACAATCCAGAGAATGTGAATAGTGATCTAGCATCGAACACCCATAGAATCACTCGATCAAAGGCCAATGATGTGGACCTGTCATCGAATGCGAAGAACCTGCCATTGAGGCATGCAGGCTCCAAGGTACCAAAAAGGGAGTCTCTAGGTCAAATTCTTGGATAATGAGCTGAATTTGACAGGAAGTGACCCGGTCGAAGGAGTACCATAATGTTTCCCACATCATCTGAGGGCCATAACATTTCCCACATCATCGACACAAGATGAAGGAACATGATGATAGTGAATCAAGACCAACAGAGAATTAGAGGGAGGTTGAAAAATGCAGAGGTAAAATTTTATTGAACATATCGGCGACATGACACTGGATTTTGTAGTATTTGACATCAAAGGATCTAAGTCATGATGACGTGGAAAAGACTAGCAGATGAGAGGTCAAAACAGATTACCCAAACCCATGGAGGAAAACATGACGAAATGAGATGTCTCCAACTCGACACAAATGCAGATGAGTGTCATGTTCAAGAGCGACATACTATTGACATGACTAAAAACTGGTTCCATTTTCCCCCACCATTTCTAGTGAGTAACCCAATTATTTTTGAAAAAAAAACTTGAAGGGGATAGAATATGCTTGTGCTGTAAGTTTTTCCTTCGGAAAAATCCATCCTAGTGCATTTTATGAGCTATAGGAAGGAGGAACTCGGTGAGCGTCGTGGTGACAATGTCCAATTTCATCAATGTTTAACAAGTCTGACAACGGAATAACTTGACATCTTTTCATGTTTATAGAGTTTTAAAAGAAGCAGAAAAGAAAACTCCAACATGTCCCTTTTCATAAATATTCCCTTAGATCCGAAAAGGTAGAAAACAATATCCAAGAGAACCTCTTAGTCGCGATAGGCTAAGGTATTCCTTTTTCGTAAATAATCTATTCCAGCCCGAAAAAGGGGTAAACATATACTAGGTAGATATCGTTTCACAACCATTTAACGAGTTCAAAATGACAAGAATCTCAGCAATATTTTCATTTTTAGGGAGTCAGAAAAGAGTTGAAAGATGACTCTAGTAGTGAATTTTTCATGCTTTTACCGAGTCCAAAAAAGTATAAAATACAATTCGTTACTTCATCGCTATCTCATTTAAAGATCTGTTGCTGCACAAGAGACAAACGCAAAACCCATTTCTTGAAATAACATGACGTAATAATAAAAAAACATGTCTTAAAACCTAATTAGGGTTTTGAAAAGTTATAAAATGCCCAAAATGGTAAAAAATAATTACTTTTCACTTTTACCTCTTGTGGAGCAATAGTTACTCATTTTAGACTATGATTTTGCGACGACGATTGCGGGCGATCCGACAGATCAATATCGAATCTGTCAGTCCTAGGTAAGAGCCGATATCCTTCCCTTCATTTTAATTCCTCTTCCATTACCTGCAACCCCAAATTTGGAAGTCTGTGGGGAAATTTGTAAAAAATAGGGCACATCAACTGGCGCGAGTATCGAGCATGGACTCGTGCCAATCACCTATATTTCTGAACTGGCGCGTTCCCATTGGTTCTGTTGGGCCTCTGTAATTTAGCAGATTGACAAGACTAAATGCTGCAGAGACTACATCAAAAACCACTTTTGGATTCTAGGATCTAGCCCTCCTGAATCCAAAGACGGATCTCTCTATGAGTGCAAAGATTGATTTATCTTTAAGGCTTTTAGTGTGATTTTAGGCTAGTTATTAAGAACAAGGGTTTTTTTTTTTTTTTAGTTGGTTGGGTATGATATTTAATTGTATGGAATATCACAAAACGAAAGAGTTCAAAAGAGGTGAAGATGCAAGTATAGTGAGAAATGTTCAGCAGATAGGATTAGTGTGAAACAACTTTAAACCATTGGGTAATGGAGTCGCAAAAGGGTTTAATTGTACAATAATTTAAAGAGTGGTCCAAGGGGAAAGTCATCTATATTAAAAGATCCTTTAGATTAAATGATGGAATGGAACATTAAAAGTGTTGAGAAGGTGGAAAAAGCCAATAATTTCAACAAGGATTTATCAACTTTCCAAACAAGAAAAGCCTTTTTAAGCAACTGTTTGAAACCAACCAAAGGACAGGGCTAACCATAAACTTCTTTGGAAAAGCTTGTATTAAATTTAACTTATCAGACAACAATCCAGTAATCTCACTAGACTACTTTCAGAACGGATGAAAACAGATAAGAAAAAAAAGTGCAGCTTAAGATTGAGTAAGGATTTTTGAACCTATCCTGCTTTTAGCATACTCTTAAGGGAAACTTTCAAACAACCTTTGGAGAGAGAACTAGAAGATAGGGAAAACCATAGACTTTCCCAGTTTGACTCTACTTAGCATGTAATGAAAATATCATTCAAGAACTTTCTTTCAAGTTTTGCACCTCAAGACATGGACTAACCAACATTCCTTGATAATGTTTACACTTAATTTAAGTCATTCCCAAATATCACAATTAGCAGAAAACATATAGATAAAGCTTATCAGTGAGAGTAGGGTACTTTAGAAGTAAATCCTAGCTCTATGCTTGCTGTTATTTATTAGAGAAAAGTGAACAAAATGGAATACATGAAAGGAAAACAATAACAGTAAGAGGTACTTCACCAATGATATAGACCAGGATCCCAAGAATCAACTTGTATATTGATTATCAATCCGGTTACAAACTACATGTCCAATGCTTCATCACAGCAACAACTTCTCCTCTCAGCCTAACCTCTTCAATAACTTAATAGAGCTTCAGAGCTTCAGAACTTATTTACATTCAACAATGATTCGATACTACAACTTATTACATCAAAGTCCAACAAACAACAACATCTCATCTTCTTCAAAAGTATTTATAGAAGAAAGAGGAGGTGGGATGAAAAATAATATCTTTAGTTTAATTAATACAAGTTAATGCTTCTCTGTTTTTGAAAGGCTCAATAGAGAAGATTTCTAATATTTTCCATGTATTAATTGGTTTTCATTAAGTATTTAGCTACTTGGAAGATTGTGTTGACTTTAAGCTCTTTTAGGCAGGCTGGCAATAACTCTGGCTATATTTAACAAAATATCACTAACTAAGGAAATAACTATGCCTTATTTTGATTTATTGAGGTTGCAGGTGGCACTTTGGTAGATGGGAAGGATAAATGGCCTCTGATGTGGCAGTGGAGGCCTCTTCACTGATATTTTCTCTATTTTTCCTTAAAACACTTTAATCTTCTTTTTAGTCTATGTTTAGGCTTAATTAGCCTTGATCTTAGTTTTTGGGTCTTCATTCTCTGATATTATCTTTTTTTCTTTAAATCTGAGGATTAAAACTCTGATCTTCATACTTTGGCTCTAATCACCCTTTAACATTGATTCTTCATTACGGATACACTTTGTTTGTCTTGATTATACAAGTGGTTTTATGCTATTGAAGGGTCTCTGTTAAACCCTGGATCATGATCTAATTGATTTAAACTTGGATTTCAAACCTTGTAGATCCTTTCTGCTTTGATTTTTAAGCCACATAATCATCATTCTGGGCTCATATGGTCACTTGTCTATGACTGTGGAAATACACAGAGAAACCACCATTAAATCCTACAAAAAACACAACAATTTGTTAAGAAAACCTGTAGATGATGGTTTAATTGCGTTCAGAGGTTTGGAGCTGTGCGAAATGGGAAAATGCAGCGATAGGATGAAAAAACCATGGCAGAACAGCTAACCAGGTGCAGATGGAGTTTTGGCGCGACGGTGAACAGGAACCGTTGGATTAGAACAATCAACGATTGAGATCATCCGATGAAGTCATTCGGGAGGTTATATGGATGGTAGAAAAATGGGGGCGAAATTAAATCAGGACCGTCCGATCTCAGAAAGGATTAAAATTGAAAGGACAACGTTGTGGAGAGTGGTAGTAAAGCGGAAAACCGGCAGTGATTTTCACAAAATAAAATGGGGGAGGAAATATTTCTCAAAACAACGAGATTCCATAGGCATTTGACGCATGTCTCTCCCAATACCGCCCATTTCGCAAAATTTTTGGGCATTAAACCTTTGGCGCAAAAATTTTACGAAACACAACATCAACTGTCGAATCGGAGGACCCAGATCGGACGGTGCGTTAAGAAGTAAGCGGGGTCCACGGTCGTAGGATATTTGGTCGTGGAGCGAATGAGCATCGGGTGAGTTTGGACGATTGGGAAAAGATCCTGGCCATTGGATCTTCGAGACGAACGGTGGAGATTCAAAGATGGGGCAAAAAGTTTGAACGGAAGGAAAGGTAAGAGAGGATAGACGGGCGGAAAGGTGGAGCCTGATGGTCGTTGATCTGGATAGATCAACGATCCAGATTCGTTTTAAATCAAAACGTTGGGGTAATGAAAAACAAAAGAAAGTAAGGTTATGACAGGGTTTCTAAGACCTTTTAGTGCCTGATTGCAGGGCCCTAAGTCATATGAAGGTCGGGTTTTTAGAGGTAATAAGCCCTCATGGGCTTAATAATTTTGGAAGTGCAAAAGGGTGTTTTTAGACCAAAAATAGGGATTTTTGAGACCAAATGGGGGTTTAGGTAGGTAAATGGAGGCATTTTTAAACCAAATAAAAAGGGAAATATAAGGTTTAAAGGGGTGTTTTGATGATTTGGAAACCAAATGAAGGTTTTTTATAGGAATTTTATGAAGGGAATAAGAATAAAAATGGGGTTTTTTAAGCAGTCTTTCTCTTGGAAAACAAGAGGTTCTTTAGGATTATGAGGGAAACAATAGTGAAGATTAATTCAAAGGGAAAAGATTTTCATAAGACTTTAAGAACTAACAATTTGGACATGAATTGTTTCCTAAAGGCTAAAAGAGATTTAGCCACCATTTGATATGGAAATTTTTATAGGTGGCTAACAGTGGCTCCACATGGGGATGGCATCTTCTTGAAGGTGTCAAGAACCTCAACTATTTATTTCTGGCTTTTCAGTAAACTAGTGCCTTATCCATTGGGCAACAACCTTTCTTTTCTTTTGTTGATCTTCTTTTGATCTGACAATATTTGCAGCAATTTGGAATGATGGAATTCCATCAAAACAACATCTCTACCTACCCATTCCTAATGATCCTAACATTTTTTCTTCTTTCAGAGTGCATTTGGACTAGAAAAATCTGTTCACAAACATTTTATTCTTTTGAAAAAAACATAAAACTAATATATTTCTACTCTTATTTCTCCATGAACTCAGTTTAAACAGTTTAGTTCATAAATTATCTACCTAACTACTATCTGTCAGGATTAGACTGTCTGACAAACTTTTATTCTCTATTTTCTAGAATAGAAATTTAAAAGTAGCCAAGCCAGGATTAAACAATCTAACTTGTTGTTGATCTATGGCATAAAACAAGCTGCACATAGACTAAAATTTGCAGAAAATTAAAAAAAATGTGAAGGCTTAGGATCTAAAAATTTCAGAACATCCTTCATTATTTCTTCAGCTCTGGTTTTAAATTTGTTTTAGTTGTTTCCTCTTTCTTTCCTGGTTCAAGTTTTGAGTATATTGGAACCAGTTCTTCATCAATCTCATAGGTTCAATATTTGAGCTTGTTTGAACCTTTGTTTTTCTATCCTAATCTACCTTACTGATAAGCCAAGATTATGTTGTTTGGTTGATCTATTCACTAACCTATCGCAGTAAATTGAAAAGCGAATTAGTCATGATTAGGCTGTATGACTAACTAGAAGTGTGTTTTTTAGGAGTGGCATTTGATCTTGCACACTTTCATACTTTGTCTCTCTTTTTTGGTATGGGGTTGTACCTTTCTTGTTTTTACAATCTGCCCTCTTTTCTTTTCTATTGTTTTTCGTATTTTTCTTTTTCTAACTTTGAAAGAAAATGACAGATATGACATTTACAATGAGGAAAAATAAAAAACTTCAAACTGATATAGTTAGGAAAAATAATGTTTGAGCATCCTGCCATTGAAAGGACCTCCAAAAAGTTCAGTTCCATTCAATTCCTGCAAGAAATAAGCATTGTTACCAGTAGTAGAATGAATGAGATAAGGGCCTAGCCATAAGTTATCAAATTTTCCATGTTTTCCCTTATCTTCTCTCCTGGAATCCCACTTCAAAACTTTGTCACCAATGCTGAAATCACTAGCCTTTGTTCTTTTATCAAACATCTTCTTGATGTTTTCTTGCTTGTGTAGTGCTCTGTTGTAGACTTCCTCCCTATTTTGTTGAAGATGTATAGTTTGATTGATTCTTCTTGTCATATCATTATCTTTAGACTGTATTTCTTGGACCAGCTTCATGACTGGCACTCCTAGACTGGTTGGAAAAATTGCATCTGCTCCATAAACTAGCTGGTAGGGTGACATTCCAATTGATTTCTTAAGTGTTAATCTGTCAGACCATAGTGCATGTACTAGCTTTGTGTGCCATGATTTCTTATTGTCTTCCAGCAACTTTTTTATTATATTCACCAAACTTTTTTTTGAGGATTCTACTAACCCATTACCTTGAAGGTAATAAGCAGTAGAATGGCCCAATGTAATCTGATACTTATGACAGAATTTGACCATCTTTTTGGATCCAAATTCAGTAGCATTATCAGTGATAATCTTCCTAGGACAGCCAAATCTAGATAGGATATGAGTTTCAAGGAATTTTATGATGACAGAGTCAGTGGCTTGCCTAGAAGGGATGGTGTCTATCCATTTGGTAAAGTAGTCTGTTGCAGTGAGGATCCATCTATGTTGGGCAGATGAGGTTGGATGGATTTCCCCAGTGAATTCTAGACTCCACTGCTGAAAAGGAGCTTCAATAGTGATTGGATGCAAGGGTAAATGAAGCAATTTTCTTTTTCCCTCAAAGAGTTGGAATTTTTGACAGGAAATAATCATTTTGTGGACATCTTGAAAGAGGTTGGGCCAATAGTAACCAACTCTAAGGATTTTATTGGCAGTTGTCTTCCAATAGAGGTGGCCTCCACATTCTCCTTCATGCAATTCATGCTTGATCTTATCTGCATCATTCTCAGGCAAACATTTAAGCAATAATCCACTAGCACTTTTCCAATATAGACATTTATCTACAATGCAGTAATTAACAGCTTTCAACTTTAAAAATCTTGCCTTCATTTTAGACAAACCAGGAGGTGTATTTAAATTGAGCAAAACATATAAAATATCAACATACCAAGATGAAAACAGAAAATGATCTTCAATAATGGGAGTTGACAACTCCTCTTGTTCATCTAATGCATTTAACATGTTTATATCAAGAGCTTCAAAATTAGACTCAGCCATTAATCTTGCTAGTCCTTGGCCTTTTATGAGCTTAGTGGGCTTGATTTCTAAATCATATTCAAGTATCACAACAATCCACTTTCCTCTTTTGCCATCTGTATCTTGGGTTAAAATGTCTTTTACAAGTGAATTTGGCACAAATGAAATTATGTGGGAATGTAAAATGTAAACTCTGAAGTCTTTTAAGGCTTTGACTAAGGCAAAGGCTTGCTTTTCCATGATATTGTACTTCAGAGGTGCATCTCTCAGTGCCTTACTAAATAATGCAATTGGATGCTCTTGTCCCTTCAAGTTTTTCTGTAATAGGACAACAGCTACTGTGTGTTCTGATGCAAATGAAAAAATGAAGAAATCCTTTGTAAAATCAGGACTAATGAGAACTGGTGTTTTGGTTAATGCTTGTTTCACCAGTTCAAATGATTTCTTTGCTTCTAAGGTCCACTTAACTCCTTCTTCTCTTTTAAGCATATTGGTTATGTTTCTAAGGAGTTCAGCTAGATTGGGTATAAACCTTCTCAAGAAATTAATCTTCCTAATGAAAGATTGAAGTTTCTTGATGTTTCTAGGATGGTTAATTTGCAATATACCATCAATCCTCTTTGGGTCTATCTTTATCCCTTCTTCTGATATGATGTGTCCAAGTAGTTTGCCTTCTTGGAGACCAAACATTGTTTTCTTTGGATTTAAAGATAACCCATATTTTCTGCATTTCTCAAAGACTTTTCTCAAGTGTTCTAGGTGTTCTTCATCTGTCTTGGAAAAAAACAGTGATGTCATCAAGGTAAATAATGATGAAGAAGCCTAATTCTTCTGAGAATGCAATATCCATAGCTCTTTGAAATGTAGCACCAGCATTCGTTAAACCAAAGGGCAGTTTCACATACATGAAAGTACCCCAAGGTGTAGTAAAGGTTGTTTTGAGTTGATCATCAGGATGTACTAATATTTTATTGTAACCTAAGAAGCCATATAACAAAGAAATCTTTTTAGAACTAACTACCTTTTGTAAAATGTGATACATATTGGGTAAATGGTAGTTTTCCTTTAATGAGGCTTTGTTTAAATTCCTAAAATCAATACAAAGCCTTATTTCTCCTATTTTCTTCCTCATTGACACAAGATTAGATACCCAATTTGAATATCTAACAGGGACTATAATTCCAGCATCATACATTTTCTTAATTTCTTTTTCTACTAGAGGTAATTGAACAAGGTTTATTCTGCGCAATTTTTGTCTATAAGGCTTCTAGTTTTCCTTAAGGGGTATCTTATGTTGAATTATCTTTGTGTCATATGATTTTAGATCTTCGTAACTCCATGCAAATACATTGGAAAATTCCTTAAAGAGCTCAATGTATTTCAATTTTATGTGAGCTAGTAAGGTTTTAGATAGTTTGATCATTTTTGGCTTTTGTTCACTGCCTATGTTACATTCTTCTACTTCAGTTTCAACAGCTTCTAGTTTTGGTTTTTTGGCAACATCATTGAAATCAAACAATTCTTCTAATGGGACCAGTCCTTTTGGAAAGTTTTGAGTGTTAGATTGCAACATTTCTAAGTCTTCTTTTTCTAAATCTGCACTAATTTCTGTGGTATGTTCAAGTTCATTAGATAACATATTTATATCAGCAATCTCAGGAGACTTTACTTCTTCATCAAGTGGGTTTCCTTCAATAAGACAGTCTTGGTCATAATCTGAATCTGAACTTGGTGGCTCAAATTCATTTGTGGACTGTAGGAAGTCTTCTATTTGTTTATCTCCATCAAACACTTGCCAATATTTTTCATTGTCTGGGATAGCTGGTCTAAATTTGACTTGGGTGCTGCATTGCTTGGTTTCATAAGGTGTTAGTCAAGTTCTAGTAGCAAAGGTTAAACCATTGGCAAGGAAATTTTGGTTTCTTGGGACAAAGATGAGTTGAAATTCATCAAATGTTTTCAATAAGTCCATGACATCATTTCTATAGGCTCTAAGTCTAGGGTGTTTGGCACTATATTCCCCATTCACTTGCCTAATGATCAACTCTAAATCCCCATGAACTTTTATCCTTTTGGCCCCTAATTTTTTCAATAAGTGTAGGCCTAAAAGGAGAGCTTCATATTCAGCTATGTTATTTGTACATTGAAAATTTGACCTGTAGGAATGTCCTTCAGCATGATTGTTTTCAGTGTTGTGTATCTATATGCCTGCACCTACATTGTTCTTAGTGCAAGACCCATCAAAATTCATACTCCAAAGAGGACTAGTTTCAGATTTACTAGTTTGACTACTATCCTCTTTATCTTGTATGCTTTTGGATTGTTCTTGACAGTAAGTATTGTGTTGAATTTGTTTTAGTTCCTCATGTTATTCATTATGTTGAGGATTATTATCTTGAATCTCAAGGTTGACAACCAATGGATGACTGTTTTGTAGCCCTAGACCTGTTATTAGTTTGCTGTGATTTTCTATTTTGGCAAACTGTCTTGATACTTCTGTCTTGTCTTCCTCCTTTCCTGTGTCTGCCATTATGTTATAGTGAGGGGTGTCCATTAAATCAGTTAAGGTTTCTTGCTCATTTGATGTTTCATGATTGAAGAGAACAAATGAGTGAAGGCCTGTATGCACAGAATAAAGAGGAGAGTTTTCTGGTCTCTCTTGGCTACTGACCATATATTGCATGTGAGATTCCCTATAAAGTCTTCTAGTTTGATAAAAAATAAGGATGGTAGCATATGTCATATCCATTTGCATTTTTCCTTGTAAATTAGCTCCCCATGATCTTGATAACAGCATACCATACTTGGGGGGTACATCAGCCACTACAATATCCATCACTAAACACTTGGCTGGAATTTGAGCTAAGTTTACACAAAGGTCTTTGATCAAACCTAAACATTTCACTCTACTGGAGTCAAAGGAATATAGATCTTTATATGGTCTGGTGATTTCAAGGCCTAGACTCTCCATTACTTCTTTGGGCATTAAGTTATGATAGGCCCCTGAGTCATGCATAGCATTGTGCAAAATTTTGTCATGAATTTTCAAACTAACATAAAATGGAGGAACTGGCCGTTCTTGGTATCTTCCCTCAATCTTAGGACCAAATAAGAGCTCTAGTTGGTCATCATTGAGGTTTACTGTGTCATTAATTTCTACTATGTTAAAATATTTCAAAATTTGTGATCTATAGACATCTTGGGTGACTAGTTTAGAGAGGGGAACAGAGATTTTAATCTTGGCAATTTCTTGTTCCAAACTAAAAGGCATCTTATTTTTTACAATGTGTGTTTCAGCCTTGTTAATCACCACTTTATCAGCAAAATCAGCTTGTTGATTTTCTCTATTTACATTGGTCAAAATTTTTTTAATAGGAGCACTAGCTGAGGTGCTAATGTTGCTAAGATCTGCACTCTGTTTTTCATTCATTTGAGTGCCTTTATCTTTGTTTTGATCAGAATTTACAGCCACTGTTTTGTCTTTTTGTTTTGTAACTTTGGTTTTGTTTACAGGGCTATTTTTTGTAGAATTTTCAGAGGTTTTGTTGTTGGGAGTTTCCTGATTCTTTCTACTTCTAAGGTCATATTCTTTTGGGGTTTCTATGACGACCTTTTCTAGCTCTTGATAAAAATGTTCGTTTTATGTTCTATTATCATCATAGGGTGTGTATAAACCTTTTTTCCTATTGTGAGGAACATCAAAAGTATCATTGTCTACTCCCAACATGTTTATGTCATCTTCCTCTGTTTGTTCAATTGTTTCTTCAACCTCACTTACATAGTTTTCTTGGAAAGGAGGTCTGATCTGTTGATCATCCTCTCTTTGTCTGTTTTGAGGTTGATTTCTCCTAAAATTCTGATTTTGATTTTGAGATTGATTTCTGTTTTGGGGAGATGATTGGTTTTCTCTAGCTTGTGCTCTCTCAAGTATGCTCATCTTTTTCATCATCTCCTCCATCAGTCTTTCCATTTTTGAGCTAGATGTGGAGGGCGCAGATTCCTCCCTAAATGATACTTTCTTTTCATTCCTCATCCTGGCTCTTTTCTCAATCAGATTTACCTCCACAGCTAAGGCTCCTTTCTGCATATCTTCTAAAGTTAAAGGATCTCTTTCTCTCATTTGATAGGCCATTTCAGGATCAAATCCTTCAGGAAATTTGTTTAAAGTTGAGCCTTGAAGAGGTTTCAAATATGGGGGCAGTGCATTATAAACACTATTGAACCTAGTGCAATAATTTTGAACACTTTCCCCAGTGTTCCTTTTGAGGTTGTTGTAGTTTGAAAGTATTTGGAGAGGGTTTTTCCTAACTTCCCACTTGTTAAGGAATAACTGATGGAAGGCTTGGAGGTCATTAATACTATTAGGGCTTAAGCTTTTGAACCATTTTCTTGCTTCTCCCCCTAAGCTTTGAGCAAACAATTTGAGTTTGACAGTTTCTTCATCAATCTAATTTTTGTCAAAATAGTCATTCATCTTGTCCACATGTTTTGAAGCAGTAGTAGTACCACTGGCATCATATAATGGTATCTTGGACTGGTAGTCTTGTGGCAGATTGACTAGAGTTAAAGGAAGGACTAGGGGAGCATACCATGTTGCCATGATAGGAGGTTGTGGAAAAATTGGGGGGTTTACAGGTGGAGGATGTAAGATAGGAGGGGGTTGATGGAATGGTGTAGTTTGAACAGTGGGTGTATGGATAACAGAAGTAGATGTACCAACAAGAGATTGTTGAGAATATCTAGGATGAGAGAAACCAAAATTATGAAGGAAATCTACTAGGGTGTTCACCTCTATCTTGGGATGAAGTTGGAGGCTCAAAATCTATCTAACCTATATCATCAAGTGACTTAGTTCTGGATGGGTTTCTTAAGTCAACTTGTGAATCTTGTAGAGTTGTAAGGTTTTCAGGGACAGAATTAGCTCTTTGGATTTGTCTAACAATAGTAGAAACTTGAGCCTTAGGAGACTTCTTAAGTATGCTTTCAGGATTATCCACTATCTCAGGAGGGTTTCGGTTAGGGTAAGCTCTAGTATGAACTCTTCTAGAAGCCACTACGCTATGTTTTCAGACCCAACAATGAGAAAAGTTGTAGCCAAATATGACAATCTTTAATATGCTAACTAATCTTTTGGCAAGAAAACTTTAATCCTTAAAGTCTTTTGTATTGAGTTTAAATGATATTATGATAAAGGGTTTCCCAGTGGAGTCTTTGGAAAACCAAGGAAAATCAACAGGCTACTGATGTTCAGTGGAGTCACCAGGAGGAAATTTTTAGCTCTTTTGGAGGTAAAATGTTTTATGGTCCACCACCAAATACCAATCTAAATTTTTTTTGGGTTTTTTGAGTTTTTTAGTCCTATAGGTTAAGAGAGTGTCCTAAATCTGTTTCATCGCTTAGCTATGGTGATGAGACAAAGAGAGTTTACTCTTATGGCTTAGTTAGTTGATTCCTTCAAGGTTTGATAAGGCTCTATGAGAATCCTAAGGGTTACTTAGTTTGTCACTGATTCAAATAATTCCTATCATGATCACCATTTTCTTTGGTAGTGCTTGAAGAGAGCTACTTATACTACACTGAACAATGAGTGTTTTGTTTTAAGGATTTTACTCAGATATTCCCTGGTATGGTTGCTAGAAATGTTGGGCCTCTGTAATTTAGTAGATTGACAAGACTAAATGCTGCAAAGACTACATCAAAAACCACTTTGGGATTCTAGGATCTAGCCCTCCTTAATCCAGAGAGGGATCTCTCTATGAGTGCAAAGATTGATTTATCTTAAAGGATTTTAGTGTGATTTTAGGCTAGTTATTAAGAACAAGGGTTTTTGTTTGTTTTTGGTTGGTTGGGTATGATATTTAATTGGATGGAATATCACAAAATGAAAGAGTTCAAAAGAGGTGAAGATGCAAGTATATTGAGAAGTGTTCAGCAGATAGGATTAGTGTGAAACGGCTTTAAACCATTGGGCAATGGAGTCACAAAAGGGTTTAATTGTACAACAATTTAAAGAGTGGTCCAAGGGGCAAGTCATCTATATCAAAAGATCCTTTAGATTAAATGATGGAATGGAACATTAAAAGTGTTGAGAAGGTGGAAAAAGCCAATAATTTCAACAAGGATTTATCAACTTTCCAAACAAGAAAAGCCTTTTTAAGCAACTATTTGAAACTAACCAAAGGACAGGGCTAACCATAAACTTCTTTGGACAAGCGTTTATTAAAGCTAACTTATCAAACAACAATCCAGTAATCTCACTAGACTACTTTTAGAAGGGATGAAAATAGATAAGAAAACAAAGTGCAACTTAAGATCAAGTAAGGATTTTTGAACCTATCTTGCTTTCTGCATACTCTTAAGGGAAACTTTCAAAAAACCTTTGGAGAGAGAACTAGAAGATAGGGCAAACCATAGACTTTCCCAGTTTGACTCTACTTAGCATGTAATGAAAATATCATTCAAGAACTTCCTTTCAAGTTTTTCACCTCAAGACATGGACTAACCAACATTCCTTGATAATGTTTACACTTAATTTAAGTCACTCCCAAATATCACAATTAGCAAAAAACATATAGATAAAGCTTATTAGTGAGATTAGGGTACTTTAGAAGTAAATCCTATCTCTATGCTTTCTGTTCTTTATCAGAGAAAAGTGAACAAAATGGCATACATGAAAGGAAAACAATAACAGTAAGAGGTACTTCACCAATGATATAGATCAGGATCCCAAGAATCAGCTTGTATATTGATTGTCAATCCAGTTACAAACTACATGTCCAATGCTTCATCACAACAACAACTTCTCTTCTCAGCCTAACCTCTTCAATAACTTAACAGAGCTTCAGAGCTTCAGAACTTATTTACATTCAACAATGATTCGATACTACAACTTATTACATCAAAGTCCAACAACCAACAACATCTCATCTTCTTCAGAAGTATTTATAGAAGAAAGAGGAGGTGGGATGAAAAATAATATATTTAGTTTAATTAATACAATTTAATGCTTCTTTGTTTTTAAAAGGCTCAATAGAGAATATTTCTAATATTTTCCATGTATTAATTGGTTTTCATTAAGTATTTAGCTACTTGGAAGATTGTGTTGACTTTAAGCTCTTTTAGGCAAGCTGGCAACAACTCTGGCTATCTTTAACAAAATATCACTGACTAAGGCAATAACTATGCCTTCTTTTTATTTATTGAGGTTGCAGGTGGCACTTTGGTAGCTGAGAAGGATAAATGGCCTCTGATGTGGCAGTGGAGGCCTCTTCGCTGATATTTTCTCTGTTTTTCCTTAAAACACTTTAATCTGCTTTTTAGTATGTGTTTAGGCTTAATTAGCCTTGATCTTCGTTTTTGGGTCTTCATTCTCTGATATTATCTTTGTTTCTTTAAACCTGAGGATTAAAACTCTGATCTTCATACTTTGTCTTTAATCACCCTTTAACATTGATTCTTCATTACTGATACACTTTGTTTGTCTTGATTATAGAGGTGGCTTTCTCTATTGAAGGGTCTCTGTTAATCCCTGGATCGTGATCTAATTGATTTAAAATTGGATTTCAAACCTTGTAGGTCCTTCTTCTTTGATTTTTAAGCCACAGAATCATCATTCTGGGCTCATATGGTCACTTTTCTGTGACTGTGGAAATACACAGAGCAGCCACCATTAAATCCTACAAAAAACACAACAACTTGTTAAGAAAACCTGCGGATGATGGTTTAATTGCGTTCAGAGGTTTGGTGGAGGAGGTTTGGAGCTATATGAAATGGGAAAATGCAGCGATAGGAGGAATAAAACCTGGCAGAACAACTAACCAGGTGCAGATAGATTTTGGGCACGACGACGAACATGAACCGTTGGATTAGTACAATCAACGGTTGAGATCGTCCGATGAAGTCATTCGAGAGGTTAGATGGATGGTAGACAAATGGGGGTGAAATTAAATCAGGACCGTCTGATCTCAGAGATCAACGACTGGGATTAAAACTAAAAGGACAACATTGTGGAGAGTGGTGGTAAAGCAGAAAATCGGCAGCAGTTTTCACAAAATAAAATGGAGGTAGGCAGTATTGCTCAAAACAACGCGATTCCATATATCGTTTGACGCGTGTCTCTCCCAATACCGCCCATTTTGTAAAATTTTTGGGCATTAAACCTTTGGCGCAAAAATTTTGCAAAACGCAACATCAACCGTCGGATTGAAGCACCCAGATCGGACAGTGTAGAATAGATGCGACGGGGAAAGTTGTGGGTTTAAGAAGTAAGCGGGGTCCACGGTGACGTAGGATATTTTTTTGTGGAGTGGACGAGCATTGGGTGAGTTTGGACGGTCGGGAAAAGATCTTGGCCGTTGGATCTTCGAGACAAACGATGAAGATTCAAAGATGGGGCAGAAAGTTTGAACGGAGGGAAAGGTAAGAGAGGATAGATGGGCAGAAAGGTGGAGCCCGATGGCCATTGATCTGGATAGATCAACGGTCTAGATTCATTTTAAATCAAAATGTCGGGGTAATGAAAAAACAAAGGAAAGTAAGGTTATGACGGGGTTTCTAAGACCTTTTAGTGCCTGATTGCAAGGCCCTAAGTCATATGAAGGTCGGGTTTTTAGAGGTAATAAGCCCTCATGGGCTTAATAATTTCGGAAGTGAAAAAGGGAGTTTTTAGACCAAAAATAGGGATTTTTTAGACCAAATGGGGGTTTCGGTAGGTAAATGGAGGCATTTTTAAACCAAATAAAAAGGGAAATCTAAGGTTTAAAGCGGGGTTTTGATGATTTGGAAGCCAAATGAAGGTTTTTTAGAGGAATTTTATGAAGGGAATAAGAATAAAAATGGGGTTTTTTAAGCAATCTTTCTCTTGGAAAATAGGACTTTCTTTAGGATTATGAGGGAAACAATAGTGAAGATTAATTCAAAGGGAAAAGATTTTCATAAGACTTTAAGAACTAACAATTTGGACATGAATTGTTTCTTAAAGGATAAAAGTGATTTAGCCACCATTTGATATGGAAATTTTTATAGGCGACTGTTTCCCAAACAGTAGCACCAACTGTGCAAACCTTTTCAAGCTTACAATGCAGCAAGCAGGCCCAATTTTCACAAATCAAAATATTTTAATTTGGCTAATGAAGTTCATATGAACATGTTTGCAGGTGCGAAGTGGCAAAATGGTTATCGAATGGAAAGAATGGGAACACAGTGTAGAAGACGAGCTTGCCATGGACAAAGAAAGATACATGGAAGATCTCAGATACTGTGGACTAAAAAAATTATTCATGACACCGTGTCTTAGAGCTCAAGTGGAGATGTTGCAATACTTGATCTGTATTTGCGATGAGGATCAGGAAAAATTCCTTCTTCATGATCAAGAACTCGAAATTGATGTTTTAGAAATTTATTTCATAACAGGACTGTCATGGAGGGGGGCAACACCAGTCCTAAATAGTACCCGACCCACCATGGAGAACATGACAATGGTGATCGACAGGGTATGTCGAGGGGCATAAAAGGATTAGGAAGCGAGAAAGTGGAAATCCAAACTATCCCAAACTTGGCACTAAAAGTAGTGCTAGACACCATCACACGAGCTGTGGGATCGCAAGCACTGCACGAAGCAATAAAAACACAACTCCTTCTTGCAGTAGACTGTCTGACACCGACCCTCTACAACTAGGTAGAGGCAGTAATGATCAATATGAAACGTCAGCTAACGAAATGCAAGAAAGCCAAACTAAATTAGTTCAGATATGGATCCCTCCTGGTATCGTTCTTCCTAGAATGATACCAAGAAGTGATATTCCCAACACCACCAACATAGGAACCACGGACGGCTCATTAGGCAGCACTGATTCCAAGGTCAGGGGGCAGTCAACAGATGTCCTGCATACTGGAGTTCTTTGATTGGCTTCACTGATAGTTGATCATTGTGGAGGACTGACCCTACTTTGGCACAGATTTCACTAGTGATATGGACCTCCCACTCCCAGAAGGAGAGGATTGGGGCGAAGCACTTGGTAAGACTCATTTTTTATTTTCATGAGTATTATGATTTTTTTGTTATGTATGTTTTGACATTAAAGCCATGTGTTATGCATATGTTGGACCAGAAAGACCTGCAGTCATGTCTTTGATAGCGAGGCAAGTCCCTCGTGACTTTGATATTGCCCCTCATGGTGAGGGAAGCAAGGAAGAGAAAATTGTGTGCTACCTGGAGGGAATCTCTCGCAGGGTCCCAGACTATGCGCAATTCAACGATGTTCCTCGTGCATACTAGAGACACACTATAGGAGTGTAAAATCGAGTTCACCGCTTACTGAGGCAGCTTGTACGAGTAGTGACATGTTATCATGATCACCACGCCGATTAGACACCTAGGATTTATTTCTGCATATTTTGAGTGATATGATGTCTCAGGATGTAATAGAAACACACATATTTTGTACTTATGATGCACACTGATGAAAAAATTTGATATCTATATATATATATATATATATATATATATTTTCCTACATGGATCTTTTTCATGTGATGATGATTTTACAGATTACGCAAATGTCTATCTAATACAATGTTAGCCACTGTATCAGTTAATGCATTCATTCACCTAGGAATATGTTGATATGTAATATAATCAAAATGTCTTTCCACCAAACGAACTCGTAAATACAAACTTCAAATCTCAGGATTTCTAACTGAATAATGTCCATTAAGTTGAAGAACAGCAAGTTGTGAGTCCAGATTTACAACCAATGCATGAATTCCAAGGGTAATCACCTCGGTTAATATTTCGATTATAGCACTATACTCAGTGACATTTTTTTTAGTTCATCCCAGACAAATACCTTGTAGATATATCAACTCACCAGCAGGATCATAAATCACCCACACTGCCGAAGACATGTTCTAGGTACTACGGGAAGCACCATCCACGAAACCGACATAAGGGGTAATAGACATATACACAATAAGCAATGACCCAATAAGTAGGAAAATGCTCGCAAAGCACACCAAGCCAAAAATGTACAAAAATGAAAAGAACACCTATGTACACAAAACATGCATGAATGACTCATGCATAATATTTTTTGAGATACAACCCATTTCTAGGTTGATCTAGAAGGTGACCTTCATAATCAATGAGCTCATAGGCCCCATTCCAAAAGACATGTTTTATAATGTAGGGCCCATGCCACATGGGTTGAAATTTTCCTGCCCACAGCTTATCTTGAGCTTGTTCGTATAGGAGGAAAAGGTCTCCTTCTACAAAGGAGTGAGGGGAAACTGACTGCTCAAAATGAGCTTTGACTCGCTTCTTCTGTGCCTTGATGATGAAAACAACCAAGAGGTGAGTTTCATACAGCCTTTCTAAGTAGAGAAGACACTCTTCTTCTGGTGAAGTGTTCAGCATCAATTCAACAACCAACTTGAGCGAAGGTATTTCACACTCAATCGAAAGGGTAGCTTCCAAACCGTAAACAAGTTTAAATGGAGTGAATCCGGTTGCATCCTTAATTGAGGTTTGGTAAGTCCAAAGACCCGAAAATAACATGAGATGCAAGTTGGATTTGTGCATTCCAATCGTACATTGAAGCGTGGTGACAAGAACTTTATTCACGGCTTCAACCTAGCCATTGGCCTAAGGATAGTACGACATTGAGCTGTCTTGACGCAAGCCCAACCTGGAAGTCAACACCACCACCATATAATGCCAAAAATGGGAACCATGATCTGTAATGATGGCTTGAGGGACACCAAACCTAGAAATGATGTGATGGAATATGAATTGAGCTGCTATGTTATAGTCAGCAGCAAGTGTAGGCATTGCTTTGGCCCATTTGGTGAAGTAGTCAATGAATACGATTATATAAGCATGCCCCTCAACCAAGTGAGGGTTTCACGTCATAAAATCAATGCCCCACTTTGCAAAGGGACCAACGGTAATGACAAGGTGGAGATGTGAATGCGGCGTGCGCATCTTTCACTGATAGATCTAGCATTCATGACATTTTCAAATAGCAACAATGCAATCCTTGTAGATGGAGGGCCAAAAATACCCAACACGAAGAATATTCTCTATAGTGGAATAACTAGACATGTGACCTCCACAACTACCACTGTGAAAATCATTCAGAGCTTTCTCAGCCTCCTTGATATTCAAACACCAGCAGAGAATGGAATCTACTCTGATGTAGTAAAGCGTATCTCTAACTATACGATAAGGTTGTGATTGATGAGAGATGTGTCGGTGAGCATCCTTCATCAAATTAGATCTAAAAGTAGAAGTCTGAAGATATATGATGATATCACCATACAAAGGATCAAGGGTGGTAATCGGAAAAAGCGAACTGTTTGGAATGCATTCCTCAGAACCAGACGGAGTAGAGTCAGAGGGGAGGGAAAAAATCAGACCAGCAAAGTCTAGCGATTTCTTCGACTTAGAAGTAGTAAACTCCAAATCAAACTCTTGAAGGATGAAAATACACTTAGAGTACATTCCCCCCAGCAATTGTTGAGACAATATATAAGTCATAGGGTTGCAGTTAGAAATCACAATCACAGTATGCAACAAGATCTAATGATGAAAATGTTGAACTACTTGAACCGGAGCTAACGTTAACTTCTCAACATGAGCGTAGCACATTTCGGTATCAATAAGGTTACGAGAGAGGTATTAAATAAAATTCTTGTCACCATCATCATCATCATGCACCAAAACCATGGTAATCGTGCTGAAAGGGGTGGCTAAATAGAGAAAAATCGCGATGATAATTTGTAGGATGCAACAGAGGAGCATTGACAAGCAACGTCTTGAGAGCATCAAAATACTTCTGGGAAATCTCATCCCAAAGGAATAGGATTCCCTGCTTTATTAATCGCATGAATCCTTTAGCCTCTTTGACACAGTTAGGTATAAAATGGCGTAAAAAATTAGCCTTCCCTTGCAAACTCTGCAGCTGATGTAACGGGGATGGAGAGGGGAGATTGATGATAGCCTTAACTTTGAGTGGATCGAGGCGAATCCCATCTTTGGAAACGATAAATCCCAAGAGTATATCGGAATCGACGAAGAAGATGCACTTTTTCGGATTTAACCAGATGTTATAAAATCGACAGTGAAGAAATATCTGACAAAGATGGTCAGGGTGGTCCTTACGCTTAGCTGAATGAGCCGGAAGGTCATCCAGATAAGGCTAAAAGATGTGCTTAATATCATGAAAATAATATGAAATTGCTCGCTGAAACGTAGCCCCAACATTATTCAAGCCAAAAGGGAGTTTCATATGCACAAAAGTACCCCAATGACAGATGAAGGCAATCTTATGTTGATCGGTCGGGAGAATGTTAATCTGGTTATAGCCAGAAAAGCTGTCCATGAGGGAAAATATCTCACTCCCAATGCAGTCATCAATGATTTGATCAATAAAGGGAATAGGATAATTATCCTTAGGACAAGCCCAGTTTATGTCACGATAATCAACACAAACCCGAATGGTACCCTAATTTTTATCTACAGGGACTATGTTAGACACCCATTCTATCAAGGGAGTCTGATAGATGAAACCAGTGTTGAGAAGTTTTTCAACTTCACCCTTAATGGCAGCAACATTTCTAGGGTGTACAGGATGAATATGTTGACAAATAGGCTTTGAACCAGGGTAGGTAAGAATCTCATGCACCACTATACTAGGAACGATGTCGGGCATCTCTTCGTAGGACCACACAAAGACGTTGCGGAACTCACAGAAAAGGCTAGTATAAACCTGAACTTCATCTGAAGAATAGGTGACCCCGATATGGATGTTATCGACGATTCTCGGTTTCACATAAATGTCGATAGGCATCATCTGAGTGATGTTACTCAAGTTACCCTCCGAAAAAAATTAATGTGTCAGAATAGGCACCTAAAGCGAAGGAGAAGGAACCTGAGATGCAAAACTCTCAAGACATGTAGACATGGCCCCGAGACCAGGAATGAATGATGAAAGATGATGACTATCATCCCATGGAAGATCCTTGAGAGACATAGTTTCCACAATGGCTTCATCGGAGGAAAATATCTCTTTCAAGGGATCGGGCGAATCCAAATTGCCAAGCCAAGGGGATTGAGAATAAGTGTCAAGAGACATGATCGAAGGAGCATGATCAGAAGGCGGAGGCTCCGAAGCTGAAATGAGTTCACAATAATCTATCTTTACTGAACTCAACAGCATGGAATCTTCGAAAGAATCAATCTACTCAGGCAAAGGGATGATCCATGGGTCGTCAGACAGAGAGATAATATTAATCTGAATAGTATGGGGTGGAGGAAGAGGAAAAATACCCATGAGGGTAGGATCTTTGAAGAGACCTGACCCTACACTGTCATAGGGAGTAGGAATCTGATCCACATATGGAACGTTGTTCTCGGAAGAATAAGTGAAGAATGACAACTGATCAATAGTAACAATCTTTCCTTCATGTGGGAATTTCAAAACATGAAAGAGAGTGGATGGAACACACAACATGGCGTGAGTCCAACTGCGACCGAGGAGAATATTGTAATTGAGATTGGCGTCAACTACTTCAACCTTGACATTGACTATCTTCCGTTCTAATGTAATCGGAAACTAGCGAGAGCACCAAGAGGTTTTAATTCTCTTCCATCGAATTATTCAAGGGAATTTAGTGATGAATTCAGAGTTGGAGAACCAATGGCTTTCCATCAGGCAGATGACATGATGCACATAGATGCACCCTTTTCCACAACCACTCGATGGATATTTAGACCATTAATACCAACTTTTATAATGAGCGCAATTTGGTGTGGGAGTCGTGGGACAAAATTCTCCAAGTCGAAAGCAAGAAGGCTAGTATCAGTGAGATCAACCCTGCCGATCATAGATAAAAAATCCTTCTGTTGAGACGAATAACTCTTAAGTACTTCTAATGCAAAAATTTTAGATGGCACCTATGCCAGACCCTCAACAATACTGTAATGTTGAGCAACACGAGCGTTGGGATTGTAAGAAGACTTACAGAGTACACCTTTGGAAGGTGGCTGTACAACGGGCTCAGTACTAGGCCTTTCAATCTGAATATGGCCAGAAGTAGGCGAAGGAGGAGGACCATCAGCGATCTATTTCCTCGCTGCCTGACGTGATTTGGTATAATATTTCGATCGAGTATTGATAGACACAGATGCCGAACTGTTCATCATGAAAAACTGAGAGCCAAATGGGGTAGAGGGTTGAGGCTACTCTACTATCTGGATCTGGTGTGATGGAAAAGGTTCTTTGAGAATATCCGTAGTTCCCAGGGTGCCTTTGAGTAGTCTACATACTTTGGCCCATCGAGGACAGTCCTTGGTGTAGTGTTCTTCGTGACAAATCAAACAAGCATACTTCGGCTTACGCTTTGAACCATCATCAACATGAGATTTAAACGAATCTGGTTTCGGGGTATCAGCTTTGGCCTTACCTTTACCCTTATTTTTTCCCTTGGAAGTCTTATCCGTTGGATTGGCCTGAATGACATTGACTTCTGCGGTTTTACTAGGATTTGAGGTAGATTGAGAAGCAGTATCATTGGAAGGATTAGACTTTTTCTTCCCAGGTTTTGAAGGAGAAGACTTCCGAGAAGTCTAAGACATGAAACCGATGATACCATCGAAATATGGCATCGTCGGTGCTTTGGAAGTTCTAGGCCAAGGAGCATCAAGCAAGATATCATAAAACAGGAAAAACTGAGAGTACATGAGATCGAGGTATTGGGAACAAGAAATTGCCTGTTCTTCAGTTACACAAGCCCCCATATCTATTTCTTTAGTGATTTCACTGATAAATGAGGTAGTGAACCAATCAGTCAGAAGCTGATTAGGAATTTCAAACTTGATCAAGCGACGATGATGCCTCCATTCATGAATATGATCTAAGATATGAGTAGCTCGGTCCTATTTCAATGATGTGAGGAGGTGTGTCCCAGTCTCATAGCGAACTGGTAACTGAAAATGGGTAAGAAACACCATGGCTAAAGAGTTTAAATCTTGAAAAATGCCACGAGATAATTCAATGTACCACTTTGAAGTAGCACCAGTAAGATTCCATTGGAAAATACAGAGTCGGATGGAATCATCAACCCAAGAGTTAGAGGAACACAACAAGTGGTATTTCATAACATGCGCTTGGGGGTCTTCTCCAGACTTTCCCTCGAACTTAGGATAATCACAAGGAATATTAGTTGGAAATGGAGGCCAATAAGGGTTATGAAGAATTAGATCATTTGTTAACTTTGACACATCTGGTAGTTCCAACGTAGCGAGAAATGGTAATTGAGGATTGAAAGGCATCGGAGGCCTTTGATAAGGACCCGCGTTAACATTCCACCCTGTCTGAAAGAAATTCAACCCCCATATGTTTTGTCTCGGAGGATTCTGACCATAGGGGTTATAATCTTGATAGTTCTACCCATACTAGGGTTGAGGACCATGATACTGATTCTGAGCATACCATTGAGGTCCTTGCTAAGCAACGTACAGGTTCTATTGAGGGATGTAAGCATTTCCTTGAGGTGGATTATATACCATCTGGGATTGATTTTGAGGGTAATAGGTGAAACAATGGGGCACACTATATACCACCTAATATTGACCTTGAGGTGGGTAAGTAGTGCCTTGAGGTTGAGCAGGTTGAATGGGTTGTTGAGGTGATTGAATAGATCAAACCAGTTGTTGGGCTGGTTAAACAAGTTGAACTAGCTGCTGAGCAAGTTGAATTGGTTGTTGAGGCTGGGTAGGTTGTCCCTGCTAAGAAGTTTCGCCTGAATACTGAAGAACACCGTGTTGCCCTTACGGAAGAGGTTGGCCCAATGGTTGTGATGGACCAGGTTGTCCCTGATAACCAGGTTGACCTGGAGCAGGACCGTAGGGTTGTCCTTGTTGCACAAAGTTTTGACCTTGCTGGACGTAAGGCTACTACTGTTTCACAAAAGTTTATCCCTGTGGCAGATAAAGTTTCCCCCCAGGGACATAATATGCTCCAGGTTGATATTGATATTGAGTTTGACCCGAAGGACCATAGGGTTGCTAGACTAAAGTTTGACCCTACATGGGTTTTCCTTGTGGACCATAAGGTTGTCCCTGCTGAATCAAAGGTTTTCCCTGTGAGGTTTGTCCTTGTATTACCGGCCCTCGATGAGGGATGGTCTGATAAGGATCAACCGGAGGCAAATAAATGACCTGATTAAGATCAACAGGAGGCATACATACAGCATTACCATAGACATCATAGTGATGTGGAGGATTAACAGGAGCTTGGGGCTGCTGAGAACCCAGAGAGTTCTACTGCTGAACTACCAACAGATACTCTTCAAAAGTAAGGCTGCCAAGAATCATAGTGGCAAAGGAAGTCGTATCCACACTAGAAGCAGGCATAGCCTTTGTAGCGCGGGGTTGTGATCTTCCCAGGCCGGGATTAACAAGCCACGTAGGATTAAGAAAGATAGACCTGTGAGTGTGAAAATATCTTGACGACTGGTGTGTAACAACTGGTGCAGACGAAGCCACACAAATGGTAGGTTGGACCAGGACAGACGTAACAATGACCGATGAACTAGGTGTCGAAGGCAATAGTCCTAATGAAGGAAGGACAAAACTCCTTGGAGGAGTCGAAGTACTGGAATGTGCTATGGAAGCAACACCAAAAATCATCTGACTCAAGGTCCAATAACCAGGTGGAAGTGACACCGATGGAGGGGAATAATTATTAGAGACACGTGAGAGATCTTTAGGGAAAATTTGATATTCCCCTATGCACATAGGAATTTCTCCATTGCTGACAGGACTTGAAGGATCCATGTCTGATGAAGCTGTAAGATCTTTGAAAAGACAATGAGGACTATGAGGTATAGCAGCATCTATAAAAGGTGGTCTCGAAGTAAGAGGAGGGAATTCTTCCTCACTCCCAAAACCAGACCAAGCACCCTGAGGAGGCCAATTGAACTCAACTGACTCTTCAGGAGGAGATCGAGTAGCGAGAGTTTGAACACTCGGGAGAATAGGCTGCGTAAGCTCAGAAGACCTAGTGAACTGAGGGGTTTTTAAAGAAACGCCTGGAAAATAACTACTACTAGGAGGCAGTGAAGAAGACAACGAAATTGGTGGTTCTGCCACTGTGATAGTATTTCAACACAGGAAGGAAAATGAGAATAACCAATTCAAGGCTTCAAGACCAAACTCTAAGGAATGAAAAAAACAAGCCAAGTAAAGAACTTTTAATGGGCATGTGATCGTGGGTAATTAATTTTACAACACTGGAACAAAACTTTATTGTTTCATGTTTTAAGAGTTGAGAAACAGACAAAGATGACTCTAGTCACTTTCAATTTTAAACGAGCATGAAAGGACAAGTGCTCAATTATCTCTTCTCTTTTTAAGGAGTCACGAAAATATTGAAATGACTACTCATGTAATTTAAGCAAGAGGGTGTACCAAGTTTCCGTGAACTACCATATACACCTTGGTGATCAAATGAAAGAGAAATGACCAAGGACTTAACGTATGTGCAAGTAGTCTCCCCGAATGTTGTGTTTGGTGTATCACGGTTACAGGGAAGTAGAATAAACTTCCTATGGATAAAATTATTTGAACCTATGAGGGTCTCCCTTTATATACGCGATGATACGGGGAGCACAAGTTCATACTAGTGCTGTGTAAAGCCAAGTGGTGAACGACAACTACTAGGTTTAACGACGCTGGAAAACGTCACTAGACTAGACCTCTAAAATTTTTTGGGCTAGGTTCCAATGCTTCCTTAGGTTAATTGAGTAAATTTTGCAGTTGATCTTGAATTAATTTTTCAATTTGAAGGCCCTACCGAATTTGGTCTCAAATTTCCTAAATGCAAGCTACATGCAATAGAACATCATTTTCCATTCAATGAATGCTAACTAAGAGAAGGATAGAGATCTTCCAGAAAGTATCAAACAATGAAAACATATGAAAAAGTCCCCTGATGCATCTAATGCAATCAAAATGAGAAACAAAAAAACTCTTTCCTAGATGCAAGTGTAGTTATGCAAAATATTTTTTCATTTCCGATGCAAACGAAATAATGCAATTTTTTTTTGTCTTTTGAATGATTGAACCACACAATGCACTAATTACATCAAAAATCAAATAAAACAATATGTAAGAGCACTATGAATGTAGATATCTCAAAATGAATGATTCAAATAAATACAAACAAAAATGCACTCAAACAAATGATGCACCCTTTCAAACAAAGTGAAAGCCTTCTAAATGACCCAAACGAGCAATGTAATATATGCTCAAAAATGAAGAGATGGAGAGTCAAACAAACACAAAAGTAATCGTTCAACAAACCAAAATCTCAAAGGATCAAGAAAGACTCAAACAACTAATCAGGGAATCAAACTGATAAGAAACAAAAATACTCGAACTTCAATCAAAAGGCTCAATGAGTGAAAGACACCTAGAACCCTAGGGCTATGAATTGCACCTATAAGAGAATAGATACAAATCTAAGAAGAGGAAGTCTAAAGTTGTCAAAACAACTCCAAAAAGACCAATTGCAAACCAAGAAACAAGCCAGAGTCAAGCACAACTGACCAAAAACTCAACAAAAAGGTAAAACCAAATCCTACAGGATTTGGCATGACTGTGAGGCCGTAATCTACACCAAACAAGGGTTGGCGCTACTGCAACAAAAGCAACCTGCGACAATTGGTGCGAATGTTAAAAAAAAAAGCACGCTAGTCTGGATAACTATGGGAGGAGGGAAGAACGAGTGAGAAGAGGTCAACCTTGACACTTTGGAGCTGAACAAGATAATTCCAAATGCTCAAACAATCCAAGAAAAATAGACAAGTAGGCGAACGACTGAAGTCAACTTGACAAGACAAACTCCTAAAAGGAAACCAAATGAAAAACTGACACTGATCCCTAGTGGAGTCGCCAATTTGTTGGGATGGTTAATCCTCTCTATAGATAGAGATGATCCCTCTAGCCCTAAAGTGGGTCTAGCAACAAAGGGACAAGCTAAAGTGTAGGTTCCTTAGTTAATGAATGAAAAGGAAAAACTAGATTGGCCTACTTGAAGTCCAACATTGTCATCGTTGTGGTGGTGGTGACCTCTTGATCTCTATCTCAATGGGTCAAAATCCTTCTGCAACAATGCTCGGATACCTGCACGAAGATCAGAAAACAAGAGCAACATACAAGACAATTATTTCATTCATAATCAACTAACCAGTCAAGGAGGGTTAAGCATATTGCATCAAATAAAACACATTAATGCAAGATGGGAACTAGACAATAGTCATGTATATATATAAATAGAAGGAAGAGTTACAATTGGAGCCTTAACATCAAAGCCTCCTCCAGCAGGGTTTAGTCAAAGTGCGTCTTGAAGGATTGTCAGGGAATTCAGACGGGATGCAAAAGTAAGCCTAAGCTCTCAACAATGGCCTCTTTTTGTTCTATCTTTCCTAGCAAAAGGTCAGTAATTATCTTCAGCGTTTCAGCTATAATGTGTTTACTTCAGCTAGCACATAAATGGAAGATGGCTTTATTTATAGAGGGAGAGGGGGAGGTTGGGATCCCTACAATGGTGGAAGGGAGGCCTTATCCCTTGAGAGGATTCCCCAAAAGGTGGAAACAAGAGGCCAAAGGAGGGAGGCCATGGTTATTCAGTCGAACCACCCCAAATGACATGCCCATGAAGTTGTTATGATGGAAACTTCACATTTATTTTTAAAAAACTTTCTATAGATAGGTTAGTGTGGATAGCTCACTAGGACAGAGCGCAAATGGGCACGAGGCCCAGTGTTAATCTTCCTCGAGAGGGCAGAATAGTCTACTAGTGCCAAGGCAAAAACATGTGTTTTTGATGGTTTGCTCAGGAAATTGTCAACAGAAGGAGTGTTTTCCTCATGGAAAGAAATGCAATGATGGCATTTTCAAGGCATGAAACTTTGTTTTGGTCACAGAAATGATCCTCCAATGTGTGGGACAGAGATTGCAAGGACAGTGACAAAATGTTGTATAACAACCCCGAGCAGGCACTACCACCACAGGCCTCAACAACACCACTCTCTTGTACATAATTCTACACAAGATGCTATCATATGTGAATAACTTCGATCCATCACGGACCTTCGAGAGCTGAGCCAACGTCCTGTCATAACAGTGATGGGAAAAATCGAAGAAGTGTCCGGTCCCCAGCCGACGCAGAACACCAATCTTTGGGCCCGACACTCAATTAGGCGATGACGACCCCCTCAATCGCATAATCACCACCAGAGAACACCACTCATCTATTTCAGTCACAAAGGCTATCTGAATACACCCCTCCATCAGAAGTGCCCTGCCACAATCGCTAGTCACGAATCGTTGAAGATCCACCCTCCCAGGGGGAAGCAGATAAGGGAGCAGCTCACCCTGAGGTAGTATCCTTGTCAAAAAATGTATATCCATATTGGGACATATAGCTAGATCGCACCCCTACAATACCATAACCTTGCACCATCTGTTCCAACATCGGATCGAATAGCGCAAAATATGATCATATGATCGTAAGAGGTCATTCTCTAAGAACTTGAGAAGACCCCACCTCACTAACTACTGGTGTGCATTAACATCATGTGCCACAATGATCCATAGGTTAGGTCAATCCCTCTCCCTCCTCAACATCCTTTCATCACAACAGGCACACATCAGCAACATAAAAACATATAAAGAATTGAAAATTTTCCACAATTTTTTTCAAATATTTTTTAGCTTGATCGCCACACCTATTTCTAAAACAAGTGTGCCTTCCGCACACCTATACCTTATCCAAGTGTGGAAAATGCGTGTATAAATCCCTTAGAGGAGCGATAATTTTGCACAAAACCCTCAGTTTTGCGTGAAAACTATGTGTCGGTTCCTTGATCGCCTGCGTGGTCAAGGAAAGAAAAGGCTAGGAATCCGTACAAACCTGGTTTGTACGGACACCTGCCTAGTCACACTAAAAAAATAAAATGCAGGAAGTTATGGGGCCTACTTGGCTCAATAATCATGAGTCCTGGGTACTCGGGTTGACTGCAACGACAATAACAGCTCCGCAGAAGCCTCTGACCTCTCAAAAGCGCAAACCCTCAAATATCACAAATGAGCTTAAATGAGCCATATTGGCCTATATGTCGCTCTTTTAAGATTTTTTGGAGGACCATAATGAGATATCATAGGGCTCAATTTCAAAAATAAAATAAACACAATTATCAACACCTCATAATGCCCAAAGGAGGCTCCACACATTCACTCCGAAAAAATAAGTTTTTAGTGCCGACAGGTATGCCCTCTCTTATCTTCTTTTCATTCAACACATGTTTTCAATAATATTGGAATGAGGAAGATGCTTTCACTTGGGGTATGTTTGTTGCTGGCGTTATATAGCACAATAAACCATCCATTGCTCCATCCACTGAAAGTAATAGAGAAGGTATCATTCTACCCACAACATGATAGTCCTAGAAAAAATCTGCATATCCTAACATCAATTCTCCACAAGAATTAAACGATAGTTTCCAAACACCCGACCATGTTTATCATCTCCCCACCTTGCACATGGTAAACATCCTTGTTGGTCGGTAGATCCTCCCCTCCATGGCGCATGTCACTCAAAGTAGACCATACATCAGAAAAATCATGATGCCATGGCCATACCACTTCAGTCCGAGAAGCACTTCATGCCCATTCATCCACCATGCATCAAGTCAATTTTTACCATATCAAAATAAAACCCCTTTCCTAGAATACCATATTTTGCAAGTAGATCGAAAGCATACCACCGTGCCTCAAATTTGGCCTACTATACCTCCACGAGCATAGCACATATGCGATATTTTCAATCTGCTTCATCACCCCCACACAAGAGACCAAACAATGGGCCCCCCACCCTCAGAAAAAAACCCTCATCACATCATTAGTGAGTGAACACTTTCATGTTTTGGGGCACCCATCTCTGTGTTTTGTACAATCCAATCACATTATTTCATTCTTTTGGTAAGTGTACAAAGACCACAAATGGAGAACAAAGTCCCCAACTCATCCATCCATTTTCTCCAATGGTAGCAGTCCCTAGTCACCCTTGGTCAGAGTATCACACCTTTCATGCATAAGCCATCATAACATTCATAACCAACATATACCCACCCTGGACTTCCTACCAACTCTAGGGATTTCCTCATCAGAAATAGTTATGATTGCCACGAAGCTGCTTTTTTATACTTCGACCTTGGGCCACTGAATCCCCATCATTAGTTTTCAGTCACTCCTTGCCATCATGGCTATGTTAAATCTATCAAATCCAATACCTTGGTCCCTTGCATCTGTAACTCTCTCAATCAGTTGAGGCTTCCTTTTTGTCGACTTCAACACCCATTCTACAAAAAGGAAGCAGTACCTTGGATGCTTCTTACCAAAATAGGGGAATCCTCATATGGCACTGTGGGAATCATCATTGCCCATAGATGTCATCAATCCTCCTGAAGTTCAACTATGACACAATATTTCATGTCAATATGTTATCATACATTACAACCATTTCACTTTTCTCAAATTCATCGAAGACTCGTGCCATTATAAGCATCTCATTCAGCAATGCTTGCACAGGAAGGTCCCGGTCATACAACCATGCATACAATGAGAATTTATATTCCATACTAAGGTTACTCATGTGGGTACCACATTCCACTTATTAACAATGAAAAAACGCCCCTAAGGGTGTCAACAATCGTCGTCATCAACCAAATCAGTAGATCACTACCATACTAGTGACATAGACAAAACCTTTTTTTGTCAGATAGATTTGTTTAGCTAGCCAAATCATCACGAGCATGGGACATTCCCACCTCGTAGAAAATTGCATTTATTGTATCATACTATTTTTTACAGGGTTCCCACAGAACATGGTAAATCTTCGGCCCACTGTAAGGCATTTCCAACTTTTAGCTGTACATGGGTCTCTCTCTCTCTCCACATGTACTCAAAAAAGAAACTATAATGTATTTCAGTTATACACTTCTTAGATGTCACACATTAGGGGGAAACTGTTATCACTGGAAAATCGGACAAGAAAATATGACATTATTAAATTTCATGTAGAAGGATTTATAGGGCTGAGGCACATTAGAGGATCTAAAAATTTTAAAAAATCCCTAAGGTCAAGAGGAAAAATCAAATTTCACACCAAGTACTCTAGTAAAATGTGCCTTTTCGCGCATTTTTCTTCGATAAGCATGCCTTTGCGTGGCTTTCCCTTGAAAAGCCATGCAGTCTTGAGAGTGGCAGAAGTCACTTTCTGGGACCACATGGCACACTCTAAGAAATGATCCCAAACTTGAGGCCGCCCAAGGACAACTGCCTAAGCCATCTTGGGACCTCAAGGGAGCACACAAAGGAATCAAGTGGCACACAATGGAATCAGCCCTCTCTCTTGGGTCACCATCCATCAATGTACCAAGATAGGGAAGGAAAATTTGAATTCATCTATAAAATGCCACCAAGAGATGAGAAAAGGGAGATCACATTGTTATGCTGGAAAAATTTCCCATGATAAATCCAATAGTGTGCAATCCAAAGCAGAAGTAGAGAGGGGATTCGGTTGTTGGCCATCCAACAACTTCAATCCTTTGGGGTAGAGAGAGAGACCTTGCACCAAGAAACTAGAAGGTAAAATAATCCTTACATCGGGTCTTAGAAATCCATAGTTCTAAAGACCCTTTGGCAAGAGTGTAAATGTAGTATCTTTCTTCCTAACAACAACAAATAAGAGGGGACCTTGATGCCACCGTTAGTATTATTGTTATGCTTCAATCTTTATGAGATTTTTTTTTATGTTTATTTTAGTTTTGTTTTCTCTCTATATATGCATACCATATCATGATTTAGTGTGTTTAATGTTTTATAGCATGTTCACTAACATTTTAACTCTTTTGTTTTTCTACGTATGACCAAGGCTTGGAGGAAGCAACCACTCCTACTAAGAAATTATGGATTGGTACACTTGTGCACCAAAAACACAACCACAGGCCTAATAATACACCACAAACATCAAGGGGAGAAATTTCACATAATACCTCATCCGTCAAGGGCTTGATGTTTTAGGGAAGGCGACACTGCTAGCTGACACGGAGATCCCATCCTTGGTGAAGTCACTCGATGGTGTATTGTAGTCAGTAAGCCTAACTGCTTAATGACCTCTTCTGAAATGAGTTTCTTTTGGCTACCAATCTAGACAATTAACTATAGCAGGGAACCATTTACCCACATATGGGAGTGGAAGAGAGGTTTCTCCTCCTCTAGATATTATTGTTCTTCCTTATGGATCTTCGTGGTGGCAACGGTGCCGTTGGGCTCCACATCGATAATATGCTTCCATTTTTCATTCCCCTTGTTAGGTTTTGATTCAGAGTCGGAGCATGCATCTAATTTAGAAGCCTTCATCTCGGCCACTAGTGACTGCTTGGCCCGACACTCACTTGTGTTGTGGGTGGAACTCTTATGGAACTAACACCACTTTCTCGTGTCCTTCTTCGGCTTTGAGATGTTGTTCTTTGCTTCCAGCTTTGGCAGGTTGTCTTCGGCTGCCATGCCTTCACTTTGTCCTTTTTTCTTCTATTTAGGGGCACCTTTCCCTTTCTTTTGATTCGCAGATCCAAAGTATTGCTTCTTCTGTTTGAATTTCTACTCAATCTTGGCAGCATACCTGTTGTGGAGGATTTGACACACGGGTGTACGAAATCGCACGCGTTTAGAGAATGTGGTGTTTTCTCTAAACCATAAGTAACAGGCAGTATCTGTGGGGAGCTCAGAAGTATAAAACTTAAATGAAGTAATACACTAAAGTATGCTCTGTTAAAAAACTAAAACTAAAAACACAAACAAGAAGCTATATAGAGAGTTCCAAACAGTAACAAGGTAAACAATGGCTCGATGGCCTTCTTCTTATTGAATGCTTGGAATGAAAACAAAAATCTTACCCACTTGCCAAAGGGCCTAGGTAGAGGCTCTAGGACCTGATGCAAGGATGTTTGTCCTTCATGTTCTGCCTTCTAACGTAGTCTAATTCTCTCTCTTTGCTGCAATGGGCTAAGATTGTTGGGTGGCCAACAATCGAGTCCTCTTCGTCAGCTTCTGCTCCTTGGGTCACACAAGACATTGGTGTTGCTTGGGAAACTTTGGCCATCATAACTTTGTGCTCACCCATTGTTCATCTCTTTGAGGGTTTATCTAGGTGATCTTTCAAACCTCCTTCCCTCCCTTGGTACATGGTGGATGGTGACCCAAGGGAGGGGCAATATTCCATTGTGGGCTGAAATATACTTTTGTGTGCTCACACAAGGCCTAAGGAGTTGCTGGTGTTGTCCTTAGGTGGCTTTCACATAAGGAGAAATTGTCATTTTCTTGCTTGTGGTCCAGGAAAGTGACATTTTGCTACTTCTAGGAATGCGCGCTTATCGGGCTCCAGTGCATGCAAAAGGCACTCTTTTCGAAGGAAAAGGTGTGCATTCGAGCATTTATGACTAGTTCAACTTTGAATTGCTCAAAACATTAGAGATTCTTGATTCCATAATGTATTCTGTCCTGTAAATCCTTGGGCTCGACATTAATTGATGTTGTCTTCTGTTGTATGATTTTCCACTGTTAACAGTTGCCCCCTAATGTGTGAGGTCTAGGAAGAATTGTATAGCCAAAATACATTATAGTTTCTTTTTTGTATCGTATACATAGAGAGATAGAAAGAGAGAGAGAGAGAGAGATCGAAGCCTGTGTGTAGAAGGACAACATCTTGCACTATTTCCGAGATAACCATGGCCTAAGGGACCCCCTGTAAGCAAACAAAATATACAACATATTTGAAAATTTTCAACGAGGCGAGCATGTCCCATGCTCGTGATGATATGGCTAGTTAAACAAAATTAACAGATACATGTGCTGTCTGTGCTGTTAGCCCCCCTATGAAATTTTTGACAAGCAAATAGGGGGCTAAATTGTTGTTGAGTCTTCAAGGAATGCATTTCCTCTAAAAACACAGTCTCCTTGAAGCCTCTTTGTGTCCTTTATCCTTTGAGCAAATCCCCTCTGCTGGTTCCCCTTTTAAAGCCTCTCTGTTGACGAAGAAATGCCCAAAGACCTCCTTCCCCCTTTATTTTTCCCTCATTTAACCTCTTTTTATCCCCCTCTCTTTTCCCTTCTACCCCCCCATTTATCCTCACCCCCCCAAAATCCCCTTTTAAAGTCCCCCCCTAGCCCCCTTTGCTGGCCTGTCTCCCCTTTATTTCTCTATCGTTCCCCTTTGCTACCTCGAAATCCATTAAATGGGCTAAAAAACCCACTTTCCGACCTTAATATAAGGCCTGGCCCCTTTCCCGCTAGCCCCTTAACCACTTCCCCACATGTGACCCCGCACCAGGACCAAGTGTTTAAGTCCCGGCGCTTATCGCAATCGGAACCATCGGCGGGAGGCAAAACCCTTTTGTAACGCAAAAACCCCGATGCGATATGTTTTTAAACGATAAATCGGCCGGCCTGTTCCGCACCGTCGATCTTGGGTCCAGATCAACGGCTGACCGCTGATCGCAACCCATCTCCGATCGCAATCGCAAGCCGCAGTAGTGCCGCCCCGATTGAAACCTTCCGATTGAGTCTGGGCCGTCCATTCCCCTGCAGATCTAACGGTCATCGCATTAATCACACTGCCCCCCCGATCCACTTCTCCACCGTTGATCTCCCCGCCGATCCGATGGTTGGCGCTTAATCGCAACAGCCTCCGATCAATCGCAAGTGTTTTCACCCGTGCTCCGATTGCGATCCTCCGATTCATTCGTGACCGTTGATCTGTCACAAGATCCGACGGCTATCGCTCAATCACAATCTCCCCTCCGATCGTTGTCCCCACCATTGATCTTCCCCGCGATCCGACGGCCAGCGCTTAATCGCACTCCCCGTCCGATCGCAATCGCAAGCCTTCCCTCTTCCTCCCCGATTAAATCCTGGCCGTCCGTCTGTTACATGATCCAACGGCTATCGTTCAATCGCCCTCTGCCTCCACTGGGTCCCACCTCCATGGCCTCCGCTCCATTGTTTTCCGTGTTTCCTTTGTAATTCGCCCAAAGTTCATTGTTGGGCTTTTACGTTTATTAACCATCTCCTCCACCATTTTCACTATTCCTCCACTGCTCCGCCACCTTTCCTCTGGCCTCTGCAGCATTTCTCCGCCACCACTGCCAGGTTCTTAACATGTTTATCTTATGATGCAGAATAGCACAGAGAGGCTATTACAGCCGCCAGCACAGTAGCAAGGACGGATCAGACGGGATTTGAGCCTGTGATTAAATATTTGAAACGCTAATCCCGTATTCAAAGGATCGAAGCACAGTTTAAAGACTTAAGCACGCAAAGAGTCTTATCTATGTTTAAATATCAGCAGAGGTACTCTCCTCTAAAAGGACACCCTCCTACAAGAAATATCCATGCCCCTCGAGCCCTGAAACGATTAATTACGCCGACTGAAGCTCATCTAAGACAGTCGGACGACAGTAATGGCGCATGGAGAGACCTGCAGATCATCCCACCCAGTTCATTTATTTCAGAGTGGCAGCACAAAGCTCCAGACACCGTAAGGACTCTAAAAAGAAATATCCGAGGTCAATCGACCTGACAGAGCCTTCCCTGGCTGACCTACAGAGTACATGCAATACTGCAGAAAGCCATTAAGTGGTATGGGCGTGAACGTTTCCGCCTTAATGTCTTAATGAGACTCATTTATTTTCTTATCTACTTTCGCTTCTTCCTCTTCTCCTATATGTAATCCCTGAGAACGAATTGAAAAGGTTGTTGTTGTTTCCTTGTTGGGCATCTGCTGTTAGAGGGATTCAGTTTGACTGTTAGAACAACCTTGGGAGGAAGTTGCAGAGTAGTTTGTATGTGATAGACTGGGAGGAGGAAGTCTGGACTGTAATAGCCATTGAGCTACATTGGACATGACTGGTTTTGCATCAATTAATCAGAGCACATTTCACAGGATCCTGGTCTATTACTATTGGTGATGTGTTTCTTAACTCTGTTTATTACATCTGCATATTGTTTCATGTTCTTCTGGTAGGCATCAGAATAATGGTATAGGATTCACCCTTGTTAGGTGCCCTATGCTGTTTGCTCTCCCCACCTTTATGTTTTCTGCCCTGTGTGCTATCTAAGAGCGGGTTCAGTTGATTTAACCAGCGCGGTGGATGTTATTGCCTGCTGGCTGATGTATGAATTAGTTGAAACTGTTCTTAGGTTCTGTCTAAGAGTGGGTTCACGGGTTTAACCAGTGCAGCGGATGTTATTGCCTACTGGCTGATGTACGAACTTGGGGGTTTGCTTCTTAGATGTTTCTCTGTATATCTTATCTCTGTTTTTCCTTGGAGTTGCTAAAGCAGACCTGGAGTTAAATGACCTCTGGTCTGATCTATAAGCTGCTTCTTTGTCCACCTTTGAGAGCTGCCTTTGAGTATGTCCAAGCATGTCTGGAGTTAAATGACCTCTGACCTAATCTATAGGCAGAGAATTGGCTGTCTTTCCTTCTTTCACTTTCTCTCCTTAATGTTCCATCCCACCATCTAATCTAAAAGATCCTTCAGTATTAGGTAACTTGCCCTTGAAATTCAATGGTGAGCGGATGCAAATAATTTGTTTCTCATGACTCCATAGCCCAATGGATGGCACTTTCTTGGCTAGTCCTCTTTGCTGAAACAGCCTGCTGTTTTGTTCCTTTCCTTCCATTGCTTTCCCAGTCCATGATCTCCTGACCAACCCAGCAACCCTTCAACCAAATTATTTAAAACCCCCCTCTGTGCTTCATAACTAGCCTAACATCTCATCTTGAGCTTCAAAGATAATTCATTCTTTGTTTATTGGAGAGATCCCTCTCCGGGTCCATGAGGGCTAGATACTAGGGCCCCAAAGTGGTTCTGATGTTGTCTCATCTTTTGGTCTTGCCAATCTGGCCAAAAAATGGGAACCCCAACATAATGGCGACTCCACTGGCGACAGATCAGTCAGCTTTGATTTGGAAAACCACTGTGGTGGACAGTAAGTTTTGAATCATCCACCTGGCGACTCCATAGTTCTTGAATGATAAAAAGACTCCACAGGTGATCAGCTGGCCACTGATTGTCTTGGTTTCACATAAGACTCCACTGGGAGACCATGTCGCAGTACAACATCATCCATGCCGAAGATCCAGTCACTTCGCTAATAGAGGACTCTGAACAATGTGCGGAAATAGATCCAAGCCTCATAGCAAAGTTTCAGAGTGGAGTAGCAAGTGTACTGGAAAAAATTGAAGGGGATGACCTTCCAAAGGTTGTCCCTATTGGCTCAGCACTCAATCATCTACCTACGCTTAAGAAGATGTTTCTTGATTTGGTGGATATGGTGGATTGTGAATATGGAAGGTGACTTTCCGAACTTTTAAGCTGTGAAGATATCCCTACGAGTTGGAGACCAGGAGACTTTTTGGAAAGTCTCCGCCCCCCAAAAATAAAAGAGATTCCATTCTGTAGTTTCGAATTGCAAAGAAGAAGATCCGGAACCGAGAGCCACCTTGAAGACACAACGGAAAATATGATCCAGCGACCAGATGAAGCAGTATACCAAACACAGGCCTAAAAAGAAGAAAATGTCGTCATACATTCGCGGATCTGTGATACATGGAGGCCACGTGTACTCGAACGCCTCCAGCATTGATCCTCGGCACGGGCCAGATTCAGAAATGATTATGCAGTGGTGACCACGGTTTGAAGAACCACAGCGAGCACCACGTGGTTATCTACGTGACCGACCAGTGCTCATATCCTTTTTCACTGCTACTTGATTGGCTGTATTGGCTTTATCACATCACCTAGAACATCAGAGATTTCCAGTTAGAGTAGGGTAGGTAGGAAGCTCAATAAAGCTCAGCCTATGAGCATGTAGTTAGTTGTTTAAATTTCTGTCTTAGAATGTAGAGAAGAAACCTGCTATACAGTCTAATCCTAGCAGGTAGTAGTGTAGGTAGAGAAACTTATGAGGCCAACAGTCTAATCTGGTCTCATGGAGTAATAAGGGTAGAAGTAGAATAGGTTATATTTTTTTCCTGTTTGTAAAAAATTAATGATGTAAAGGGTCTGCAAGTCCAAATGCACCCGAGGGAAAGTTGTTAGAACTCTAGTCTGGGTAGGTAGATTGGTTGGGAAAGTGTTTCTGCTGATTTGTGTATCTAATATATTGTGGCAGTTGGTCTAAAGAAAGAAGAAAGATGGCTTATGGCAACAGGCATCTGGCCTACACCAAGAGATCAATTCCTGAATTCTTGACTCTTTCAAGAAGAAGCCATCCCCATGTGGAGCCACTGTTAGCCCCCCTATGAAATTTTGACAAGAAAATAGGGGGCTAAATTGTTGTTGAGTTTTCAAGGAATGCGTTTCCGATGAAAACACAGTCTCCTTGAAGCCTCCATGTGCCTTTTAGCCTTTGAAAGATATCCCTTCTGCTGAGTCCCCTTTCAAAAGCCTCTCTGCTGTGAAGAAATTCCCAAAGACCCCCTTCTTCCCTCTTATTTCATTCCCCAAAGCCCTTGGTTTCTCTCCCCTTTATTCCCCCTTCTTCCCCATTTACTCCTCAAATCCCCCCAAGATCCCTTCTAATTTCTTCTCCCACCCTTTGTTTTCCATTTTCTCCCCTCTATTCCTCTATCGTTTCCCTTTAAACCCCTTAAAATCCATTTAAAAGGGCTAAAACCCACTCCCCGACCTTATTATAGGCCTAAGCCCCTTCACGCTAGCCCCTCTCAACCACTTCCCCACATGTGCCTCTGCACTGGGACCAAGTGCTTAAGTCCCGAGCGCTAATCGCAATCGGAACTATCGGCGGGAGGCCAAACCCTTTGTGACAACAAAAACCCCGATGCGATTGTTTTAACACGTAAGGTCCCCGCTCCGATCTGAACCGTTGATCTTCCGCGGAGATCCAACGGCGGGCCGCTAATCGCAACCCCTCTCCGATCGCAATCGCAAGTCGCAGCAGTGCCGCCCCGATGGAAGCCTTCCGATTGGATCTGGGCCGTCCATTCCCCTGCAGATCTAACGGTCATCGCATTAATCGCACTGCCCCCCCGATCCACTTCTCCACCATTGATCTCCCCGCCGATCCGATGGTTGGTGCTTAATCGCAACAGCCTCCGATCAATCGCAAGTGTTTTCACCCGTGCTCCGATTGCGATCCTCCGATTCATTCGTGACCGTTGATCTATCACAAGATCCGACGGCTATCGCTCAATCGTAATCTCCCCTCCGATCGTTGTCCCCACCATTGATCTGCCCCGCGATCCGACGGCCAGCGCTTAATCGCACTCCACGTCCGATCGCAATCGCAAGCCTTCCCTCTGCCTCCCCGATTAAATCCTGGCCGTCCGTCTGTTACATGATCCAACGACTATCGCTCAATCGCTCATTTCCTCTGATCGCAAGTCTCCCTTCCGATTCAATCCTGACCGTTGATCAAGTCCTCAGATCTAACGGTCATCGCTCAATCGCATTGCCCCGCTCAATCGCAATCAGAACTTTCAATGGTGCACTTGGAGATTGGGGTGTAGTTACATCCTGGCCAATTCATCCTTCCCGTGATCGAACGGCCCGGCGCTAATCGCATCCCCTTCCCTCCATCGCCCGATTTGATCTCCGCCATTCGTTCTCCCCAAGATTTGACAGTTCTGGTTTAATCGCCCTCCGCCTCCACTGGGTCCCACCTCCATGGCCTCCGCTCCATTGTTTTCCGTGTTTCCTTTGTAATTCCCCCAAAGTTCATTGATGGGCTTTTACGTTGATTAATCGTCTCCTCCGCCATTTTCACTTTTCCTCCACTGCTCCGCCACCTTTCCTCTGGCCTCTGCAGCATTTCTCCGCCACCACTGCCAAGTTCTTAACAGGTTTATCTTGTGATGCAGAATAGCACAGAGAGGCTATTACAGCCGCCAGCACAGCAGCAAGGACGGATCAGACGGGATTTGAGCCTGTGATTAAATATTTGAAACGCTAATCCCGTATTCAAAGGATCGAAGCACAGTTTAAAGACTTAAGCACGCAAAGAGTCTTATCTATGTTTAAATATCAGCAGAAGTACTCTCCTCCAAAGGGACACCCTCCTACAAGAAATCTCCATGCCCCTCGAGCCCTGAAACGATTAATTACGCCGACTGAAGCTCATCTAAGACAGTCGGATAGCAGTAATGGCGCATGGAGAGACCTGAAGATCATCCCACCCAGTTCATTTATTTCAGAGTGGCAGCACAAAGCTCCAGACACCGTAAGGACTCTAAAAGAAATATCCGAGGTCAATCGACCTGACAGAGCCTTCCCTGGCCGACCTACAGAGTACATGCAATACTGCAGAAAGCCATTAAGTTGTATGGGTGAACGTTTCCTTCTTTGTCTTAATGAGACTCATTTAGCCGTTATCTAACTAGCTTCTTCCTCTTCTCCTATATGTAATCCACGAGAATTAGAAAAGGTTGTTATTTGATGTGCACTTATTGGGCATGCAACATTGAGATTGGTTTAATTGAAACAACCTTAGGAAAGTTACGAGTAGTTGTCGTGATGGCCAGGAGGAGGAAATGCAAAATTTGTAATAGCCATTGAGCTACATTGTACATATTTGTTTATCAGTTAATGAGCTGCATTTCACGGGATCTGGTCTATTACTATTGGTAAGTGTGTTTCACAACTACGATCTATTACATCTCATATTGTTTCTGACTAACCCAGTGACATCAGAATAATGGTATAGGATTCACCCTTGTTAGGTGCCCTATGCTGTCTGCTCTCCCTACCTTTATGTTTTTTTCTCTATGTGCTGTCTAAGAGTGGGTTCACGGGTTTAACCAGTGCAGCGGATGTTATTGCCTGCTGGCTGATGTATGAACTAGTTGAAAGCTATTTCTTGGGATGTTCCAAGAGTGGGTTCACGGGTTTGCCGGTGCGAGCGGGAATGTATTGCCTTGGGTGATGTACGAGCAGGGGGTTTTGCTTCTTAGATGTTTCTCTGTATATCTTATCTCTGTTTTTCCTTGGAGTTGCTAAAGCAGACCTGGAGTTAAATGACCTCTGGTCTGATCTATAAGCTGCCCCTTTGTCCACCTTTGAGAGCTGCCTTTGAGTATGTCCAAGCAGGTCTGGAGTTAACTGACCTCTGACCTGATCTATAGGCAGAGAATTGGCTGTCTTTCCTTCTTTCACTTTCTCTCTTTAATGTTCCATCCCACCATCTAATCTAAAAGATCCTTCAGTATTAGGTAACTTTCCCTTTGAAAGCCTTGGCTAGTGGATGCAAGTAATTTTCCTCTCATGACTCCATAGCCCAATGGATGGCACTGTCTTGGCCTATCATCTTTGCTGAAGCATCCTGCTGCCATGTTTCTTTCCTACCATTTCTTTCTCGGCCTATGATCTCCTAACCAACCCAGCAACCCTTCAACCAAATTATTTAAAACCCCCCTCTGTGCTTCACAACTAGCCCAACATCTTATTTTTGAGCTTCAAAGATACATCATTCTTTTCTCTGTTTGGAGAGATCCCTCTCCGGGTCCAGGAGGGCTAGATCCTAGGGCCCCAAAGTGCTTTGATGTTGTCTCATCTTTTGGTATTGCCAAATCTGCCAAAACATGGGAACCCCAACATAATGGCGACTCCGCTGGGGATAGATCAGTCAGCTTTGATTTGGTAAACCACTGTGGTGGACATTTAGTTGTGAATCATCCACCTGGAGACTCCACAACTCTTGAATGATAAAAATACTCCACTGGGAGACCATGTCGCAGTACAACATCATCCATGCCGAAGAGCCAGTCATTTCGCTAATAGAGGACTCTGCACAATGTGTGGAAATAGATCCGAGCCTCATAGCGGAGTTTCGGGGTGGAATAGCGAGTGTACTGGCAGAAATTGAATGGGAGGACCTTCCAAAGGTCGTCCCTATTGGCTTAACACTCAATCATCTACCTGCGCTTAAGAAGATGTTTCTTGATTTGGTGGTTGACAGATATGAAGCTGAGCTCGAACTTTTAAGCTCGCAAGAGATATCCTACGAGTTCAGAGACCCGAGGGCCTTTTTGGAAAGTCTCCCGCCCCCCAAAAATAAAGAGATTCCGCTGCCGTTCGGAGTGCAAGAAGAAGAAGATCCAGCTCCTGAGAGCCACCTTGAAGACACAGCGGAAAATGTAACAGTCAAAGCAGCCCAGGATAAAGACATCCTACCAAGCTTGGGAGGCCTAAAAGAAGAAAATGTACGTCATCTGTTCGCGGATCCTGTGGCAGAGTACATGGAGGCCCTGATATGCTCGAACGCTCCAGCATTGATCCTCAGCACAGGCCAGATTCAGCAGAAATGGTCACTACTGATGGTGACCACAGTTTCGAAGAACCACAAGCAGAGCACCCTGTGGTTATCTCTGACAGGCAGCCAGTGCTCATATCCTTTTTCACTGCTACTTGATTGGCTGTATTGGCTTTATCACATCACCTAGAACATCAGAGATTTCCAGTTAGAGTAGGGTAGGTAGGAAGCTCAATAAAGCTCAGCCTATGAGCATGTAGTTAGTTGTTTAAATTTCTGTCTTAGAAAGTAGAGAAGAAACCTGCTATACAGTCTAATCCTAGCAGGTAGTAGTGTAGGTAGAGAAACTTATGAGGCCAACAGTCTAATCTGGTCTCATGGAGTAATAAGGGTAGAAGTAGAATAGGTTATATTTTTTTCCTGTTTGTAAAAAATTAATGATGTAAAGGGTCTGCAAGTCCAAATGCACCCGAGGGAAAGTTGTTAGAACTCTAGTCTGGGTAGGTAGATTGGTTGGGAAAGTGTTTCTGCTGATTTGTGTATCTAATATATTGTGGCAGTTGGTCTAAAGAAAGAAGAAAGATGGCTTATGGCAACAGGCATCTGGCCTACACCAAGAGATCAATTCCTGAATTCTTGACTCTTTCAAGAAGAAGCCATCCCCATGTGGAGCCACTGTTAGCCCCCCTATGAAATTTTGACAAGAAAATAGGGGGCTAAATTGTTGTTGAGTTTTCAAGGAATGCGTTTCCGATGAAAACACAGTCTCCTTGAAGCCTCCATGTGCCTTTTAGCCTTTGAAAGATATCCCTTCTGCTGAGTCCCCTTTCAAAAGCCTCTCTGCTGTGAAGAAATTCCCAAAGACCCCCTTCTTCCCTCTTATTTCATTCCCCAAAGCCCTTGGTTTCTCTCCCCTTTATTCCCCCTTCTTCCCCATTTACTCCTCAAATCCCCCCAAGATCCCTTCTAATTTCTTCTCCCACCCTTTGTTTTCCATTTTCTCCCCTCTATTCCTCTATCGTTTCCCTTTAAACCCCTTAAAATCCATTTAAAAGGGCTAAAACCCACTCCCCGACCTTATTATAGGCCTAAGCCCCTTCACGCTAGCCCCTCTCAACCACTTCCCCACATGTGCCTCTGCACTGGGACCAAGTGCTTAAGTCCCGAGCGCTAATCGCAATCGGAACTATCGGCGGGAGGCCAAACCCTTTGTGACAACAAAAACCCCGATGCGATTGTTTTAACACGTAAGGTCCCCGCTCCGATCTGAACCGTTGATCTTCCGCGGAGATCCAACGGCGGGCCGCTAATCGCAACCCCTCTCCGATCGCAATCGCAAGTCGCAGCAGTGCCGCCCCGATGGAAGCCTTCCGATTGGATCTGGGCCGTCCATTCCCCTGCAGATCTAACGGTCATCGCATTAATCGCACTGCCCCCCCGATCCACTTCTCCACCATTGATCTCCCCGCCGATCCGATGGTTGGTGCTTAATCGCAACAGCCTCCGATCAATCGCAAGTGTTTTCACCCGTGCTCCGATTGCGATCCTCCGATTCATTCGTGACCGTTGATCTATCACAAGATCCGACGGCTATCGCTCAATCGTAATCTCCCCTCCGATCGTTGTCCCCACCATTGATCTGCCCCGCGATCCGACGGCCAGCGCTTAATCGCACTCCACGTCCGATCGCAATCGCAAGCCTTCCCTCTGCCTCCCCGATTAAATCCTGGCCGTCCGTCTGTTACATGATCCAACGACTATCGCTCAATCGCTCATTTCCTCTGATCGCAAGTCTCCCTTCCGATTCAATCCTGACCGTTGATCAAGTCCTCAGATCTAACGGTCATCGCTCAATCGCATTGCCCCGCTCAATCGCAATCAGAACTTTCAATGGTGCCGCCCCGATTGAGATGCTCCGATTACATCACAGCCGTTCATCCTTCCCGTGATCGAACAGCCCAACGCTAATCGCATCCCCTTCCCTCCATCGCCCGATTTGATCTCCGCCGTTCATTCTCCTCAAGATCTGACGGTTCTGGTTCAATCGCCCTCCGCCTCCACTGGGTCCCACCTCCATGGCCTCCGCTCCATTGTTTTCCGTGTTTCCTTTGTAATTCGCCCAAAGTTCATTGTTGGGCTTTTACGTTTATTAACCATCTCCTCCACCATTTTCACTATTCCTCCACTACTCCGCCACCTTTCCTCTGGCCTCTGCAGCATTTCTCCGCCACCACTGCCAGGTTCTTAACAGGTTTATCTTATGATGCAGAATAGCACAGAGAGGCTATTACAGCCGCCAGCACAGCAGTAAGGACGGATCAGACGGGATTTGAGCCTGTGATTAAATATTTGAAACGCTAATCCCGTATTCAAAGGATCGAAGCACAGTTTAAAGACTTAAGCACGCAAAGAGTCTTATCTATGTTTAAATATCAGCAGAGGTACTCTCCTCCAAAAGGACACCCTCCTACAAGAAATCTCCATGCCCCTCGAGCCCTGAAACGATTAATTACGCCGACTGAAGCTCATCTAAGACAGTCGGACGGCAGTAATGGTGCATGGAGAGACCTGCAGATCATTCCACCCAGTTCATTTATTTCAGAGTGGCAGCACAAAGCTCCAGACACCGTAAGGACTCTAAAAAGAAATATCCGAGGTCAATCGACCTGACAGAGCCTTCCCTGGCCGACCTACAGAGTACATGCAATACTGCAGAAAGCCATTAAGTGGTATGGGCGTGAACGTTTCCGCCTTACTGTCTTAATGAGACTCATTTATTTGCTTATCTACTTCCGCTTCTTCCTCTTCTCCTATATGTAATCCCTGAGAACGAATTGAAAAGGTTGTTGTTGTTGCCTTGTTGGGCATCTGCTGTTAGAGGGATTCAGTTTGACTGTTAGAACAACCTTGGGAGGAAGTTGCAGAGTAGTTTGTACGTGATAGACTGGGAGGAGGAAGTCTGGACTGTAATAGCCATTGAGCTACATTGTACATGACTGGTTTTGCATCAATTAATCAGAGCACATTTCACAGGATCCTGGTCTATTACTATTGGTGATGTGTTTCTTAACTCTGTTTATTACATCTCCATATTGTTTCATGTTCTTCTGGTAGGCATCAGAATAATGGTATAGGATTCACCCTTGTTAGGTGCCCTATGTTGTCTGCTCTCCCCACCTTTATGTTTTCTGCCCTGTGTGCTATCTAAGAGCGGGTTCAGTTGATTTAACCAGCGCGGTGGATGTTATTGCCTGCTGGCTGATGTATGAATTAGTTGAAACTGTTCTTAGGTTCTCGTCCTAAGAGTGGGTTTACGGGTTTAACTAAAGGGCAACGGATGTTATTGCCTGCTGGCTGATGTATGAACTTGGGGGTTTGCTGCTTGGATGCTTCTTTGTTAGATTTATCTCTGTTCTTTCCCTTGGAGTTGCTAAAGCAGACCTGGAGGTAAATGACCTCTGGTCCGATCTATAAGCAGCCCCTTTGTCTCTTTGAGAGCTGCCTTTGAGTATGTCCAAGAAGGTCTGGAGTTAAATGACCTCTGACCTGATCTATAGACAGAAATTGAGCTGTTCTCCTTCTTTCACTTTCCTTCCTTAATGTTCCACCCCACCATCTAATCTAAAAGATCCTTTAGTATTAGATGACTTGCCCTTTGAAAGCCTTGGCTAGTGGATGCAAGTAATTCCCTTTCATGACTCCATAGCCCAATGGATGGCACTGTCTTGGCCTATCATCTTTGCTGAAGCATCCTGCTGCCATGTTCCTTTCCTCCCATTGCTTTCTCGGCCTATGATCTCCTAACCAACCCAGCAACCCTTCAACCAAATTATTTAAAACCCCCCTCTGTGCTTCACAACTAGCCCAACATCTTATTTTTAAGCTTCAAAGATACATCATTCTTTGCTCTGTTTGGAGAGATCCCTCTCCGGGTCCAGGAGGGCTAGATCCTAGGGCCCCAAAGTGCTTTGATGTTGTCTCATCTTTTGGTATTGCCAAATCTGCCAAAACATGGGAACCCCAACATAATGGCGACTCCGCTGGGGATAGATCAGTCAGCTTTGATTTGGTAAACCACTGTGGTGGACATTTAGTTGTGAATCATCCACCTGGCGACTCCACAACTCTTGAATGATAAAAATACTCCACTGGGAGACCATGTCGCAGTACAACATCATCCATGCCGAAGAGCCAGTCATTTCGCTAATAGAGGACTCTGCACAATGTGTGGAAATAGATCCGAGCCTCATAGCGGAGTTTCGGGTGGAATAGCGAGTGTACTGGCAGAAATTGAATGGGAGGACCTTCCAAAGGTCGTCCCTATTGGCTCAACACTCAATCATCTACCTGCGCTTAAGAAGATGTTTCTTGATTTGGTGGTTGACAGATATGAAGCTGAGCTCGAACTTTTAAGCTCTCAAGAGATATCCTACGAGTTCAGAGACCCGAGGGCCTTTTTGGAAAGTCTCCCGCCCCCCAAAAATAAAGAGATTCCGCTGCCGTTCGGAGTGCAAGAAGAAGAAGATCCAGCTCCTGAGAGCCACCTTGAAGACACAGCGGAAAATGTAACAGTCAAAGCAGCCCAGGATAAAGACATCCTACCAAGCTTGGGAGGCCTAAAAGAAGAAAATGTACGTCATCTGTTCGCGGATCCTGTGGCAGAGTACATGGAGGCCCTGATATGCTCGAACGCTCCAGCATTGATCCTCAGCACGGGCCAGGTTCAGCAGAAATGGTCACTACTGATGGTGACCACAGTTTCGAAGAACCACAAGCAGAGCACCCTGTGGTTATCTCTGACAGGCAGCCAGTGCTCATATCCTTTTTCACTGCTACTTGATTGGCTATATTGGCTTTATCACATCACCTAGAACATCAGAGATTTCCAGTTAGAGTAGGGTAGGTAGGAAGCTCAATAAAGCTCAGCCTATGAGCATGTAGTTAGTTGTTTAAATTTCTGTCTTAGAATGTAGAGAAGAAACCTGCTATACAGTCTAATCCTAACAGGTAGTAGTGTAGGTAGAGAAACTTATGAGGCCAACAGTCTAATCTGGTCTCATGGAGTAATAAGGGTAGAAGTAGAATAGGTTATATTTTTTTCCTGTTTGTAAAAAATTAATGATGTAAAGGGTCTGCAAGTCCAAATGCACCCGAGGGAAAGTTGTTAGAACTCTAGTCTGGGTAGGTAGATTGGTTGGGAAAGTGTTTCTGCTGATTTGTGTATCTAATATATTGTGGCAGCTGGTCTAAAGAAAGAAGAAAGATGGCTTATAGCAGCAGGCATCTGGCCTACACCAAGAGATCAATTCCTGAATTCTTGACTCCTTCAAGAAGAAGCCATCCCCATGTGGAGCCACTGTTAGCCCCCCTATGAAATTTTTGACAAGCAAATAGGGGGCTAAATTGTTGTTGAGTCTTCAAGGAATGCATTTCCTCTGAAAACACAGTCTCCTTGAAGCCTCTTTGTGTCCTTTATCCTTTGAGCAAATCCCCTCTACTGGTTCCCCTTTTAAAGCCTCTCTGTTGATGAAGAAATTCCCAAAGACCTCCTTCCCCCTTTATTTTTCCCTCATTTAACCTCTTTTTATCCCCCCTTTTCTCCCCTTCTATTTCCCCATTTACTCCTCAAATTCCCCCAAAATCCCCTTTAAAGTCCCCCCCTAGCCTTTTTTGGCCTTGTCCCCCCTTTATCCCTCTATCGTTCCCCTTTAAACCCCTTAAATCCATTAAAATGGGAAAATAACCCTCTTCCGACCTTATTATAGGGCTTAGCCCCTTACCGCAAACCCCTTAACCACTTCCCCACATATGACCCCGCGCCAGGACCAAGTGCTTAAGTCCCCGGCGCTTATCGCAATCGGAACCATCGGCGGGAGGCAAAACCCTTTGTAACGCAACAAATCCCCGATGCGATTGATTATAACGTTAAGACCTGCGGTGTGTTCCGCACCGTTGATCTTCCGCGGAGATCCAACGGCGGGCCGCTAATCGCAACCCCTCTCCGATCGCAATCGCAAGTCGCAGCAGTGCCGCCCCGATTGAAACCTTCCGATTGGATCTGGGCCGTCCATTCCCCTGCAAATCTAACGGTCATCGCATTAATCGCACTGCCCCCCCGATCCACTTCTCCACCGTTGATTTCCCCATCGATCCGATGGTTGGCGCTTAATCGCAATAGCCTCCGATCAATCGCAAGTGTTTTCACCCGTGCTCCGATTGCGATCCTCCGATTCATCCGTGACCGTTGATCTGTCACAATATCCGACGGCTATCGCTCAATCGCAATCTCCCCTCCGATCGTGTCCCCACCGTTGATCTGCCCCGCGATCCGACGGCCAGCGCTTAATCGCACTCCCCGTCCGATCGCAATCGCAAGCCTTCCCTCTGCCTCCCCGATTAAATCCTGACCGTTGATCAGTCCTCAGATCTAACGGTCATCGCTCAATCGCATTGCCCTGCTCAATCGCAATCGGAACTTTCAATGGTGCCGCCCCAATTGAGATGCTCCGATTACATCTGAGCCGTTCATCCTTCCCGTGATCGAACGGCCCGGCGCTAATCGCATCCCCTTCCCTCCATCGCCCGATTTGATCTCCGCCGTTCGTTCTCCCCAAGATCTGACGGTTCTGGTTCAATCGCCCTCCGCCTCCACTGGGTCCCACCTCCATGGCCTCCGCTCCATTGTTTTCCGTGTTTCCTTTGTAATTCGCACAAAGTTCATTGTTGGGATTTTACGTTTATTAACCATCTCCTCCACCATTTTCACTATTCCTCCACTGCTCTGCCACCTTTCCTCTGGCCTCTGCAGCATTTCTCCGCCACCACTGCCAGGTTCTTAACAGGTTTATCTTATGATGCAGAATAGCACAGAGAGGCTATTACAGCCGCCAGCACAGCAGCAAGGACGGATCAGACGAGATTTGAGCCTGTGATTAAATATTTGAAACGCTAATCCCGTATTCAAAGGATCGAAGCACAGTTTAAAGACTTAAGCACGCAAAGAGTCTTATCTATGTTTAAATATCAGCAGAGGTACTCTCCTCCAAAAGGACACCCTCCTACAAGAAATCTCCATGCCCCTCGAGCCCTGAAACGATTAATTACGCCGACTGAAGCTCATCTAAGACAGTCGGACGGAAGTAATGGCGCATGGAGAGACCTGCAGATCATCCCACCCAGTTCATTTATTTCAGAGTGGCCGCACAAAGCTCCATACACCGTAATGACTCTAAAAAGAAATATCCGAGGTCAATAGACCTGACAGAGCCTTCCCTGGCCGACCTACAGAGTACATGCAATACTGCAGAAAGCCATTAAGTGGTATGGGCGTGAACGTTTCCGCCTTACTGTCTTAATGAGACTCATTTATTTTCTTATCTACTTCCGCTTCTTCCTCTTCTCCTATATGTAATCCCTGAGAACGAATTGAAAAGGTTGTTGTTGTTGCCTTGTTGGGCATCTGCTATTAGAGGGATTTAGTTTGACTGTTAGAACAACCTTGGGAGGAAGTTGTAGAGTAGTTTGTATGTGATAGACTGGGAGGAGGAAGTCTGGACTGTAATAGCCATTGAGCTACATTGTACATGACTGGTTTTGCATCAATTAATCAGAGCACATTTCACAGGATCCTGGTCTATTACTATTGGTGATGTGTTTCTTAACTCTGTTTATTACATCTCCATATTGTTTCATGTTCTTCTGGTAGGCATCAGAATAATGGTATAGGATTCACCCTTGTTAGGTGCCCTATGCTGTCTGCTCTCCCCACCTTTATGTTTTCCGCCCTGTGTGCTATCTAAGAGCGGGTTCAGTTGATTTAACCAGCGCGGTGGATGTTATTGCCTGCTGGCTGATGTATGAATTAGTTGAAACTGTTCTTAGGTTCTGTCTAAGAGTGGGTTCACGGGTTTAACCAGTGCAGCTGATGTTATTGCCTGCTGGCTGATGTACGAACTTGGGGGTTTGCTTCTTAGATGTTTCTCTGTATATCTTATCTCTGTTTTTCCTTGGAGTTGCTAAAGCAGACCTGGAGTTAAATGACCTCTGGTCTGATCTATAAGCTGCCCCTTTGTCCACCTTTGAGAGCTGCCTTTGAGTATGTCCAAGCAGGTCTGGAGTTAAATGACCTCTGACCTGATCTATAGGCAGAGAATTGGTTGTCTTTCCTTCTTTCACTTTCTCTCCTTAATGTTCCATCCCACCATTTAATCTAAAAGATCCTTCAGTATTAGTTAACTTGCCCTTTGAAAGCCTTGGCTAGTGGATGCAAGTAATTTTCCTCTCATGACTCCATAGCCCAATGGATGGCATTGTCTTGTCCTATCATCTTTGCTGAAGCATCCTGCTGCTATGTTCCTTTCCTCCCATTGCTTTCTCGGCCTATGATCTCCTAACCAACCCAGCAACCCTTCAACCAAATTATTTAAAACCCCCCTCTGTGCTTCACAACTAGCCCAACATCTTATTTTTGAGCTTCAAAGATACATCATTCTTTGCTCTGTTTGGAGAGATCCCTCTCCGGGTCCAGGAGGGCTAGATCCTAGGGCCCCAAAGTGCTTTGATGTTGTCTCATCTTTTGGTATTGCAAAATCTGCCAAAACATGGGAACCCCAACACGGTCTTGGGACAATCTCCCATGCACTGTTTCTGACGATCGAATCATATTCTTCGATCATGGCATCTACCCATGCGGGTTCCTCCACAGCTTCCTCAAAAGAGGATGGCTCCGTCACGACACATTGACTCATAAGAGCCATGTATCTAGTGTATCGATCCGCTGACTGTCTCTGTCTGCTCTGTGCTGTAGGTGGTCCTACAATCTTCTCTGCATCTTGAGTCAGTCGCTCAGCTTCTGTAGTGCGCTTGCGCCCTCTGATGGTTGGCGCTGTATGCGTGGTTTCTTCCACTGCATGAACTTCCTCTTGTGGCTGATCCACATCCGGAAGCTCCTCCTTAGGAACTAATAGCTCCTCATCTGCATGCAAGTGTGGCTCCCTCTCAAGCGAACACTGCATGGCTTTCTCCTCCTGAAATTTGATATCTCGTCGCACAACAGTCTTGCGACTGTCTGGCACATACACCCGATAGTTGTGGGGCGTATCAGTGTACCCCACAAATATTCCAACCTCTGCGGTTGGATCCAGCTTCTTTCTGGCATCCTTCGTCACATGCATGTAGACAGGAGAACCAAAAATCCGCAAATGGGAAATGTCAGGCCTCTTGCTAGAATAAGCCTCCTCCGGTGTACTCATGCCAAGAACCTTGTGAGGACAACGGTTCTGCACATACACTGCTGTATTGCATGCCTCGGCCCACAAGTGAAGGGGTAGGCCCTGATCATGCAACATCGCCCGTGCAGCACCCACGATCGTTCTGTTCTTCCGCTCAGCCACCCCGTTCTGCTGTGGGTTATGGGGTGCGATGAGCTCTCTCCGAATCCCTTCTGCGCTGCAAAATTCCTTGAATTCAACCGAGATGAATTCACCACCATTTTCGCTCCTAAGAGCCTTCACATGCTTCCCCGATTCCTTCTCAACCAGCGCCTTGAATTCATAGAACTTTGAGTATGTCTCGCTCTTCTTCTGCATGACGAAGATCCAGCACTTTCGAGAGAAATCATCAACAAAGATCATGTAGCACTTGTGCTTTGCTGTCGAAGCTACTGAGAAAGGACCACACACGTCTGTGTGAACTCTCTCAAGGATCGTCGTGGCATGACTATCCTTCTCGTGAAAGGTGCCTTTCACAAATTTCCCTAAAGTACACCCCTTGCACTGATCTAACTGCGCAAGGGTGCCCTTAGGAAGCCCAGTATAAATCTGCTGCAGGATCTTCAAAGCTCCATGGTGAAGGTGGCCCAATCTCCTGTGCCACAGTTCGCCCTCATCATCCCGGCTCACCACTTGTCCCGCCTTGCATGCCATTGCTGCGCAGCCATCTACTTGCAACTGATAAAGGTTCTTGACTCGAACCCCTATCTTCCAGGTCTCTCCAGTTGTCTTACTACGCAGGAAGGGTTTTCCTTCGCTGAAGACCACATCATACCCCTTGTCTTCCAACATCGCCACAGAGATCAGATTCTTCATCAATCCTAGAACATGCAAAACTTCCTTCAATACAAAGGGTTTACCAGACTCCATCTCAAAGGAAATGGTACCGATACTGGTCACACTGTATCTACCATCATCGCCCATCTCGATGTGCACTCCAAGATCTTTTTCCTCTAGATCTGAAAACAGATCTTGATCTCTGGTCATGTGAAATGACGCACCACTGTCCAAGAACCATACTGATCCCATCACACTTGAAACCAAGCATGTGATCAGTGAAAAATATAGTTCGAATTGAGAAGCCAATGCCTCTCCTGCTGCAGATCCAGCAGCCTTCTTATTTTTCTTCTTCTGTAGACAATTTGTGGCATAGTGTCCGTGCTGGTGACAGTGAAAACACTTCACTTGGACATGTCTTGCTTCTTGCCTTTCGCACCAGACTGAGAAGCCTTCTTGCTCTTCCCCTTCTTTGCTTTGGCAGCCAAAGCGCAATTTTCTTCATCAGATACCTTTGATGAAGATCCATCCCTGGTAGTCCTCCTTATCTCCTCTTGCATGAGATCCACCCAAAGTCGCTCCCATCCCGGCAACTTCTCCCGACCATTGACAGAGTCCTGATAGGAATGCCAAGCCTTCGGAAGACCAAGGAGAGCCAGGTCTACCATGTCCTCTTCTTCGACAATCACCCCCACACTTCCCAGATCATCTCTGCATTGAGTGAACTTCGTGAGGTATTTGGCGATACTGTCGCCTTTCTCCATCTTAATGTTTCTGAGCTTATCCTTGAGCGCCAGCTTCCTTTGGTTGCTCTTACTCTGGAATAGATCTGTCAACGCTTTCCACATCAGATATGGAGAAGCTTTTCCATGCAGGCTGGATACAATGTGATCCTTTACGCCCTCCAACAGAATCCTTCGACATTTCGCCATCTTCTTTTGCCAAGCTTCAACTTCAGCAGGATCAGTAGGCTTTTGGACATCCGTATCTATGAACTCCTTCAGCCCATTATCTTCTAATACTGCCGCCATCCGATCTTTCCATGCAACATAATTTGAACTGCCTTCAAGAGCATATTCGAGTTGCAAACCGTTGAAAGACATTTTCAACTCCAGCACCAAGAAAACAAATTGCTGCAAAATTCGAATTCCAAACTCAAAAACTCAACTGCTTCTGGATCTGTGAGAAAAAATTATTTCTAGCACAGAGATCGACTGTAAGGGCATTTACTGGATATATCACCTTTCAGAGAAAGGATGGATCCAGAGGCTACCTGGCCCGTTATAGACTCTGTTTACCGAAATAATATTGTAATCACTGCAATAGATCCCGATGATCAATTCGCTCTGATACCATGTAGAAATTTGCTGAATAATGAAGATTTATCCACTAAGATTATCCTGATCATACATTAATTCGAATTCATGTATAACACATAACCTCTTATACAATCAATCATCAATTTGCGGAAATAGAAACAGTTGCATGCACACATAAACACAATATGTAATGGGGAAAGATTATAGCTGAAAACCCCCAGCTATTTGTATATTATAATAGAAGAGAATAATGTAACAATATCAGTACAATACTCCTCACAAGTACTCAGTACTGTCTCCAAAAGTTACACACAAACTAGCTCAGTTTTGAACAAGTCACAGGTTCAAAACTCATCCACTAATTTCCTTCCTCTATTGCGCAATCAAAGTTGGTTCAATGAGAGATCCAAGCTCGAATCTCCTTGGCTTCAACTACGCAATCATCATTGGAAATATCCTCCAATGATTGTGCAAATCTCATGCACAACTGCTGTCGCAACTAATAGCAAACTCACCCTTTCATCTACCTCTTCCACTGGTCTCCACTGAACAGTCCATGCACTGTAGTGAATTGATGTGTTCTTGAGTTGAATAATGAGTTAATAATTAGTGAATTAAATAATATTTAATTCACTCCACTCATCACTAGTTGATTAGCTAGTTAAACTAATCACAACTAGTTCAACTAAGTTAAACCGAACACAACTCCACCAACTGTCTCATCAACTCCACCAAACTTCTGCCACTGAAGTCCTAATTGAAGTCAACCATGCATGAGCTCACCAAACCCCAAGGAATAGCGTAATTCCTTCGGTCAGATGCATGGGCCACATCCGTAGCTCCAACTGAAGTGCTCCAAGAGAATAAACTGAAGTTTAGAGTCTAAATATTATTAAGGGCTAATAATATTTGACTGACCTATTTTTAGACAGGCAGTCTAAAAATAGACTTCGACCTGTATGTCTAAAAATAGAGGTCCATATATTTTTACCAACTCAACCAATCATCCAAGAATAGCATACTGCAACTCCTAGACCATGCTCCATATGTCTAAAAATAGACATAGTCTAAAAATAGACTTTGCGCCAAAAATAGCCTGCGGGCCCACTTAGTGAAGGCGACTTCATTCCACTAAGCTCCATCATCTTGTTGCATTTTCAACAAGATCTAGCCCTCCTGGACCCGGAGAGGGATCTCTCCAATAAAACAAAGAGCGATATGTCTTTTAAAGCTCAAGATGAGATGGTAGGCTAGGTATGAAGCACAAAGGGGGTTTTAAAATGATTTGGTTGAAGGGTTGCTCGGTTGGTCAGGAGATCATAGACTGAGAAAGTAATGGGGGAAAGGACACAAAACAACAGGAGGCTTCAGCAAGGAGGATAGGCCAAGACAGTGCCATCCATTGGGCTATGGAGTCATGAGAGGAAATTACTTACATCCACTAGCCAAGGATTTCAAAGGGCAAGTCATCTACACTAAAGGATCTTTTAGGCAGATGGTGGAATGGAACATTAAGGAGAGAAAGTGGAAGAAGGAAAGACAAGAAATTTTCTGTCTATAGATCAGGTCAGAGGTCATTTAACTCTAGACCTGCTTGGACATACTCAAAGGTAGCTCTCAAAGGTGGACAAAGGGGTAGCTTATAGATCGGACCAGAGGTCATTTAACTCCAGGTCTGCTTTAGCAACTCCAAGGGAAAAACAGAGATAAATTTGACAAAGAAAACATCCAAGCAGCAAACCCCCAAGTTCATACATCAGCCAGCAGGCAATAACATCCACTGCGCTGGTTAAACCACATGAATTTTCCCTTAGATAACACACAAAGCAGAAAAACATTAAAGGTAGGGAGAGCAGGAAACATAGGGCACCTAGCAAGGGTGAATCCTATTTTATACTTCTGTTGCCTACCAGAAGAACATGAAACAGTATGCAAATGTAAATAACAGAGTTAAGAGAAACATCACCAATAGTAATAGACCAGGATCCTGTAAAATGTGCTTTGATTAGTTGATGCAAAACCAGTCATGTACAATAAGCTCGATAGCTGTTACAATCCAAACTTTCTCCTCCCGGCCTATTACATACAAACTACTCTGTAACTCCCTCCCAAGACTGTCCTAACAGTCAACTGAATCCCTCTAACAGCAAAATTCCCAACAACTGGACAGCAACCTTTTACAATGTGTTCTTGAGGATTTTTATAGGAGAAACCGAGCAGAAGAAGTAGGTGAAGAATTAAATGAGGAATTTAAATTTCATAGAGGAGGAGAGCCGAAACCCCTACTACTTCAAATCTGTGTATTTTCTTTTGGCTGTAGTAGTACTGCCATTCTCTGTGACTGAACAAAATGGTGAAATAATGGTGCTAGGGTCGACCATACCATGTAACTAATGCTTCTTGACGGTGTAGGACTGCAGAATGGGCGTAAATCTCTCGTTGGGCGCAAGGTAGATTGGAAAGATGATATGTACCGTGTCCTTTCATGGAAGAACGCTTTGCTGATACGGAAACCATGATAATATAAAACATCTGTGCATAGGATCTTCTGGTTGATCCTCGGGGCCTTCAACCTTGTAACTTTGCCTTCTACAAATCCCTGAAGGAGCTCTAAAGTCTTTTGTTTCTTGCCTTGAGATTTCTGCTGTCCTGTAATACTCTGCTGTTTCATTTATGCCTTTGACAGGTTAGCTCGAGCTTTAATGGCACCGGAGGGTTCTCCACAGAGTTTTAGGCCTGTTCCTTAAATGACAGTCTTGTATTTACCTTCCTGGGCCATTTCTCATAAATTCAGCCACTGAAGACGACCTTCATCGACTTCTCCGCCACTGTAACAGAGGTTCTGCAATTATGGCGGACATTCACCGTTGAAAACCCTGCAAATAGGTGAACTGGTGAAGAAAACCGTGGACGGGGGGAAGTGGCTACAGTGTGGATGGAGGAAACGACCATGCAGATGGGATGGATGGCAAAAATGCAGAGGAAATGGTGCGAAACGTGCTGGCGGGTGGTTGACAGAACACGGAGCAAATATACGTGAAATACATTTAAAAAAACACAAAAAAGAACTATTATATGCAATGGAATGGGAGTATGTGCGGCGGACGCACGTGGAGGTGACGTGGCGTGACGGAAAACGATGGACGGGTGACGTGGAGGTCCCGGGGCAACGGAATGGTCAATAATGAACAGACAGATCTGGACCGTCGATTGGGCGAAGATCAACGGCGGAGAACGAAGGGAGGCGGGCCCGCGGGTACGATGGATGGGTGTTAAATGGTGTGCAGCTTCGGGAGATGACAGCCGTTGGATTAAGCGCGTAGGATCGGATGGCGGTGATTGATTCCGCTGCATATCTTTTGGCCGAAATTTAATGCGCGGGGAGAGTGGAGGCCTGAGTTAAAACGCGCGCATCTCCAGAGTACGATGGTCGTTGGATGAGGGCTCCAAGATCTGACGGCTATCATTTATTCCGCTACCCGTCTATCATTCGAACAATAGCGCGCGAAATGAAAGCGGTTTCAGGTTCGTACAGAGGAAACGCAGCGATTACTGTATTGAATCGCTGCGATTCGCGGAATACCGCCTGCCTAGCAAAGGTGGTGCAAAAAAAACAACGTGGTTTTGGAAACAGTGCACGGTCGGGGGGGGGGGGGGGGGGGGTACACAGGGAATGCCGCGCTCCGCATCGTTCGATTTGTGGAGCAGATCGACGGTGGAGGTTTATCGAAAGATTAAACCGGCAGCAAACCTTAGAAATTAATTAAAAACCTGAAAATGCGCGTTTGCAAAGGTTTTTTATGATTTTTTGGGCGGAAAAAGGGTTGGAGGGTATAAGCGCCTAAAGGGTTTAGCCTTGGGTTTCGGCGCCAGGTTTTATGGAAGAGAGGGGGCACAGGCTATCACAAAAGGGGCTAGGCCTGTCATATAGTCAGAAAGTAACGGTTAAACCCTTTTAGTGCATTCCAAGGGCTAAGGAGGGTAACGGTAGAAGGGTTAAGGGGAATTTTGAGGGAACAAAAGGTAAAGGAATAATCCAAAGGGATTTTGGGGAGATTAAGGGAGGAATTGGGGAGAAGAAAAAGGGGAAACAGAGGTGACAATGTGGTGTTTTGCAGGGGTATCATTTTGTAATTAGTGAGGCCTTAGATAGGAAATCAGCAGAGGGGATTTATTAAGGCAAGACACTGAGAGACCTCAAGGATGATGTGTCTTCAGGGGAGATGCATTCCTTGAAGGTCTCCAAGATAACCTAGCCCCTATCTTGCTTGTCAAGAATTTCATAGGGGGGGCTAACAGTGGCTCCACATGGGGATGTCTTCTCCTTGGAGCAGGCAAGAAACCAGAAATGATCTTTGGAGTAGGCCAGTTGCCTGCTGCTTGGCACATCCCTTTCTTTGATCAGCTGCCACAATATGAAGGTGTTACATCAGTAGAAACATTCTCCCAAACAAACTACCTACCCACACTACAATCCTAGCATTTTTCTTCTTTTAGGGTGCATTTGAGCTAGCAGACCCTTTACATCATTTCATTTGCAAACAAAAACAAACCTATTCTAAATCTACCCTTATTACTCCATGAGACCAGATTAGACTATTGGTCTCATATGTTTCTCTACCTACACTACTACCTGCTAGGATTAGACTGTCTAGCAGGTTTCTTCTCTACATTCTAAGACAAAAATTGAAACAACTAACTACGTGCTCATAGGCTGAGCTTTATTGAGCTTTTCCTACCTACCCTACTCTACTTGGGAATCTTTGATGCTTTAGGTGATACAATAATGCCAATGCAGCCAGTCAAGAAATAGTAAAAAAAAGGAAGGAAAGCTGACTGCTCATCAGAGACATCCATAGGGTTCTCTGCATGTGGAACTTCAAAACTGAGGTCACTATCAGTAGTGACTACTTCTGAGGTATTTGGCTCTTGCAAAAGATTGATGCTTGAGGAGCTGAGCCAATTAGGACCTCCATATATTCTGCCACAGGATCAACAAAATCATGATGTAAACCTTTTTCTTCAAATCCTATCATGACTGATAGGCTTTCTGCATCCTGGGCAGCTTCAATCACTGCATCTGCGGTGGGGTCTTTGTAATCACACTCCTTCTTTTCCTGGTTGGGAGTATTTGGCAGACGAGCATAAACCAGGAATACCTCTTCTTCCTCTGGATCGAGGAAAAGATGTCTGTGGGTAAGAAGATCTCTCTCATCTTCACTGCAGCCTGAGCTAGAGGGATTATTATATTCAACAGCGTTGTCCTCTAGTACTGCAGGCTGGTTCTGCTGGAACTCTGTGAAAAAATTAACATATTCTTGAGTAGGGGTTTCTTGGGTTGCCTCAATCCTTTCAGGAGAAGGTTCAGGACCTTCATCTTGCTCAAGATGTTCTTCATTCCTTTCCTCTTTATCCTCTGCACTTGAAAGCTGCTGATTTCCCTCTTCATGGCAATCATTACCGATGATCTGATATATGGCAGAAAGAAAATTCAAGGAATCATCTTCTGCTATCACGCTTTCAACACTTTCTTCATCAATGTCATAGATGGCCTGCATTGGCTCATCATTTTCCTGAATTTGATGGTCATGACCTTCCTCCCATGAATCCACTGATGATGGCCCTGCAAGCTCAGTTTCCCTTTAGAAAAAATTATCATTAGACAGATCAGCATCAGAGAAATCATTTTTACCAACATAGTTACTCATCAAATCTTCAGGACTCTCAGCAAGTCTTTCTTCAAAACAGTCTGCAAGTTCATTTTCTGATTCAAGCTCTGGTTCATCATACATGCTTTGCATGTAATTCATGTCTTGCAGAGATCTGGTTTGTCTTTCTTGAGGATAGGAAACAGGTCCTTTCCCATCATCCTCTCTGGTTTCAGCCTCATATTCCTGCTCTTTTACATTTAGCAAGGATTTGGCAGTCTCTATCAGTCTTTCCAACTTGTTCTCTAAAGATATCTGCGTTTTTTCTCTGTTCGGACCTTCCTTGCTACTTGTAATCTTTCCTCCCTGCACTGTATGTTATATTCGACAGTGATGGCTATATCCTGCATTTCCTCCAGGCTCGAAGGTTCTCTTTCTCTTATATGGAATTCCACCTCAGGGTCAAAAGAACTTGGATAGTGCAATAAAGCCCATCCCAAAGGTGGTTTTATATCTGAAGGTATTGCATCATATACCTTATTGAACCTGGCTGAAAAATCCTGCACTGTCTCTCCTGGTTGCCTTTTCAAATTCTGATATTCTTCTAGGATGAGGCGAGCATTCCTTGGGGCTGCCCATCTGTTAAGGAAAACTTGGGAAAATTGATGAAATTTGGAGATGCTTGCCACTGGGAGGCCTTTGAACCAACTCTTAACATTTCCTTGCAATGAAAAGGAAAACATTCTAATGCATACATGATCTTCTTCTATTTCATACAACTCAAGTAAATCCTCAAGGTTTTGAACATGTTCTTTAGCAGTGGGCCCTTTATTTTCTCCACCAAAATGAGGCAGCTGGTTAATAAGTTCTATAGGAAGGGGTTGGAAGAAAAGAGGTAAAACAAGAGGCTTGTACCTTTCTATGACCTTTGTAGGGGTAGGTGTTGTAACAGTAGGCTCATGGCTGCTTGAAGCTTCTTTAGGGGTGGGGGATACAACATGAGCTTCTTGTTCCACTAGTTTCTTCACAGGAGTACAGGTCTGCTCGTGGTCTGAGGACTGAGGCTTGAGATATTTCCCATACTCATTGTGGATCTCATCTTTGTACACTTGATTACGGCTAAAGTAGGACAGAACATAGTGATAGACGAAAACAATGAATTCTTTAAACCAAATCCATCCCATATGTTCTACCCTTCTATGAGGTCTGGCCATTGTTTAGGTTCTTCCTCCAGTGGATTCTTTGAGGATTATGGGGTGTGGAGTCGCCAGGTGGAAGGTTTAGAATGTTCTAAGGGAGGTATACTATCCACCACAGTGCCTAGAGGATGCCTCCTTTCAAGAATAACCTCAAAAACACAGCAAACTCCAACCAGATATTGACTGGGAGGGCATTTACCAGATATGTCACCTCCAAAGAGGGTGAGATCTGGAGGCTACCTAGCCCTACCCAGGCTCTGTCTAAGAGTATGATAAACACTCAACAAATGGAGGTTGATTTAGGAACGGAGTGACTTACTGCCAATCTAACCAGAGATTAAAGGTCTTTGAGTGCCTAAGAATGTTTAAGGTGAAACGCACTCAAAGGTCCCCAGTATGGTCGCCATTATGTTGGTGTTCCCATGTTTTGGCCAGATTGGTAAGACCAAAAGATGAGACAACATCAGAACCACTTTTGGGCCCTAGGATCTAGCCCTCCTAGACCCGGAGAGGGATCTCTCCAATAAAACAAAGAGCGATATGTCTTTTAAAGCTCAAGATGAGATGTTAGGCTAGGTATGAAGCACAAAGAGGGTTTTAAAATGATTTGGTTGAAGGGTTGCTGGGTTGGTCAGGAGATCATAGACTGAGAAAGTAATGGGGGAAAGGAAACAAAACAGCAGGAGGCTTCAGCAAGGAGGATAGGCCAAGACAGTGCCATCCATTGGGCTATGGAGTCATGAGAGGAAATTACTTACATCCACTAGCCAAGGCTTTCAAAGGGCAAGTCATCTACACTAAAGGATCTTTTAGGCAGATGGTGGAATGGAACATTAAGGAGAGAAAGTGGAAGAAGGAAAGACAACCAATTTTATGTCTATAGATCAGGTCAGAGGTCATTTAACTCCAGACCTGCTTGGACATACTCAAAGGTAGCTCTCAAAGGTGGACAAAGGGGCAGCTTATAGATCGGACCAGAGGTCATTTAACTCCAGGTCTGCTTTAGCAACTCCAAGGGAAAAACAGAGATAAATTTGACAAAGAAAACATCCAAGCAGCAAACCCCCAAGTTCATAGATCATCCAGCAGGCAATAACATCCACTGCGCTGGTTAAACCACATGAATTTGCTTTTAGATAACACAAAAAGAAGAAAAACATTAAAGGTAGGGAGAGCAGGAAATATAGGGCACCTAGCAAGGATGAATCCTATTTTATACTTCTGTTGCCTACCAGAAGAACATGAAACAGTATGCAAATGTAAATAACAGAGTTAAGAAAAACATCACCAATAGTAATAGACCAAGATCCTGTAAAATGTGCTTTGATTAGTTGATGCAAAACCAGTCATGTACAATAAGCTCGATAGCTGTTACAATCCAAACTTTCTCCTCCCGGCCTATTACATACAAACTACTCTGTAACTCCCTCCCAAGACTGTCCTAACAGTCAACTGAATCCCTCTAACAGCAAAATTCCCAACAACTGGACAACAACCTTTTACAATGTGTTCTTGAGGATTTTTATAGGAGAAATAGAGCAGAAGAAGTAGGTGAAGAATTAAATGAGGAATTTAAAGTTCATAGAGGAGGAGAGCCGAAACCCCTACTGCTTCAAATCTATGTATTTGCTTTTGGCTACAGTAGTACTGCCATTCTCTGTGACTGAACAAAATGGTGAAATAATGGTGCCAGGGTCGACCATACCGTGTAACTAATGCTTCTTGATGGTGTAGGACTACATAATGGGCGTAAATCTCTCGTTGGGCGCAAGGTAGATTGGAAAGATGATATGTACCTTGTCCTTTCATGGAACAATGCTCTGCTGATACGGAAACCCTGATAATATAAAACATCTATGCATAGGATATTCTGGTTGATCCTCGGGGCCTTCAACCTTGTAACTTTGCCTTCTACAAATCCCTGAAGGAGCTCTAAAGTCCTCTGTTTCTTGCCTTGAGCTTTCTGCTGTCCTGTAATACTCTGTTGTTTCATTTCTGCCTCTGACAGGTTAGGTCAAGCTTTAATGGCACCAGAGGGTTCTCCAGAGAGTTTTAGGCCTGTTCCTTAAATGACAGTCTTGTCTTTACCTTCCCAGGCCATTTCTCATAAATTCAGCCACTGAAGACGACCTTCATCGACTTCTCCGCCACTGTAACAGAGGTTCTCCAATTATGGCGGACATTCACCGTTGAAAACCCTGCAAATAGGTGAACTGGTGAAGAAAACTGTGGACAGAGGGAAGTGGCTACAGTGTGGATGGAGGAAACGGCCATGCAGATGGGATGGAGGGCAAAAATGCAGAGGAAATGGTGAGAAACGTGCTGGCATGTGGTTGACAGAACGCGGAGCAAATATATGTGAAATACATTAAAAAAAACACGAAAAATAACTATTATATGCAATGGAATGGGAGTATGTGTGGCGGATGCACGTGGAGGTGACGTGGCGCGACGGAAAATGATGGACGGGTGACGTGGAGGTCCCGAGGCAATGGAATGGTCAACAATGAACAGACAGATCTGGACCGTCAATCGGGCGAAGATCAACGGCGGAAAACGACGGGAGGCGGGCCTGCGGGTACGATGGACGGGTGTTAAATGGTGTGCAGCTTCGGGAGATGACAGCCATTGGATTAAGCGCGTAGGATCGGACGGCGGTGATTGATTCCATTGCATATATTTTGGCCGAAATTTAATGCGCGGGGAGAGCAGAGGCCCGAGTTAAAACGCGCGCATCTCCAGAGTATGATGGTCATTGGATGAGGGCTCCAAGATCTGACGGCTATCATTTATTCCGCTACCCGTCTATCATCCAAACAATAGCATGCGAAATGAAAGCGGTTTCAGGTTCGTACAGAGGACACGCGGCGATTACTGTATGGAATCGCTGCGATTCGCGGAATAACGCCTGCCCAGCAAAGGTGGTGCGGAACAAACAACGTGGTTTTGGAAACAGTGCACGGTCAGGGGGGGTCCATAGGGAATGCCGCGCTCCGCATCGTCCGATATGTGGAGCAGATCGACGGCGGAGGTCTATCAAAAGATTAAACTGGCGGCAAACCTTAGAAATTGATTAAAACCGGAAAATGTGATTTAACAAAGGTTTTTTATGATTTTTGGGCGGAAAAAGGGTTGGAGGGGAAAAGCTCCTGGAGGGTTTAGCTTTGGGTTCCGGCGCCAGGTTTTATGGAAGAGAGGGGGCGCGGGCTATTAGAAAAGGGGCTAGGCCTATCATATAGTCGGAAAGTGGGTTTTTAAACCCTTTTAGTGCATTCCAAGGCCTAAGGAGGGTAACGGTAGAAGGGTTAAGGGGAATTTTGAGGGAACAAAAGGTAAAGGAATAATCCAAAGGGGATTTTGGGGAAATTAAGGGAGGAATTGGGGAGAAGACAAAGGGGAAATAAAGGTGACAATGTGGTGTTTTGCAGGGGTATGAGGGGCAATGTAGGCCTTTCAGGAGCATCATTTTGTAATCAGTGAGGCCTTAGATAGGGAACTAGCAGAGGGAATTTATTAAGGCAAGACACTGAGAGACCTCAAGGATGATGTGTCTTCAGGGGAGATGCATTCCTTGAAGGTCTCCAAGATAACCTAGCCCCCAGCTTGCTTGTCAATAATTTCATAGGGGGGGCTAACAGTGACTCCACATGGGGATGTCATCTCCTTGGAGGAGGCAAGAAACCAGAAATGATCTTTGGAGTAGGCCAGTTGCCTGCTACTTGGCACATCCCTTTCTTTGATCAGCTGCCACAATATGAAGGTGTTACATCAGTAGAAACATTCTCCCAAACAAACTACCTACCCACACTACAATCCTAGCATTTTTCTTCTTTTAGGGTGCATTTGAGCTAGCAGACCCTTTACATCATTTCATTTGCAAACAAAAACAAACCTATTCTAAATCTACCCTTATTACTCCATGAGACCAGATTAGACTATTGGTCTCATATGTTTCTCTACCTACACTACCACCTGCTAGGATTAGACTGTCTAGCAGGTTTCTTCTCTACATTCTAAGACAGAAATTGAAACAACTAACTACGTGCTCATAGGCTGAGCTTTATTGAGCTTTTCCTACCGACCCTACTCTACTTGGGAATCTCTGATGCTTTAGGTGATACAATAATGCCAATGCAGCCAGTCAAGCAATAGTAAAAAAAAGGAAGGAAAACTGACTACTCATCAGAGACATCCATAGGGTTCTCTGCATGTGGAACTTCAAAACTGAGGTCACTATCAGTAGTGACCACTTCTGAGGTATTTGGCTCTTGCAAAAGATTGACGCTTGAGGAGCTGAGCCAATTAGGACCTCCATATATTCTGCCACAGGATCAACAAAATCATGACGTAAACCATTTTCTTCAAATCCTATCATGACTAATAGGCTGTCTGCATCCTGGGCAGCTTCAATCACTGCATCTGCGGTGGGGTCTTTGTAATCACATTCCTTCTTTTCCTGGTTGGGAGTATTTGGCAGACGAGCATAAACCAGGAATACCTCTTCTTCCTCTGGATCGAGGCAAAGATGTCTATGGGAAAGAAGATCTCTCTCATCTTCACTGCTGCCTGAGCTAGAGGGCTCATTATATTCAACAGCGTTGTCCTCTAGTACTGCAGGCTGGTTCTGCTGGAACTCTGTGAAAAAATTAATATATTCTTGAGTAGGGGTTTCTTGGGTTGCCTCAATCCTTTCAGGAGAAGGTTGAGAACCCTCATCTTGCTCAAGATGTTCTTCATTCCTTTCCTCTTTATCCTCTGCACTTGAAAGTTGCTGATTTTCCTCTTCATGGTAATCATTACTGATGATTTGATATATGGTAGAAAGAAAATTCAAGGAATCATCTTCTGCTATCACGCTTTCAATACTTTCTTCATCAGTGTCATAGATGGCCTGCATTGGCTCATCATTTTCCTGAATTTGATGGTCATGACCTTCCTCCCATGAATCCACTGATGATGGCCCGTGTCAGCTTCCTTGGTACCATCATCAAATAGATCAGACGAGAACCACAAGGACCAGACAGTTACCCATCAAATCTTGAGGGATTCTCAAGAAGTCTTTTTCTTCAAAATAAATTGGCAAGTTCCATTGATTCAAGCTCTGGTTCATCATACATGCTTTGCCTGTAACTTCCGTCTTGCAGTGATCTGATTTTTCTCTTTTGAGGACGGGAAACAGGTCCTTTCCCATCATCCTTTCTGGTTTCAGCCTCATATTCCTGCTCTTTTACATTTAGCAAGGATTTGGCAGTCTCTATCAGTCTTTCCAACTTGTTCTCTAAAGAGATCTGCGCTATTTTCTCTGTTCGGACCATCCTTGCTGCTTGTAATCTTTCCTCCCTGCACTGTTTGTTATATTCGATAGTGATGGCTATATCCTTCATTTCCTCCAGGCTCGAAGGTTCTCTTTCTCTTATATGGAATTCCTCCTCAGGGTCAAAAGAACTTGGATAGTGCACTAAAGCCCATCCCAAAGGTGGTTTTATATCTGAAGGTATTGCATCATATACCTTATTGAACCTGGCTGAAAAATCCTGCACTGTCTCTCCTGGATGCCTTTTCAAATTCTGATATTCTTCTAGGATGAGGCGAGCATTCCTCGGGGCTGCCCATCTCTCAAGGAAAACTTGAGAAAATTGATGAAAGCTAAAGATGATTTCCACTGGAAGGCCTTTGAACCAACTCTTAACATTTCCTTGCAATGACAAGGCAAACATTCTAATGCATACATGATCTTCTTCTATTTGATACAACTCAAGTAAATCCTCAAGGTTTTGAACATGTTCTTCAGCAGTGGGCCCTTTATTTTCTCCACCAAAATGAGGCAGCTGGTTAATAAGTTCTACAGGAAGGGGTTGGAAGAAAAGAGGTAAAAACAGAGGCTTATATATTTCTATGACCTTTGTAGGTGTGGGTGGTGTAGCAATGGACTCATGGCTGCTTGAAGCTTCTTGAGGGGTGGGAGGTACAACATGAGCTTCTTGTTCCACCAGGTTTTTCACAGGAGTATAGGTCTGCTCACGGTATGAAGACTGAAGCTTGAGATCTTTCCCATATTCATTGTGGGTCTCATCTTTGTATACTTGAATAGGCTTAAAGTAGGACAGAACATAGTGGTAGACAAAAACAATGAATTCTTTAAACCAAATCCAACCCGTATGTTCTACCCTTCTGTGAGGTCTGGCCATCTTTCAGGTTCTTCCTCCAGTGGAGTCTTCGAGGATTATGGAGGGTGGAGTCGCGAGTCGCCAGGTGGAAGGTTTAGAATGTTATAAGGGAGGTATACTGTCCACCATAGTGCCTAGAGGATGCCTCCTTTCAAGAATAACCTCAAAAACACAGCAAACTCCAACCAGAGATTGACTGGGAGGGAATTTACTAGATATGTCACCTCCGAAGAGGGTGAGATCTGGACACTACTGGCCCTGCCTAGGCTCTGTCTAAGAGTATGATAAACACTCAACAAATGGAGGTTGATTTAGGAACGGAGTGACTTACTGCCAATCTAACTAGAGATTAAAGGTCTTTGAGTGCCTAAGAATGTTTAAGGTGAAACGCACTCAAAGGTCCCCAGTATGGTCGCCATTATGTTGGTGTTCCCATGTTTTGGCCAGATTGGCAAGAACAAAAGATGAGACAACATCAGAACCACTTTGGGGCCCTAGGATCTAGCCCTCCTGGACCCGGAGAGGGATCTCTCCAATAGAGAAAAGAATGATATGTCTTTAAAGCTCGAATTGAGATATTAGGCTAGTTATGAAGCACATAAGGGGGGTTTAAATGATTTGGTTGAAGGGTCAGCTGCTGGTTTAGATCAGGATCGAGAAAGTAATGTAGGAAAGAAACAAACAGCAGAGGTTTAAGAGGATTGTCCAAGACAAGGCCATCCATTGGGCTTGGAGTCATGAGAGAAACCATTGACATCCACTAGCTTCTGGCTTTCATAAGTCATCACACTAAAGGATCTTTGTGCATGGTGGAATGTAACATTAAGGAGAGAAAGTGGAAGAATGAAAGACAACCAATTTTCTCATTATTTCACGATCAGGTCGAGGCAGTCATTTAACTCCGCACCCGTTTGGACATACTCAAAGGTAGCTCTCAAAGGTGGACAAAGGGGTAGCTTATAGATCGGACCAGAGGTCATTTAACTCCAGGTCTGCTTTAGCAACTCCAAGGGAAAAACAGAGATAAATTTGACAAAGAAAACATCCAAGCAGCAAACCCCCAAGTTCATACATCAGCCAGCAGGCAATAACATCCACTGCGCTGGTTAAACCACATGAATTTTCCCTTAGATAACACACAAAGCAGAAAAACATTAAAGGTAGGGAGAGCAGGAAACATAGGGCACCTAGCAAGGGTGAATCCTATTTTATACTTCTGTTGCCTACCAGAAGAACATGAAACAGTATGCAAATGTAAATAACAGAGTTAAGAGAAACATCACCAATAGTAATAGACCAGGATCCTGTAAAATGTGCTTTGATTAGTTGATGCAAAACCAGTCATGTACAATAAGCTCGATAGCTGTTACAATCCAAACTTTCTCCTCCCGGCCTATTACATACAAACTACTCTGTAACTCCCTCCCAAGACTGTCCTAACAGTCAACTGAATCCCTCTAACAGCAAAATTCCCAACAACTGGACAGCAACCTTTTACAATGTGTTCTTGAGGATTTTTATAGGAGAAACCGAGCAGAAGAAGTAGGTGAAGAATTAAATGAGGAATTTAAATTTCATAGAGGAGGAGAGCCGAAACCCCTACTACTTCAAATCTGTGTATTTTCTTTTGGCTGTAGTAGTACTGCCATTCTCTGTGACTGAACAAAATGGTGAAATAATGGTGCTAGGGTCGACCATACCATGTAACTAATGCTTCTTGACGGTGTAGGACTGCAGAATGGGCGTAAATCTCTCGTTGGGCGCAAGGTAGATTGGAAAGATGATATGTACCGTGTCCTTTCATGGAAGAACGCTTTGCTGATACGGAAACCATGATAATATAAAACATCTGTGCATAGGATCTTCTGGTTGATCCTCGGGGCCTTCAACCTTGTAACTTTGCCTTCTACAAATCCCTGAAGGAGCTCTAAAGTCTTTTGTTTCTTGCCTTGAGATTTCTGCTGTCCTGTAATACTCTGCTGTTTCATTTATGCCTTTGACAGGTTAGCTCGAGCTTTAATGGCACCGGAGGGTTCTCCACAGAGTTTTAGGCCTGTTCCTTAAATGACAGTCTTGTATTTACCTTCCTGGGCCATTTCTCATAAATTCAGCCACTGAAGACGACCTTCATCGACTTCTCCGCCACTGTAACAGAGGTTCTGCAATTATGGCGGACATTCACCGTTGAAAACCCTGCAAATAGGTGAACTGGTGAAGAAAACCGTGGACGGGGGGAAGTGGCTACAGTGTGGATGGAGGAAACGACCATGCAGATGGGATGGATGGCAAAAATGCAGAGGAAATGGTGCGAAACGTGCTGGCGGGTGGTTGACAGAACACGGAGCAAATATACGTGAAATACATTTAAAAAAACACAAAAAAGAACTATTATATGCAATGGAATGGGAGTATGTGCGGCGGACGCACGTGGAGGTGACGTGGCGTGACGGAAAACGATGGACGGGTGACGTGGAGGTCCCGGGGCAACGGAATGGTCAATAATGAACAGACAGATCTGGACCGTCGATTGGGCGAAGATCAACGGCGGAGAACGAAGGGAGGCGGGCCCGCGGGTACGATGGATGGGTGTTAAATGGTGTGCAGCTTCGGGAGATGACAGCCGTTGGATTAAGCGCGTAGGATCGGATGGCGGTGATTGATTCCGCTGCATATCTTTTGGCCGAAATTTAATGCGCGGGGAGAGTGGAGGCCTGAGTTAAAACGCGCGCATCTCCAGAGTACGATGGTCGTTGGATGAGGGCTCCAAGATCTGACGGCTATCATTTATTCCGCTACCCGTCTATCATTCGAACAATAGCGCGCGAAATGAGCTAGTTTGTGTTCGTATTGCAGGACACGCGCTGACATCGTATGGAATCGGGCCAAGTGATTTTGTCACTCGATCGTCAAAGAAAGGAAGTGAACAAACAACGTGGCTGGGAAACAAAGGCACTGGGGTCCACAGAATGCCGCGCCTCCAAGGTCGTCCGATCTGTGGAGTATATCGACGGTGGAGGTTTATTCGAGTATAAAAGTTGAATATTGGAATTGAATGAGCCAAATCACTATTTGCATTCATTCTGTTAGCACTCAAATCTACCTCAGGCTGAAATGAAGTAAAACTCAAGGCTACATCAAACCACGCTCAGCCTCGTAGCTAGCCCTACGAGGACAGGAGAGGGCTCTCTCCGTCAATATCGAGAAAATAAACAATAGGATGCGAGATGACTTACAAAAGGAACTGATTTTAGGCTAGTAAAGAGATATGTATGTTTGGTTTTTGGTTTTTTGAGTTTTCGCTGGAGTAATGGGAAAACAAATTTTGGGTCCGGGGATGAGGTCAGACCTTTGCGGAGTTCAAGTCAGCGAGGTAGGTGGGATGATCTTGGATGCTTCTAAATTGGATATATGGATAGATTAGACCGACGAGGAGCCGAGGAAAAGAAGAACTCAGATCTCTTCCAAACAATCGAAACATATAGAACTAACCGACCTAGTATAAGTGATCAGGTAGATAATGGATTCAACCTTATTCACTCATTCATTCTAGTCTGTGTACATAAACTGAAAGGGATGGTATACATTAAACATGAAATAAATTACAATAAACTGAGAGAAAACACCATCAAGAACTGAAAGCCACAAGAATCCCAACAGGTGCTGCAAAACCTCTGATCTTTCCTTAGCCAAAATATGAAAAATATGTACAATAGTGTGCCAAAAGTTTCCCAAGAGTCCAAACTCTCCAACCTTTGAAAATGATTGAGAAATTACATTATATAGATCATCCTAACACCTTTCCCCACCTCTAGGGGTCGAATTCCCTCTTCAGGGATCAGTTTCAACCAATTCTAATCATGGAATTACAATCTAGGCAGCTAACAACTTGCCTCTAAAAGAGTGGAAACTGATCCATTACATGATTTTTTACCCTTTTGAGAGTGAATCTTCTAGAAGAGATAAAATAAGCCAAAGTTACATGCCAAGTATGAATTTACATCATAAAAACCCAAAAATTCTATCCACAAGCAAAACTGGTCCATACTAGGCGAAAAACTGAGTTGGCAGCTGAAAATTCAGGAAAAATTTCAAGTGGGTCGCTCCTGAGCCGAGTGGGTCGCTCATGTTGCAGCCTGATTTTGAGGTACTTCCCGGCATCCAAATTGAGCTCATGATAGCTCGTTGGAAAGCCCTGGATGTCTACGTTCCAACCCAAGTGGAATTTCTGAATTTAAAGCTCATTTGACGCTCCAAAACCGCATTCTCCCAGAGGTACTCCCTGCTGGTGCAAAAGGTGGCAGCAAGGTGGTTTTCATGGTGTTTTTGAGCTTTTTGACCATCCAGATTTTGATGAAATGCTAAGTTGCCTTCAGAGGATGCATAACTAACCATGAAAAATCCAAAAATGCAAAAATTTCCTCCAGCAAGTGTCCCAAAAAAAAGTGAGCGCATGAGTGCGCGACCCGCTTAACTGAAAAACCTGTTTTTGAGACCAAAAATTTGAAAATGACAAAATTTTCTCCGAATTTGCCCAAATTCGGAGCGGAGGTCCTCCATCATGTATCTTGCCCAGTCAAAAAAGCCTCGGCCAAAATCCGGAGTGGATTAGGCCTTTTCCGCCGTCTTAGTGCTTTGCGCAACCTCCTCTTCAGAATCTTCATTCTCGCTTTGCAGACATGCGTGCGAGCCTCAATAATGTTCTTTCATGTGACGAAGCATGTCTTTGTCTCTATCATGATCCTATGAATGTACCTACGCTGATGAAGAAGGCGAGACCCCTTCCACGCCATGTGGAGATAATACTCGCGCTGCTGATGAAGTCGACAAGACCCCTTCCACCTCATGTGGAGATAATACTCGCCGTGTCGCTGCAAATAAGGCCCTGTGGCCTCGCTGATATGTCTGAACCAAAGGAGTGCTGATATGCTCAACCTCAACTCTGTCTGGCTGGTGTGAAGGCTCTCCTGCATCATGAACTGTCTCGAGCGGTTGTGGCACTCTGAAAAAGTCTCTAGAAATGAAATCCTCCCAAGTGATGCCCTGCTCTGCCAACTGATGTGACACCATGATTTTGATCAAAGCGAAATGATATACACTCCTGTACTGCTGCACTGGGCTCGTCTTCTTCTGCACAAACATCACCATCCTCTCTATGTTGCGGTATATGAAATACGGGATATTCATCATACGTACCCTTGTGAAGTGCATCAACAAACGAATATGGTACGCGAAAAGACGAGCATACCTGCCCTCACAACTAAAATACTGAATGATGAGCTTCATCGGCGGTGCATACTCATCTCTCAAGAATCTGAATGGAAAAACTCTGCTCAAGTAACCCATATATCCAGTTTTAATATATGGCTCATAGTGAAATTTCTCTAAATGCTGACCCTTGTTCCATTCCTCGCCCATGTTTGGTATACCAGTGGCTTGAGAAATAGTCAAGGGTGACACAATGAAATCAACCCCAGCAAGACTTACCCGGCCATCCCGTAAATGTAGAACAAACAAACGGGCCAATTCACGATGAGGCCGGGTTTGTGCAACCATCTCACAAAATCTGAAGCATGACAAGTATCGAAAAAAATCCATAGCTAATGGACATGCCTGCAACCGAGCCAAAGAAGTAGGCTCCTCTCTGATGATTACCACTTCTGTGATCTCTGTGGGACCCCCGTGGCACATTACCTTCAGTCACCGAATCACTGCCTGACCCTAGCTCATATTCTGACTCTGTCTCCGACATGGCTCTGACCAAGCTATTGGCACTATGTATACTGATATGAAAGCAGTGAAAACAAAGTTATGATGTGTGTTTCAACACCCAACAAATATCCCCACCGTCAAAACACCATAAGGAAACAAACCATGATAATATCTCAGTTTTAAATGGATTGGAAAAGAAGCACAATCTCTGTTTTAAATGCAAGTGAAATTTTGACCAAAGGGAGTAGGCAACCTTTCAGAATATTGAACAAATCTTGTCAAAGGGAGCATGGCATCATATGAATGTGTTTGTCTATGAACAATTACAACAGAGTTATAAGTGTCAATGGGCAATGAAACAGAGTTATGAGGATGTTTTTAACATTGGGCAGTGAGACACAATACCACCATAGTCACCATGGAACGAAAGTCTTGAACATGGTAAATTAATAGCAATGGTCACAATGGTATAATGGGTATGAGAATAATATGATTTTGATAATATATGCAAGGCTGGATATATCACTGACATAAAATAAGAGACAAACTCATGCAACCATCCATATTCATTTTAAAACCCTGAAAACGATATTGCCATGACTGTGGGGTTTAAATCCTCCATTTGAAGCGTTTGAAACCATCAATGATGCCACCAGCGCATTTAAAAACATTAAGCAATTGCAAAAAACCTGTTTGAAGGCCGATGGGGGCGATCCCAAACAAGACTGGGCGCTCAAAACGAATTTTCAAACCTCTGTTGATGCGTGGGTCGCTCACCTCTGCGTGGGTCGCTCGGCCCAGGTGGGTCGCTCCTGTTGTAACTTTACACTGCGGAAATAACCCAAGTGGGTCGCTCTGCCCAGATGGGTCGCTTGCGCCCAAGTGGGTCGCTCGAGCTCCAAGACCCTGTCAACGCTGTTTCAAAACTGTGAAATCGACCCTCCAACTCCAAAACTCGATTTGCATGCTGTAGATTGGTGAAAATGAAACTTGCTTGGCTTTTATATATGCTGCAAATATCTTCCACAATCAGATTTGTTTCAAATCTAATTGAAAACCCATATTACAATGTTTTTGTAATTTCACATTTGGCTTTTTAAATACAATCTTCTTTTGGCTTTTCTGAGCTCGATTTTGATGATTTTACTGTCTTCTTGTAGGGATATGGCTATTCGGCTAAGGAAAAGACCAGGGGTCTGCTTTTGACATTTTCTTTTTGGTAGAATAAGTACAATTTATTACAACAATAATAATGAACAATTTCTAGTTCCAAAACAGAGTTTTCGACTAGAAATGTTTTTTTTTTTTAAATGCTGATGATAATAAAACAAAAAATCACAATATGCGGAACCTTCCTCACCTTGCAAGATTTATGACTGGTATACAAATGACTCAAAAACCCTAGACACTAGGACCAAAGACACTGATTTGACATTTTGATGACCATAAATGTAACGACAATTATTTTGAGTGATTTTTGAGGAATTTTTTTTTAAAATAGCGCTGCAGGTGTAAACATGAGGAAACACAAGACAAAAGACCCCTTCGTCAGTCCATGGCATGATCCTAGTGAAATGCAACGAAGTGGAACAAGCGAGACACCTAAAAATGAATATGCAAAGACGAAATGATCACTGACGGAGGGCTACAAGGGCCGACTCTAACATTGGCTCCAATGGGGATGGTAGCTGCCGCTTCTTGGAGGTGCCAAGAACCGCAGAGCTTTGGGAGAGCAGACAGTGCCTCCATCCATTGGGCGATGGAATCATTATTCTTAAAAACAATCTAAAGACTGATAACTTCAACTGGAAAATCGACTCAAACTGACTTAATGCAAACTGAAATGACTGAATTAAACAAAAACTTTCTGAAAAGGGCAGCAGTCCATCAAAATTTCAGAACCCTGATGGCAACCCCCTGCATACTGATGTGATATGTACAATCATGTATAATTGGCTTTCCAATGCAACCAATCCAGCAGATGGCTACACCTCAAATTTCTTCTCTTACTCTCTTCAAGTAGGCAGAATGCTAAACCTGTAGGCAACTCAACACAATCACTGAAACCAAATCTCATGATAATAAACCAGGCAATATTTATCCTTTCTAATGTTTGCAGAAGAATGCTGAAGGGGTCTTGAAAATCCTGAAGCATTGGCTTATCTGGAGATCCAGCTGCAAAAATACTAGTAATGACCTCACTCTGATCCGAAAGGACAATTGATTTCTGAGGGATAGAAATGCACAGATCTGCCATCTGAGTGTTAGCTGTAGGTTCCTTGACCATGAGAAATTCTGACATATACTCTTCAACTTCATGATCTAGATCATTTTTAAACAAAAAACAATCTTCAAGATTATCAAACATGACAGCCTTATCATCTTTGTGAAGGAAAAAATTATCTGTTTGCTGATCTACACCACTGATTACAAGACAATCATCTTTTTCAACAGAGGAAGAAATTTCACCAACACTTTCCTGATTATGTGTGCACTGCAAATCTGCTATAGCTTGGGCTGTAACAAGACCTTTCAAAAGCTGATCTATCTCATCTTCAGACAAAGGAGACAATGCTTTTTGTTTTCTTCTGCTTAAACAGTGATTATCTTCATATGATAGGGCTTTCAAACTATCGTTCATTACTGAGTTATTGAAAGGATATTTATCACTTACCTGCACAAAGATCTCATTTTGGTTTTCATGAACTGACTGAATCACCTCTTCATGAAGGTTGTGTTCTAATGATGGGCTGATAGTATGACTGAGAACATTTGGATCCATTACTGTGTCTTCTGCATCCCAGATGATTTCAACAACAGAGTTCTCCTTGATGGGCTTCAGCACAAGATATGCTTGGTCATCATGATCTGAATCTGAATCTGAAGTAGCTGTCTGGACATTATCACAATCTGCAATTGGAACTGAACTTACTTGCATGCTGCTGTCTTCCGTGGGTAGATCTGAAATGACATTTTGCCTTTCATCATTTTCAGCCATATGGCCATCAACCTGCTGCAAAGTCTCCTGAGCACCTTGATAAGTATCCTTTAGGTTCTCTTCATGTTGCTGAAATGGATTCTCGTACAGGGCCTCCATGATTTCATCATTCATGAAATTATCATCTTCATAATATTTCTCCAGGCTTTCAATAAAAGAATAAGCATGTTTGCAACAGTTATGAACTAAATTTAACGATGGATAAGATGTTTGATATTTTTCAATGAACAGGGCATGAAAATCCTCTAAACAATAAATACAGGCCAGCGGCAAATTTTCATACCAAGATTGGGCTTCACCTTCCAGGGTGGCCAGGAATATCTTCATCAAGCAATCTTCAGGAAAATCCACTTTTAACTTGCGAATATGCATGTGAAATCTAACCAAATGTAAAGCAGCATCTTTCTTACCATCATCATTAAACGTAGGCAGATTCCTTGACCAATCTACCTTGGGCATCTTATTCGGAAAACCTGGAATGTGATCTCGGCTCATGGGAGCGTATCTTCTTGTGATTCGGTCCATCTTGAAAATCTCACAGCTACTGATCTCCTTGCAGTGAAGTCACCATGAAGCATCGATTTCTGGATTTGTTCAGTGAATGAAGTCACTAGGTGAATGATTTCAGCCTTGCGATGTCTGACCGTTGTTCACCATCAACGATCAGATCTGAACTTGATACATGTACTGGGGCAATTTACAAGTTAAATACTACGATTACAAGTTATACCAGAGATCGACTGAAGCAGCGTTTATCTACTTCGCTGATGCATAGCAACAGCGTTTCGAAGGCTACCTGGCGTGACTTCAGACTTCGTCTATAACAAGCAAACGTTTGAGATCTTCCCCAGTATGGTCGCCACTATGTTAGCACTCAAATCTACCTCAGGCTGAAATGAAGTAAAACTCAAGGCTACATCAAACCACGCTCAGCCTCGTAGCTAGCCCTACGAGGACAGGAGAGGGCTCTCTCCGTCAATCTCGAGAAAATAAGCAATAAGATGCGAGATGACTTACAATAAGAACTGATTTTAGGCTAGTAAAGAGATATGTATGTTTGATTTTTGGTTTTTTGGGTTTTCGCTGGAGTAATGGGAAAACAAATTTTGGTTCCGGGGATAAGGTCAGACCTCTGCAGAGTTCAAGCTGGGGTGAGGTAGGTGATGATCTTGATGCTTTAAATTGGATTTATGGATAGATTAGACCGACGAGGAGCTGAAGAGGGAAAAGAAGAACTTGGATCCTCTCCAAACAGCTGAAAACATATAGAACTAACTGAATTCAAAGGCCAAGCACTGTAAACAATGGATTCAACCTTATTTCACTCATTCAACTTAGTTCAGAAGCATAATGAAAGGATGGAATACATTAAACATGAAGAAACTTACAGTAAACAAAGAAGAAACACCATCAAGAACAGAACACCACAAGGATCCCAACAAGTGCCGCAAAACCCCTGATCTTTCCTTAGCCAAAATATGAAAAATATGTACAATGATATCAAAAATATCCCAAGAGTCCAAACTCTCCAACCTCTGAAAATGATTGAGAAATTACATTATATAGATCATCCTAACACCTTTCCCCACCTCTAGGGGTCGAATTCCCTCTTCAGGGATCAGTTTCAACCAATTCTAATCATGGAACTACAATCTAGGCAGCTAACAACTTGCCTCTAAAAGAGTGGAAACTGATCCATTACATGATTTTTTACTCATTTGAGAGTGAATCTTCTAGAAGAGATAAAAATAAGCCAAAGTTACATGCCAAACATTAATTTACATCATAAAAACCCAAAAATTCTATCCATAAGCAAAACTGGTCCATACTAGGCGAAAAACTGAGCTGGCAGCTGAAAATTCAGAAAAAATTTCAAGTGGGTCGCTCCTGAGCCGTGTGGGTCGCTCAAGTTCCAGGCTGAATTTGAGGTACTTCCCGGCATCCAAATTGAGCTCATGATAGCTCGTTGGAAAGCCCTGGATGTCTACTTTTCAACCCAAGAGGAATTTCCGAATTTTGAGCTCATTTGACCCTCAAAAACCTCATTCTCCCAGAAGTACTTCCTGCTGGTGCAAAAGGTGGCAGCAAGGTGGTTTTCATGGTGTTTTTGAGCTTTTTGACCATCCAGATTTTGATGAAATGCTAAGTTGATTTCTGAGGATGCATAACTAACCATGAAAAATCCAAAAATACAAAAATTTCCTCCAACAAGTGTCCCAAAAAAAAGTGAGCGCATGAGTGCGCGACCCGCTTAACTGAAAAACCTGTTTTTGAGACCAAAAATTTGAAAATGACAAAATTTTCTCCGAATTTGCCCAAATTCGGAGCGGAGGTCCTCCATCATGTATCTTGCCCAGTCAACGAAGCCTCAGCCAAAATCTGGAGTGGATTATGCCTTTTACGCCGTCTTAGCGCTTTGCGCAACCTCCTCTTCAGAATCTTCATTCTCGCTTTGCAGACATGCGTGCGAGCCTCAATAATGTCCTTTCATGTGACGAAGCATGTATTTGTCTCTATCATGATCCTATGAATTTACCTACGCTGATGAAGAAGGCGAGACCCCTCCCACGCCATGTGGAGATAGTACTCGCGCTGCTGATGAAGTCGGCAAGACCCCTTCCACCTCACGTGGAGATAATACTCGCCGTGTCGCTGCAAATAAGGCCCTGTGGCCTCGCTGATATGTCTGAACCAAAGGAGTGCTGATATGATCAACCTCAAATATGTCCGGCTGGTGTGAAGGCTCTCCTGCATCATGAACTGTCTCAAGAAGCGGTTGTGGCACTCTGAAAAAGTCTCTAGAAATGAAATCCTCCCAAGTGATGCCCTGCTCTGCCAACTGATGTGACACCATGATCTTGATCAAAGCGAAATGATATATACTCCTGTACTGCTGCACTGGGCTCGTCTTCTTCTGCACAAACATCACCATCCTCTCTATGTTGCGGTGTATGAAATACATAATATTCATCATACGTACCCTTGTGAAGTGCATCAACAAACGAATATGGTACGTGAAAAGACGAGCATACCTGCCGTCACAACTAAAATACTGAATGATGAGCTTCATCAGCGGTGCATACTCATCTCTCAAGAATCTGAATGGAAAAACTCTGCTCAAGTAACCCATATATCCAGTTTTAATATATGGCTCATAGTGGAATTTCTCTAAATGCTGACCCTTGTTCCATTCCTCGCCCATGTTTGGTATGCCAGTAGCTTGAGCAATATTCAAGGGTGACACAATGAAATCAACCCCGGCAAGACTTACCCGGCCATCCCGTAAATGTAGAACAAACAGACGGGCCAATTCACGATGAGGCCGGGTTTGTGCAACCATCTCACAAAATCTGAAACATGACAAGTATCGAAAACAATCCATAGCTAATGGACATGCCTGCAACCGAGCCAAAGAAGTAGGCTCCTCTCTGCGATGATTACCACTTATGTGATCTCTGTGGGACCCCCGTGGCACATTACCTTCAGTCACCGAATCACTGCCTGACCCTAGCTCATATTCTGACTCTGTCTCCGACATGGCTCTGACCAAGCTTTTGGCACTATGTATACTGATATGAAAGCAGTGCAAACAAAGTTATGATGTGTGTTTCAACACCCAACAAGTATCCCCACCGTCAAAACACCATAAGGAAACAAACCATGATAATATCTCTGTTTTAAATGGATTGGAAAAGAGGCACAATCTCTGTTTTAAATGCAAGTGAAACTTTGACCAAAGGGAGCAGGCAACCTTCAGAATATTGAACAAATCTTGTCAAAGGGAGCATGGCATCATATGAATGTGTTTGTCTATGAAAAATTACAACAGAGTTATAAGTGTCAATGGGCAATGAAACAGAGTTATGAGAATGTTTTTAACATTGGGCAGTGAGACACAATACCACCATAGTCACCATGGAACGAAAGTCTTGAACATGGTAAATTAATAGCAATGGTCACAATGGTATAATGGGTATGAGAATAATATGGTTTTGATAATATATGCAAGGCTGGATATATCACCGACATAAAATAAGAGACAAACTCATGCAACCACCCATTATCATTTTAAAACCCTGAAAACGATATTGCCATGACTGTGGGGTTTAAATCCTCCATTTGAAGCGTTTGAAACCATCAATGATGCCACCAGCGCATTTAAAAACATTAAGCAATTGCAAAAAACCTGTTTGAAGGCCGATGGGGGCGATCCCAAACAAGACTGGGCGCTCAAAACGAATTTTCAAACCTCTGTTGATGCGTGGGTCGCTCACCTCTGCGTGGGTCGCTCGGCCCAAGTGGGTCGCTCCTGTTGTAACTTTACACTGCGGAAATAACCCAAGTGGGTCGCTCTGCCCAGATGGGTCGCTCGCGCCCAAGTGGGTCGCTCGAGCTCCAAGACCCTGTCAACGCTGTTTCAAAACTGTGAAATCGACCCTCCAACTCCAAAACTCGATTTGCATGCTGTAGATTGGTGAAAATGAAACTTGCTTGGCTTTTATATATGCTGCAAATATCTTCCACAATCAGATTTGTTTCAAATCTAATTGAAAACCCATATTACAATGTTTTTGTAATTTCACATTTGGCTTTTTAAATACAATCTTCTTTTGGCTTTTCTGAGCTCGATTTTGATGATTTTACTGTCTTCTTGTAGGGATATGGCTATTCGGCTAAGGAAAAGACCAGGGGTCTGCTTTTGACATTTTCTTTTTGGTAGAATAAGTACAATTTATTACAACAATAATAATGAACAATTTCTAGTTCCAAAACAGAGTTTTCGACTAGAAATGTTTTTTTTTTTTAAATGCTGATGATAATAAAACAAAAAATCACAATATGCGGAACCTTCCTCACCTTGCAAGATTTATGACTGGTATACAAATGACTCAAAAACCCTAGACACTAGGACCAAAGACACTGATTTGACATTTTGATGACCATAAATGTAACGACAATTATTTTGAGTGATTTTTGAGGAATTTTTTTTTTAAATAGCGCTGCAGGTGTAAACATGAGGAAACACAAGACAACAGACCCCTTCGTCAGTCCATGGCATGATCCTAGTGAAATGCAACGAAGTGGAACAAGCGAGACACCTAAAAATGAATATGCAAAGACGAAATGATCACTGACGGAGGGCTGCAAGGGCCGACTCTAACACATTCCTCTAGAATTAATGTTCCTTAGTAGAAATGAAAGAGACATTAAAGAAACAGGTGGACATCATGGTGTTAGCACAATTTTTTTTTTGGGGGTAAACTAGGTATGTGACAGGTGGTATCAGAGCCTCAGTTTCAACACTAGGCTTGGAAGGAACCATCATATTAAAATGAAATATATGTAGAAGTGTAAATAGGAGATGTTGATAAAATTTTGTATTGTTTACAAGGTACTTAAGTGCAGTAGGCCACAGTAGAATGGCAGAGGATCCTCACCAACCATAAGAGTCAGTGAAGAATTATACGTTGAATTAGGAACTGGAAGTACCCCACCAACCTCTCAGCTTATGCATGTAATCATAAATATGCAAAAAGATTTGGTTCATCTAAGGAACAGTAATGAACTCCTACTGAAGGCTAGTGAGGAATAGGAGAGGATGATAACAGATTGAAAAAAAATTCTAGCCATAGAATCATGGAATCTGAAGGGATGAAACAAAAAAAAGTGGAAACAAAATCAAAGAATTTTGAAAGGGGAGGTGATTCAGAAAAGACATATCTCAAATCATATAAATGAAATAATAAAATGGAGTTACAAGGAGAATTTAGGAAAATAAAACCCCTAAATTTGATGGGGAAAATGAAGGTGATGAGGAGGCATGGATTCTTAACATGAAAAAATATTTTCAATTTTATGATTCCGAGAGTAATTTAAACACCAGATTTTCCATTTACCAACTACAAGGAAAATCTGTGCTCTGGTGGGAAGTGGCCAAAAGTGTGCACCTATTGGAAGAAAATACAGTTTATTGGGAGGAATTCCAGAATCAATTTAAGTCTTGATATATGAATGAACGATATTATGATGATCGTGCCAAGGAATTCCATGAGTTAATACTAGGACAAATAACTATGGATGAGTTCTAGAAAAATTCACAAATTCATTACGATATGTTCCCTATATTAACAAAGTGAAATACAATGTACATCAATTTGTGAACTGTCTACCCACATTTTATAAAGAAAGTACCGAGTTTAAAAATTCCAAAACCATGGATGGGGCAGTAAGGAAATAAATGTTGTGCTAATAACAATTTAAGAATAGGGGTGAAGGCTCCAAGCCTTGGTCAAGTAAGGACAGAAAAAAAAATGCGATCAAAGAGAAGGAAACCTGCTTATCTTAAATTTTTTGGAAAAGATCATCAAAAAAAGAAATTTAGTAAAGGGAATTAAAATAAGCCAACACAATATCAAACAAGGTCCAAACTAATAGATATGAACAATAAAAAGATTAATGGAGGTAAGGAGAGAGAACCACTAAAGTGTTTGGGGTCTGGTGAACCTCACCTATTGAGAGATTGTCTGCATAATCCCATATATATGCAGAATATTTAAGTTGTTCATGAAGCAACCACTGTGAAAACTATTTACCAAAATATTCCAATGATAAGTGTTGCACTAGAGGACAGACATGATGAACATCAATCTACAATGATCGAGATTGAAGGTATCATTTCAAACCATTATGTTTCTCTTTTAATTGATCTAGGGGCTAGTTTAAGTTACATTAGTCCCTGTCTTGTGGGAAAATGTAAATTAAAAATTGAAAAATTCAAAACTATATGGATGGTATAGTTGGAAAATGATACGAAAAGGAGGGTAACCAGCCAAGTTATCCCATGTCATATCAATTTAAATGGATGTCCCACAAAATTAAATCTGAAAATACTTCCCTTAGGATCCTATGATGTACTAGTAAGCATGGATTAGTTGGAAAAACATGGCACTATAATAAATTACTTAGAGAAAATAGTGAGTTGTGTGAGTTTAAATGGGAAAACTCAATTAATTAGAGGAATACCCAAATCCATATCAGTCAGAAAAATTACAACATTGCAAATAAAAAAGAGTTCTCGAAAAGGGTGCCAATCTTTATGCTTCATGTGGAAAGAAATGAACGACAAACATAAGCACAAAACTTAGATACTTTTCAGTTATTAATGAATTTCAAGATATTTTTCTAGAGGAAATTATGGGTTTACCTCCTCGTAGAGATATATATTTTTCCATTTATTTGGTACCAGGGAAACCCTAGTATCTAGAGCTCCTTATAGGATGAGTGCACTTGATTTTTTAGAGCTGAAAATGCAATTACAAGAAACAAGGATTATATTAGGCCTAGTGTATCACTATGGGGGGGGGTCTCGTGTTGTTTTTCAAAAAGAAAGATGGCACATTTAGAATGTGCATTAATTATCATCAATTAAACAAGTTAACCATTAAACATAAATACCCACTTCCCCGCATTGATGATATGTTAGATAAAGTGGGGGGCGGGAAACCATATTTTCAAAAATTTATTTAAGGACTGGGTACCACCAGTTCAGAATAAAGGATGCAGATATTCATAAAACAACTCTTCAGACCATAAATGGTCAATACAAATTTGTATTGTTACGATTTGGTATTACTAATGTACCGACAACCTTTATCTGCTTAATGAACAATGTGGTTAACAAGTACCTTGATAAATTTGTACTGATATTTATAGATGACATTTTGGTCTATTCCAAGAATGAAAAAGAACACAGGGAGCAACTGAGATTAGTACTGAAAACTTTAAGGGAAAATCAACTATATGCTAAACTTAGAAAATGTGAGTTTTATAAGGACATAATACAATATTTGGGTCACGTTGTTTGAAAGGAGGTATTGTATGTTGATTCTGAGAAGGATAGGGCTATTATGAATTGGCTCATACCTGAGGATGTGTCAGTTTCCACTCATTCTGGTGTGCTTCCTTGCACCTTGTGATGTCTCTACATGAGTGAGTTCTTCCACTCTCTCCATCTCTACTTGTGGTTGATCCACATATTGAGGTTCTTCTTTTGGAGCTAAGAGCCCCTCAACTACATGCAACTGAAGCTCCCTCTCAAGGAAAATTTGCATGTCCTTCTCTTCATCAAATTTAACATCTCTGCTGACCAAAAACTTTTTGTGTACTGGAAAGTACACCTGATAGTTATGGGGTGTATCAGTGTACCCCAAAAATATCCCCAACTCAGATGTTGGCTCTAATTTCTTCCTGACATATTTGGTTGCATGGAAATAAATTGATGAACCAAAAAATTTAAAATGCAACACATCTGGTCTCTTACCTGAAAATAATTCTTCTGCGTACTCATCCCAAGTATCCCATGAGGACTCATGTTATGCACAAATATTTCTTTGTTTCATTCTTCAACCCACATATGCAACAGTAGGCCCTGATCATGCAACATCACTTTTGCTTCTCCCACAATACTTATGTTCTTACTTTTTTCAACCCTATTATGTTGTGGGTTATGAGGTGTTATCAATTCCCTTTGAATTCATTTTGAAGCACAAAATTTCTTGACTTAATTAAAAACATATTCTCCACCATTGTTGGTCGTCAGATCCTTCACATTATTCCTCGTATCTTTCTTGACAAGTGCTTTGAACTCACAAAACTTTGAGAATGTCTCATCTTTTTTCTGCATGAAGAAAATCCAACACTTGCATGAAAAATCATCTACAAAAATCACATAATAATTTTGTTTTGTTTTGGAAACTATCAATAACGGCCCACACACATCTACGTGAAATCTCTCAAGGATCACCTTTGCTCGACTTTCCTTATCGTGAAAGGTGGCTTTGTTATACTTCCCCAATGTACACCCTTTTCATGTATCTCGTTTCTCAAGTGCATCCTTTGGCAGCCATGTAGAAATATGATGCATGATCTTCAAAGTTCCATGGTGTAGATGGCCCAACCTTATGTGCCGTAACTCACTGATGTCTCTGCTCTCCACCTTCTCTATTTTCGTTCTCAAGGAAACACAATATTCTACATCCAAATTGTAGAGGTTATTTACTTGAACCGCAATATTCTTCTGCTGACAAGAAAATTTGTCCGACCAATAGTAGGGGATCTCCTCGGTAAAAAGTCCCAATTAGACTCTGAACCATTTGTGATAGGGATCCCGTCTGGGGTGTGGGTCCGGCTACCACTAAATACTCCTTCTCCTGGACACAAACGAGACCTGCAGAGTTATAGGCATACAGTTATCAGATGATACAAGGCAAAATATCGATGATTTTCAACGAGATTAAATACTACAAATAGCAAGATAAAAGGAAAACGCGCAGCTAAAGGAGATGTTGTTAGCAGCATATCATTAAGGTCGTGTTTGTGAAAGTTGTTCAAACCATAGAAGAAACAGCTTTGCCTGGAAAAAAACAACTTATGCGTACTTGAGCATTTTCGTGAATAAGATAGATGTCAATAATAAAGTTACAAACATCTCCTATGTAAATAACATACCACCATTAACACATTCAGTGAGATGGAATGCATAAAGATTGTAAGCAGAAAACACAAATCAATTAATCATAAGATATCAGACATATACGAAGAAATACTCATAGTATGACAAATTGATTCTCATTAGATCCAATAGTAGTTTTAAAACAAATGCTTGTATTCATTCATAAAGGGTTGTTCAATGCTTTACAACTCTCCTCTCTCCTTTGGAGTCCAAAAAAAAATATCCTTTACAAGTCCCCGAAGGGAGTATATATAAGACAAAAGTGACCCTTGGGTTTCTTGACTCTTCGCCTTCCCGCTTGTTGGTATGCTTTGCGACCTGGATGGAAGGTGCGACCTACGACCTGCAGCCCTTCCTGTAGGTTGTACCTTGCAATCTGATCATGGGAGCGTATGCGTGATTGCGAGGTCAGGAACATCTACTTGTTGTTCTTTGAGGAAATTTTTCCATGCACGATAGTCTGCAGCAATAGGGGATATCAGAGGAGTATCTTCCCTTAACCTGTGCAGGCATTCTAGGGCATTCAGGATCGTATTTTCTCTCTTGATTGTGATCTAGTTGGATGGGGAAGCAAATTTGCTGTAAATTCAAACTGACATCACGACGAACTTAACCAAGTTCTCCTGCGATGCCGGAAGATTAGGTGTAGCGACGACTTGTCTGATAGGTTGCAGGAATGCCTAAATTTCCTGATTTACCTGTTCCCATGTCTTGTTTTCACCCAATTTACATAGAGATGGAATATGATGCAGCTCAGCCATCGATTCAATGCCGCTGATCAAATGCTCATAGGCGGTCATCACCTTCTCTAGGTCTTTGAATAACTTCTCCTTGGATTGCACCCTTATGCGAATTTGGACCTTATCGTTATGAGTGTGAATCAAATATTTCTTGGGCAAAATTTCTAGAGCCTGCAGATATCTATTTTTCCATTCTATCATTCTATCCAAGGTAGTGGAAGCCTCTTTCAGTTGCTCCTTTCTCTTCTTCGTTTATGCTTGAGCTCTCAATAGAGGTGCAACTATTTGCTTTATGGTGAACATCTCCTCATATACCTACCTCATGGTGGCTTCCAGCATCACCAACTCTCTCTGGACGGTGAGTGGTATTTCGTTAATAAGGGTGTTTTTATCTTGGAGCTGTTGGATTTCTTCCCTTAGTGCTTTCTTTTCTTGCTCCGACCTAGCTTCCCTTTGTTCGGAGTCTTGTAATCTATTTTGTAGGGAGAGGATTTCCCTGCTCATCCGGCTCACATTTTCTTATGTGGCTGCGGCGAAAGCAGTGCCGGCTGATGCTATCATCACTGGAATGGTCCTAGTGTCTAGGACTATATCCTTTTCCTTCGTGGCCGTGAATGGTGCGGTATGGTTCTGTGCTAGGCATCTCCTTTTTTCTTGCCCGATTTTGAAAATGAATTGATCATAAGTGAGTCTCATCAGATTGAACACTTTCTCCTCCTATCCTTTAGAGGTACCTAGTTCTAAGAGTGAAAAACGTGTGTTAATTGCAGGTAATTCGATGGGCGACAGCTCTGTTTGTACCCCTGTTACTGGGGGAGGTGTCTCGGCATCTTTGGAAGAATTTTCTTTCGATCTTCGATCCTCTTCCTCTTTTCTCTTTTGTTCTACTTCTTCTTTCAATAGCCATTATGCTTCTGTCTTATCCTATTCTTCCTTTTGTTTGCGCTTAGCTTCTGCTTTTGTTTCCTCTTCTTCCTTCCTTTTGCGTTCAACTTCTCCTTTTGTTCCTCTTCTTCCTTCCTTTTGCATTTAGCCTCCACCTGATCTAATTCTTTCTTGAGCTGTCGTTCAGCTTCTGCTTTCACTTCCTACTCTTCCTTTCTTTTGCGGGCATCCTCTGCCTATTTCTTTCTCTGCTCTGCCTTCAGGTGTTTCTTACGCTTATCTTCATCCTATTTTTCCTTCTTTTCAGCTTCTCGCTGAGCTTTTGCTTCCTTTTATTTTTGTTGGGCAGAAGAGCTATGATCTGTGTTAGTTCAGGGCTTCTTGGCCTGGGAAGACGTGGCTCCTTCCAACTCGTGGATTCTTTCTTCCATATTTTGATCATCTTGGTCCTGCCGATCGGTCAATGCTTCCGGGCTGAGTTCTCTATCCTTGTTGTACCAGTTTCTTACCCCATCTTCAATGAGGCATTTAGTGTGTTGGTAGCTCCATTTGAACTTGGCCTGTTTGCAATGAGCAAGGACTATCCTCTCAGGATCATATGTCCAGTAATCCAAAGGTGCCAGGAAGAATCCTCTGATTTGCTCAGCTTTCTTCTCCACCTCTCTCAAATCCTTGACCGAGTAAGCACCAATGGTGAGTGGCAGTGTGGGCCATGGCTTCTTCTTACCTTTAGTAAGGACCTTCGAGAAGCCGAAAGTCATCTGATAACATACTTCCTGAAGTAGCATCCTGTTAGTGAGGAATCGGGACAGAGCATGGGGAGTCTTGAATGAACCAAAGACTCGGATGAAGGTGCCTTATCCAAATGGAAACCAATGTGCTACCTTGACTATCATTTCCATGGCTCACCAGGACATGCATGTGGTATCCTCACCGAATAATTTCCCGTAGAGTGAAAGGACGAAACTATGTGTAATTGACTCTATATTTTGCTTATATTTGGAGTCCCAGAATACCTGCAACTCCTTGTGAATTGGGCATGCTCGCTCCTGATCCCAGTTGTGAGCCCATCCCTCAAAGTGGCACCTGGCACAAAGTGCATCCAATAGATAGGAGGTGATGTAAAATTCGGACGAGTATCCCTCCTCGGGTGCCAGTGTTTCAGATATGTTGGTTTTGAGGACCACTATTAGTATGTTGGCCCAGTTGAAATGGGTGCCATATATGGTAACAAAATGCATCAGGGATACCCAAGAACTACTGAAAGTGGTGGCATCAGGACGACCATACATTCTACAAAGCATAGCTGCTACAAGCTTATAGACCTTTTTGAGGCCTACTACTTGATATTATTGGTCCTTCTTGACTTTGAACTTTTTCGGTTCTTCCCACCATCCTCTCAGGGTGTCTGCTATGGGAACCGCATGGGTAGTGGCCCATTCCTTTGTGAACGTCTGTTCCTACTCTGGAAGTGCATAGTAGTACTCCACATCCTGGCCTTTTATATTTTCAAAAGCTTTCCCCTCATGATCCAGAATCACCCACATCCTGGGGTCTATATTTTGTATGATCCAGTCAATAATTTCGGTGCATGGGAAGATAGATGGGTGGGCCCCTGCGTAGTGAATCTTTGACCTCTTAACCTGCACATATAATTCTCGTTCTGGGAGGTCCTCTGGGAACTCAAGTTGTGAAAACTCTTGGTATACTTGATACCAACTCATGCTTTCTCCTCTGCTGAATACACATGTGGTGTCCCCATAAATAGGGGGAGGAGACATAAGTACTTCGCTTTCAATGATCTCTATCTCTGGGTCTTGTTTTTCTTACGAATTGCCGGGGGCCCCATGTCACTTGAGGCTAAAGAGACGGAGACAGACTCTAACTCTGCTTCGAGGTTTCCTAGCATATTCATAAAACAGTCCCAGGATAAGACAGATGCCATATTAATGAATGCTCAATACTGCTTTTAACTATGCCCAACTAACGTCAAGGAAGGGGTGGGAAACTGTGACTTAGCGACCCATTGCCTGGGTCGTCGGGTCACACTGGCTTAAAACTTCAGAGGAAAGTGACCCTGCCACCTGGCAAAGTGTGACTAGGTCGCGAGGTCGCTGAGTCACACTGGTCTAAACAAATCATGAAGATGCGACCTTGCGACCTAGAAACTTGTGACTGGGTCGCTGGGTCGCTGAGTCGCAAGGTCGCAAAAGTTTAATTTTGAGTGAAGTGAGATTTAGCGACTTAGCGACCGAGGTCGCTGGGTCGCAAGGGTCACAAGGTCGCGGGGTCAGAGGTCATGCTAGGGCTGGGTGGACAATTTCGACGGCGGTGCGGCCTTTTGCTTCATTTTTAACTTAAAATAATAAAGGGAGAGAGTGAGGAAAAACCATAAATGAGGATGAAGTGGTCATTATAGGAAGAGACAGACACAGGGGAGGCTGGTTGGCTTCGTCTACAAGTCTGTATAAGCATGGTAGGGTTTGGAGGTTTAGGAAATACTCAGGTTCAAAGAAGATCTGAAATGAGGAATAGTAGGTGGCTTAAAAAAAGGCTAAGATGAGGGGAAAGGGGCAACAAATAGAAAAAATGGAAACATCAAGAGGATTAGGCAACTTACTCGAGAAAATAGCGCTCCAGTTGGTTTGTCAGAAGCGTTTTTTCTCTCTGTCGCATGAGTGAAATGCGACCTATGTGACCTTTCTATTTATAAAGGGGTCGCATGTGCAGGCAATAAATGAGGTCGTTGGGTTGCAAATAGTCTGCATTGATGAGATGTGCGACCTCGCGACCCTGCGACCTTGCGACCTGGGGGTCGTGGGGTCGCAGGGTCGCTAGGTCGCAATTGTTTAAATTTGAGTGTGATACGCAACTTAGCGACTTGGATACTTAATAGGTCACAAGGTCGCTAGGTTGCTAATTGAAGATAATGACCTATTTGGTGACTTAGCGACTTAAGGATTTTGAAAAGACTTGAACCTGAGTTTTTGAATTCGCTTTTCGATGCTCAGGGGCTCAAAAAAATTCAGAGGGTGAAATTTTTGGAGGGTGTTGTAGCAGCTACAACAAATGGCGATTCATTGGTAGGGCCTAGAATCTCTGTCGGTGTTTCATCTTGAGGGGGGCGGGGAGGGGGGGGGGGGGAATAGCGCACTGTTCCTTTCACCCCGTGGGTCCCACTTCTTTCGTCTTCAAGCCTTGCGCACTTTCTCTCCCTATCTGCCTGCCCCTGGGGTGTTGGTTTACCATGTTTCATTCATGGAGACCGGACGGAGAAGTTTGGAGTAACCTCAGGGATTTCTGGATCCAGTATAGTTTATTTGGTCCTCAATGTGTTGCTCCGCTTCCAACGAACCAGGTGGTCCCGGCAGAGTCACTGCCTAGGAATCACGAGCTTTGCTCCGCTGCCAGCGAGCCTGGTCAATACCTCGGTGGAGTCGTCGTATCACCTCTCTTCGCATCAATCCTTTCTCAATCCTTTACCCTTTATTCATGTGCTTAATGCACTTATTAAAGTGTTCTCAAGGCACTTATTTTATTTGGAAATTATTTCCTGGGTGGATGAGGGATCCCGACTTATTTTACTTGCAAGAAAGGTTGTTTCTGGTCTATATGAGAACTTGGGGTTTTCCTGGGTTTTCATTCGTCACCAAAGGCTGACTCCTCCCTTTTCCATCTAGTAACCGATTTAACTGAACATTTCCTTTTTCACAGCAGTCCCTTGGACCAGCATACTGGGTGAGCTGCCGCGTCTCAATCTGAAGGTCTTAGTCATGTTCTCGCCATTGAGTGCCCATCACAGGTATGCTTGCCTTTTTTACACTCTGGGAGGAGATAATACACCAGCATAGACCCCGACTCAGTTATGCCACTTGGGTAGCTTCTATATCCTCTTGCAAAAATTTTGGATGTCAAAGGAATGAAACGGTTAACGGGAGGTTGTGCGGAACCAACAATTTATTGAAAACAAGAAAGGTAAAGAACGACAAAAAACAAGACAAAATATGGTATAGGGTGTAGCGATGGTCCCTAGAGGATGTCAGGAAAAATAGTGCTTAAGTTCGTGTCCATTTACAGGGAGGACCTCAATCCTCCCTTCAAGAGTTTGTAACCTGTAAGTGTGGGAAACGACTTTCTCTCTGAATTGGAAAGGGCCTATCCATAATTCCTGGAACTTGGAGTGTTTCTCTTTATCTTCATGAGCTTTATCCCATTTGAGGACAAGGTCACCTACTTCGAAAACCTTGTTCTCGGCTGAATTCTTGTAAAACCATCGTTTTATCCGTCCTTGGTGGATGCCGAATTTTTCCCGAGTTTTTTGCCTTTCCTCCTCAAGTTTCAATAGTGTGTCTATTCAGGCTTGTAAAGCGGGGCAAGGAGTGCCATGAGTCTCCTGAGATAATCGGAGGGCTTGGAGAGACAAATTGGGAGGAGGGATAGCTTCTTTTCCATATACGAGGAAAAATGGGAAGGTGCCTAGGGAAGGTTTGGGTGTGACTCGATCTGCCCAGAGGGCATTGTGGAGTGCCCTATGCCAATTTCGTTTTCGGGACAGTAGAGTCTTTTTGATGATGCAGATTAGGTTCTTGTTGGTTGACTTGGCTAACCCATTTCCTTGAGGGTAATAGTTGGCATAATGTTTAAGTACGATACCATTTTCTAAAGCAAAATCATATAATTTAAATGATGAGAAATATGTTGCATTATAAAAAACAAGGGAGGTTGGAATGCCAAAGCTGATCATGATGCATTGGGTGATGAAGGATATTACCTCTTGATCATTTACTTGACGTAATGGTACCGCTTCAACCCACCTTGTGAAGTGGTCTGTGGCAATGAGGATGTACCTATGTTGCTTGGAAGAGTGTGGCAGGATCTCCCCAATCACGTCCAACCCCCATTGTTGAAACGGCTCTTCCACTGCAACACACTGTAATGGGGCCGAAGGCTGTATATCTCTATTTGTGAACTTTTGTCACTGCTGGAATTTCTGGACATATGCATGTGCATCTTTAAACAAAGTAGGCCAATAGAAACCAGCACGCATGATCTTGTGAGCAGTGGTGTCTCCTGCATAGTGTCCCCCTGCGGGGCCATCATGAAGTTCTGCCAATACTTTCTATGCCTCACCCCATTCCAAACAGCGTAGCAAGACACCGCTGTGATGTTTGCAGAACAACTTACCCTGCACTAGCTGGTAGGATACAACTTTCAGTCTCAATGCACACTTCTGCTTGGTAGTTAAAGCAGGGCCCATAGTACCATGTTTCAGATATTACAGGAGATCTATGTACCAAGAGGATGTATCCTATGGGGTTGTGCTATCAGTTTGATACATATCTATCTCATGTTCCAAATTTTCTTCCTCGTTGCCCCATGAGTCTACTGTCTCTGCGGCCATACGACACAATCCTTGGCACTTCATAGTGTGTGCTGGCTCGAATTCCAGGTCATATTCTTGAAGGCATGTCATCTAGTTGCCTCGTCGCTCACCCAGCTCCTGCTATACGAATAATGAGAGAACAGTTGGGTGAGGCACGAAGACGGTGACATGATTCTTCAAAATGTATGGCCTGAAATATTTAACTGCCTTGTATACCGCATACTCTTGTTTTTCAATATCTGGATAATTCAGCTCAGTGCCTTGTAAGCCAATGCTCATATATGATATAGGCCACTCATTGTGGCAGTCATCTTTTTTAAGTGAGGACGGTGGCCAAAGATGAATATGAGGCAAAGGTGTACAAGATAAATCCTTTGTTGAAATCCGGACTATAAAGGGTGGGTGCTTCCATGATGGCCTGTTTGATGTTGTCGAATGCTTCTTTCTCGGGAGGATTCCATTTAAAGTTAGCGTTCTTCTTAATTGTGCCTTGTAATGGTTTCACGATCTGAGTGAAATCTGATATAAATTTTCAGACAAAGTTGATTTTTCCAAGGAAGGACTACATGGCTTTCTTACCACTTGGGGGTGGTATTTGAGCGATGACTTTCGCACGTTTCGGATCCACCAGTATGCCGTCTCGAGTTACTATGTGTCCCAACAAGTTTCCTTTGGCAACGGCAAAAACACTTTTCTTTGGGTTCAGTGAGATCCTGTATTTCTGACATCTTTCAAAAATTTGCTTGAGTTGGTGTATGTGGTCAGATCTGTGCTTTGAAAACACGGTGACATCGTCAAGGTATACTACCATGATTTCCCCAATAAGACCTCTGAAGGTGATGTCCATAGCTCTTTGGAAGGTGGCGCCGATGTTAATCAGCCCAAAGGGCATGCGTCTGAAAGAAAATGTTCCCCACTTAGTTCTGAATGTGGTTTTGAGCTGATCGGGCTCACCCACTAGTACTTGATTATACCCTGAAAACTCGTCCAATAGAGAGAACATTTCTAACCCTGATACTGCTTGAAGGATTTGTTCCATAGGAGGGACCAGATAGTTGTCTTTGTCGGAGGCTCTGTTCAAATTCCTGAAGTCTATGCACAAACGGATTTCACCATATTTATTGCGAACAGGGACTAAGTTGGATACCCAGCTCGAATGTCTAACTTTGAAAATTATCCGCGTATCCAAAATCTTCTTTAGTTCCTTTTGGATCATCTGTTCTAGATTTGGGTGCACTTTTCTCAATTTTTGTTGGAACAGCTTCACTCCTTCCTTAATGGGTATGACGTGTTGGATGATCCACGTATCATAAGTCTAGAGGTCGTCATACATCCAGGAAAACACATCTCAGTACTTCTTAAATAATCTGGTGAATGCTTGTTTTTCCTGAGGGGTGCACTCATTACCTAAATTTACAAGCTTGGGATCCTTGTCTGTCCCGAGGTTAATTTGTCGGTGTGCTAACATGGAACTTTGCACCTTCGTATTTGGGGGCCCATGGAAATGGTTGTGTAAGTCAAACAAATTTTCGAGTGACATGACCCCTTTGGGTATGGGATTTTCTTTCCAATTTTTTAGTTCCCCCTGCAAAGCCCGATCATGATCCTCTTCTTCCATAACTACATCTTTGAATATATCTGTGTTGAGCATGAAATCCAGGACCTGTTGGTCATAATTGAAAATGTGTAAATTAGTAACATTGTCTGGTATGGATGGCTTGTATATAACTTCAATAGAAAATCCATCTCTAAGTGGGGTGAACCTAGCGGCAGCGTTGGCAAGTGTATCGGCTGCTGCATTATGCATTCTAAGTACAGATTTAATACCAAAAACATCGAAAGCTAAAATTAAGCACCATACCTCTTGCTGGTAACATTTCAGATGGGGAGACAAGCAATGGATGGTGTTGCGTACCTAATGAGTGATAATCTTGGAATCGCTAATTACCTTCAAACAACAGACTTTCAGATCTATGGATTTTTGGAGTCCTAGTATCAGTGCCTCATACTCGACTATATTATTGGTGCACTGGAACTCTAACTGGCAGGAAATTAAAAATTTGTTCTTTTGAGGGTCTAGCAAGATGCAGCCTCCGCCAGCCCCGTCTTGGGTTTTGGAGCCATCATAGTATAGGGTCCATGTTTCATCTTCTGATTGGACAAGGCTATCCGAGCCTATTGAGGATGTGTTAGGGGCATTAGTTTCTAAAGAGTCTTGGTTGGATAGGGGGGAGTTTTCAGCAACCAGAAGCAGTTCAGACTGAATGTCTTGGGTGATCGGGGATTGGTGAGTCTGATAACAACCAAAGATAGACTCTACGAAACACATATCGAGCTCTTCGTGTGTGAAACTCAGTGGTTCATTATTTGCATCCAGGTCAATCACAATATGTTTCATGTATGGTTCACTCTGGGGGAAAGTCTTCTCTGAGTGAGAGGCTTGATGAAAAGAACAAAAATTGTCCTTGCCGATTTTCTCAACATTAAGACCAGCACTCGAGTCGGGCGGGGGCCGATTCATGACAGGGTTATTCTTTCTGAAGAAAGGTTTTTGCGTTTTAGCAACTGGGGAAGAATCATTGTTTTTCCTTTTCAGGTCAGAGACTTCGTTGGTCAGAAACTTGAGGGATTTTGTAATACTTTAAAAATCGAAGGGGTCCTTATCTTTGTCTCCAGTTTTGTGGCTGAAAGATTGGGTTCTCTTCGTGTTTGTTTTTTGATCATCCCGCCCTTGGTGTTCAATGACACCTATGGACAGCATGTCCTTTTCAATAGCAAGGGCGGTAGTGTTATTGGATGCCAAGGTAGCTCTGGCCTCGCGTTTCATGAACGCAAAAATATCCTGTGGGAGGGCTATGGTGTAGTAGTCAATGGTAATGGAATCATCTAAGGCCATGTTTGGAGAGAACTTATTCAATATAGTGGCGAAACTTTGATTGAAATCCTTGACCTTATCCTTTTTCTGACATTTCATCGTGTTGAGCTCTGTGAGGAGCATCGAGGGGGTTTTATCTTCTGAGAATTTTTGCAAGAAGGTACGACGGAAGTGTTCCCATGAAGGGATAGAAGAAACGAGGAGCAACCGATACCATGTTGCAGTCTTATTTTCAAGAGTATGAGGAAAAAGGTGGCATGCTACATTTTTATACTGTACTCTCATCATCTGTAAAGACAGGTAGAAGTTTCAGATGTGGTCTTCGGCCAAAGTACCTTTCTCGAGGTCGAACTTAGGGAGATGTTTTTCAAGGTGTCGGGGCATGTAATGGAGGGGACCTTGGATACCTAAGGGGGACTGATCCATCCAAGCTAACAGTTGCACATGTCTGGCCCGTTGGTGGCGTGGTATGTATACATGTCCCCTCTCACTTTCGGATTCAATACCCATGCCAGACCCAGAGGCCTTGCCCTCATGGCAAGACTGCATGTCTTGGTTTTCTCCATGGTTTCCTGTATTTCTGATGTTTCTCCAATTGTAAAGAAAAGGAAAACTATTCTGGTTTCGGTTTGGGGGGGGGGGGGGTCAGCATTTCGGCCTCGGCCTCCCCTTCCTCTATTACCTCGGCCTCTTCTGGCTCCTTCCCCGTGTGGGTCATTGGCTTGCGTGTTATCATGCAAAGTATGGTCAGGTTGGGGGCCAGTGTTGGGTTGAGGTTCATTTATTTCGGGGCCGTCTTCTTCCCCCTCCCTAGGGCTATCTAGGGGGGCTTCAGAATTTCGCTCAAGTGCGTCTACATAATCTTCGATCATAAGACCCACCAGCTGAGGAAGGTAATTGACAAGTGTTCCTTGGCACATATGATTAGCTGCAGGAGTTCTAGGGTTTGCCAAGGAACTAGTGATCGGGGCTTGCTATAAGCCCCAGACAAGCTTGTGGGCGATAGGGTGCAGGGCCCTTATCTGGGCTAAAGTAATCTCATAGAAAGGGGGTTCCTCCTCCTGGGAGTTCTCCAAAGGGGGAGGGCCGGTATTGTCACGTATAGTCTCCCCTTGGGGAGTTTGTAACGGGATGTTACTTGTGTGCTGGGAGGCTGCCATGGGCACTCCTTCTAGCGCCAAATCTGTTGATGGGAAAATTTTTGCGGCCAATAGTAGGTGATCTCCTCGGTAAAAATTCCCAATTAGACTCTGAACAGTTTGTGATAGGAATCCCGTTCGGGGTGTGGGTCTGGCTACCGCTGAATACTCCTTCTCCTGGACACAAACGAGCCCTGTAGAGTTATAGGCATACAGTTATCAGATGATACAAGGAAAAATATCGATGATTTTCAACGAGCATAAATACTACAAATAGCAAGATAAAAGGAAAACACGCAGCTGAAGGAGATGCTGTTAGCAACATATCATTAAGGTCGTGTTTGTGAAAGTTGTTCAAACCATAGAAGAAACAGTTATGTCTGGAAAAAAAAAACTTATGCGTACTTGAGAATTTTCGTGAATAAGATAGATGTCAATAATAAAGTTACAAACATCTCCTGTGTAAATAAAATACCACCATTAACACATTTAGTGAGCTAGAATGCATAAAGAGTATAATCAGAAAACGCAGATCAAATAATCATAAGATATCAGACATATACGAAGAAATACTCATAGTATGACACATTAATTCTCATCAGATCCAATAGTAGATTTAAAACAAATGCTTGTATTCATTCATAAGGGGTTGTTCAATGCTTTACAACTCTCCTCTCCCCTTTGGAGTCCAAAAAAAAAAGATCCTTTACAAGTCCCCGAAGGGAGTATATATAAGACAAAAGTGACCCTTGGGTGTCTTGATTCTTCACCTTCCCGCCTGTTGGTATGCTTTGCGACCTTGATGGAATGTGCGACCTGCGACCTGATGGAGGATGCGACCTGCGGCCCTTCTTGTAGGTTGTACCTTGCGATCTAATCATGTGAGCGTATGCGTTATTGCGAGGTCGATAACATCTACTTGTTGTTCTTTGAGGAAATTTTGCCATGCACGATAGTTTGCAGCAACAGGGGATATCAGAGGAGTATCTTCCCTTAATCTATGTAGGCATTCTAGGGCATTCAGGATCAGAGTTTCTCTCTTGATTGTGACCTGGTTGGATAGGGAATCTAGTTTGGTGTAAATCCAAACTGGTGTCATGATGAACTTAACCAAGTTCTCCTGTGATGTCAGAAGATCAGGTGTAGTGGCGACTTGTCTCATAGGTTGCAAGAATGCCTGAATTTCCCGATTTACCTGTTCCCATATCTTCTCTTCGCCCAATGTACCTAGAGATGGAATATGGTGCAGCTCAGCCATCGAGTCAATGCCGTTGATCAAATGCTCATAGGCGGTCATCACCTTCTCTAGGTCTTTGAATAACTTCTCCTTGGATTGCACCTTTATGCGAATTTGGACCTTGTCGTTCTGAGTGTGAATCCAATATTTCTTGGGAAAAGTTTCTGGAGCCTGCGGATATCTATTTTTCCATTCTATCATTCTATCCAAGGTGGTGGAAGCCTCTTTCAGTTGCTCGTTTCTCTTCTTCGTTTCCGCTTGAGCTCTCAGTAGAGGTGCGACTGTTTTCTTTATGGTGAACATCTCCTCGTATACCTGCCTCATGGTGGCTTCCAGCGTCACCAACTCTCTTTGGATGGTGAGTGGTACTTCGTTAATAAGGGTGTTTGTAATATTCCTACTTAGCCCTTGCTAAGAGGAATATTCATTTTTGTTTTAATTTTTATCCCATGAATAAATGAATAAAGGAGGACATCTAAAACTCCTAAATTTTTTGAATAAATCCATGCCATATGAACAAAGATAAATCAAGGCCATGTAAATAATCACTTGCAGGTGTGAAAGGGGTTTGAGCTAAAGACGGGGTCAACCTTGACCAAATCAACAGCGCTTTAAGGAAGCCTCTCATGTGAAAAGGGATAACTCATCAAGATGGTTTAGGGTTTGCAAAGGCTTTCTCATCTTATAAAAGGAAAAGGAGGGCAACAAGAGAAGGTTTTTGATTGATCATATTTCTGAGTATTTGTCTGCTTAGACAAATACCATTCTCTGTTGTTTAGTGGAGGATTGTATTTGGAATTCCTATGCAGGGATTTCACCTCTTCCTTTGAGGATTCTTGGAGGAGTGTTTGCTGAATTGAACCACTATCAGGCTTGAGGCCAAGCTCCACCTTACATTACAGCACTGCTCGTCTTGAGGGTTGAGCTGTCTTGTGAGCTGCGGCAAGTGGGAATTTAGATTGCAAAGATTTAGTGTATTTTGGGAGCCTCTTTCCCATGGAGTGGGTCCTTTGACCTCCTGGAAGAGTGTCTCATTTCTTTGTACTTTATATCTGAAATTTTATAGTATTTCTCTGTGTCATTTGAGCTACAGCGTTGTTCCCATGAGTAGACTTGAGGGTTTTCATGGTGTCTTGCTCATAGTTTAGATCAGATATCTCTAGTGCTGGGCTTTGCCTTCGACTTGGTGATCCATGGATTAGCTTGCTGATCTATGTTATATTTAGATCTGATCCATTTTAATGAAATTTTATATTCAGAAATTTACTGCAGCAATTTCCAGGTCTGCAACTTGTTTCTCAGATCTACTCTTATTTATGCATGCTTTTGTCAAAATTCCAAGTGGATCTTGAAGAGAAGACTATATAGCTTCCATATCTGAAATAGATCTGATGTTTTTTCCACAGATCTGTCCTAGATCTGAGTTGTAACTTCCAGCTGCTGAAGCTTCATAAAAATAACGTTGTTGAGCCATTTCTGCAAATGTACATGTGTTCTAGCTCTCTTTTCTGAGAATTTCTTGTTGTATTGCCTTCTTCATTCTACTGTATACTGAAAGGAATTCATCATAAAGTTGATTTGCTGCTGTATTACTGAAATATAAACCTCCTTGCTGATCTCCCCTGAATATCTGATAAAACTACGCAATTCCTGAAGCAGTGTTTGCATTTAGCTGCAACCTTCCTCTTTGAGTGCTTTTTAGCTAGTCTAGTTTGTGGGAGATCTTTTTAGTGCATCTAAACTGATTTTTTTTTTATGAAATTCCATATATGAGTCCCATATAGCATAAATAAGAGGAACCAAGTCCTGATCTGCGTTATTTTTGCACATTTTTTCTTATACAACGTTTTATTTGAGAACATTGTGGAAATTCCTGAAAAGGAATATTACAGTGGTATCAGAGCTCCACTCTTGGCGCAACCTGTGCTTGCCTTGGAGCACCAGTCATGCTGCATTTCGAAGAAGAGGATCCTCTCACTAAGAGGGAGAGGAAGTACCAAAATAGAAGTCATAAAAAGTATGACTACACCACTGATGACCCTAATAAGGGTCAAGACAAAGGGAAAGCCCCTGAATCTATGAAGGATAAGGATAAGGAAGCATAGGAGTTTGAAAAAACTCTCTTGGAGACTATGCAAGATCTTTCCAAGGAGATAAAATAGATGAGGGTGGATAGAATGAGGGAGTCTCTTGGGAGATTCCATCAAGGAGAAAGTTTTGACATGTCTCATTATGGGATTGGTCAAACTGTGAGCTTGCCACAAGCTCCATAGGCCTCAAAACGCTCTACTATGCCTACCTTCTTGGCTTTAGAGAATGAAGGACCGCAGAAGCGAACCTCCCTGGAAGGTTACTTTATGGAATATGACTCACAAAGTCAGAGATTCAAGGATAACTTGAGTTTCCAAGACTTTTGCCATCTCAAGGACTGGAGGAGACCATGGCAGTAGTATAGAGATGGTGGTATATTTCATGGGAGACACCACACTATGGGCAGATTATTTTTGCCCAAGTTCGATGGATCATCCTCTTGTTCTGCCAAATCATGGGTGGAAAATCTGGCTATCTATTTCCAGTTGAACAAGTTCCCGAAGTAGAAGCCATCAAGATTGTTGCGCTGCAATTTGAGGGTGAACCCACAACTGGTGGTTCCATGGGCTATCTACATTGGGACATAGCAATGTGTCTACCTATGCTGAGTTCACTAGAAGACTGGTGGAGAGATTTGACTGAAAGGATCCCGAGGCACCTTTCATAAGCCTTGCAAAGCTGAAGCAATCAGGAGATGTAGAGGCCTATATCTCTGAGTTTTTGAGATTATCTGTTATGGTCCCTGATCTATTTGTAGCAAGGAGAGTCTACATGTTCATTGATGGCTTGGAGGATCCTTTGCATGGATTGGTTAAGTATACCAATCCCATCACCTTGCATGATGCCATCGAGAGAGCTAGAGATATCCAAGATGCCTTGCCAAAAGCAAAGGAAACTTTCCAAAGCAAGGCCCCCCACTCTTCTAAGGGAAAGGAAGGAAAATCTGCTCCTCCCAAGGAGAGCTCCTTGAAGAAACCTCTTGATATTGATCTCAGGAGGGAATTGAGGAAGAAGAAGTTGTGCTTCACTTTCCAAGAGTCATGGGTACCCGGACATAGGTGTGCTGCTGGAAGAGCACACTACATAGAGGTCTTCTCTGATTTAGAGGAGGAAGATGATGATGAGGACTCTAGGAGGGGTCACAATGCTGATGATGAGGAAGGAGAACAAACACCCACCAGAGATGGGAAGGGAACCTTTGCTCCAACCAGTGGGGCTCTTGCTTCTTTGAGAGGAGTGCCCAAGTACTTGACCCTAAGAGTACAAGGTTTAGTTATGAACCAGAGAGTATCTATAATGATTGACAGTGGGGCAACCCAAAACTTTATTGATGCTCACCTTGTGTAAAAGAGAGGAATCCCCACTGATAATTTTTAGGGGTTTTTTTTCTTGGTTTCGGGAGATAGAACCATGCAGTGCATGCAATATGTTCCATCACTTTCCGTCACTATGGGATCCTACACCCTGGTGAATCACTTCTTTGTAGTGGACATACTAGACACCAACATCATCTTGGGAGTCTAATGGTTGATTACCTTGGGGAAGGTTACCACTGATTGGAGAGTGTTGCAAATGGAGTGGGTGGATTTGAAGAGTGGGAAACCACAAATGATCCAAGGCATGCACACTTATCCTTCACCCAATTCTTCCACACAAACAACAGAGATGGATTTGCACTATTGGAGCAAGGATCTCACAGTCCCTTCTCTCATGTTCATGAGGATGCTGCAAGGGACATTCTCATCTTATGGCAAGCCATATGGAATGCCATCAGACTCAGATATTGTGGGGGAAGCCTCACAAAGTGCTGCTCCAAATCTAGATCAAGGAAGGATTGGGGCAATAGAAGACCAAGCTACAGCACTGTGGGAGGAGAAGTATGGGAGGATCAACCTTCCAACAAACCACTTTGGCATGTGAAATGTCAAGAATACAATCAGAAAAAATACAAGCACTCCCATGGGTTCATCACCAGCGCTGTCATTGTTGGAGAGTGTTGATCCATATTGGAGATCTCAACTCCTTATGGAGTACTACAAATATCTTCACACTGGGATGATACTATATGGAATGAAGAAAGGAGGAGGCTATTTGGTCCATGGAGGGGTCATCTATCATCTTGGGAAAGTACTCTTGTCTAAAGCCTGCAAGCTTAAACAAGAGATACTACAAAGGGCATATAAAGAGTTCCTCTCTAGCTATATGCAATCAGCAAAGATCTACACCCTAATCATGAGAAGTTTTGATTGGGAGGGCATGAAGGAGGAACTACATCAGCATCTCCAGGAGTGCAAGAGTGAGGAGGAGTGGGGGCAGCCCAAGGATTCTCCATAGGAATCATTTCAGCCATCTCTTCTTTCTCTTGAAAGAGGAGAAATACCCATGCCCAACTCCAAGTGTGTGGGAGACTTGAATGGTAAGAAATATGATCTCATGGAGCATGTTTATTTTTCTGATTGTCTTGCAATGTGTATGTAGGCCATGGATCCTAAAGGGAGTAATATTGCATGTAGATCTCATGGCATTGGTGAGGCCAATAAAATTTTTGAATTTTGCCACTCCCTTGAGGTGCAAAGGGAGATCATTTTTCATGATGGGTGCTTCCCAAAGGCACCAAACATATCTCTCATTTTCAGCTATGATGAGATAACATGTAAAATAAGTAAGTGGTGGGGGAACCACTTACCAAACATAGATCTATTGCAGGAAGGAGATACTCTGCACTGCTACCTCATGTAGGGTCAAGATCCACCTCCCTATGCTCAACTTTCAGTTTGTTTATATGTACTCCTGCTCCCATACTTAGATGATCTAGTTGTATTGTTTATGGGGATGTATGGACAAAGGTTGAGTAGTGTATATCTACCACATGGTTTGGAACTTCAACCTGCACTTCATGATACATGTTTTAGAAGTAGCATTTCTTCCCCCGTGTTTATTTCTGTTGAGTTTTTCACTCCTGGAGGGATGGACTATGCACATATTATGTTGGCCTTGGAGGAGCAATTCATGATGCTTTGGCTTGATAATCACTTGGGTTATGATGAATATTTGACCCTTGATGATGCCAACCATGAAGGAGGAGAAGAACTACAACTCTTACCCTATCATTTTCTTGAGGAAAAGCAACATTTTGGAGGGGAGGACTGTAATATTCCTACTTAGCCCTTGATAAGAGGAATATTCATTTTTGTTTTAATTTCTATCCCATGAATAAATGAATAAAGGAGGACATGTAAAACTCCTAAATTTTTTGAATAAATCAATGCCCATATGAACAAAGACAAATCAGGGCCATGTAAATAATCACTTGCAGGTGTGAAAGAGGTTTGAGCTAAAGACTGGGTCAACCTTGACCAAATCAACAGCGTTGTCTAGGTTTATTGCATCTCCAAAAGGGACAGCGCAGTTCTAGAAGGAAGCATCTCATGTGAAAAGGGCTAACTCATCAAGATGGTTTAGGGTTTGCAAAGGCTTTCTCATCTTATAAAAGGAAAAGGAGTGAAGCAAGAGAAGGTTGTTGATTGATCATATTTCTGAGTATTTGTCTGCTTAGACAAATACCATTCTCTGTTGTTTAGTGGAGGATTGTATTTGGAATTCCTATACAGGGATTTCACCTCTTCCTTTGAGGATTCTTGGAGGAGTGTTTTCTGAATTGAACCACTATCAGGCTTGAGGCCAAGCTCCACCTTACATTACAGCGCTGCTCATCTTGAGGGTTGAGCTGTCTTGTGAGCTACAGCAAGTGGGAATTTAGATCTACAGAGATCTAGTGTATTTTGGGAGCCTCTTTCCCATGGAGTGGGTCCTTTGACCTCCTAGAAGAGTGTCTCATTTCTTTGTACTTCAGATCTACAATTTTACAGTAGTTCTATGTGTCATTTGAGCTACAGTGTTGTTCCCATGAGTAGACTTCGTTATTTCTGTATGAGAGTTTTCATGGTGTCTTGCTCATAGTTTAGATCAGGGATCTCTAATGCTAGGCTTTGCCTTCCACTTGGTGATCCACATATTAGCTTACTGATCTATATTCTATTTAGATCTGATCCATTTTAATGAAATGTTATGTTCAAAAATTTACTGCAGCAATTTCCAGGTCTGCAACTTGTTTCTCAGATCTACTCTTATTTATGCATGCTTTTGTCAAAATTCCAAGTGGATCTTGAAGAGAAGAATATTTAGCTTCCATATCTGAAATATATCTGATGTTTTGTCCATATATCTATCCTAGATCTTATTTGTAACTTCCATCTGCTAAATCTTCATAAAAATAACGTTGTTGAGCCATTTCTGCAAATGTACATGTGTTCTAGCTCTCTTTTCTGAGAATTTCTTGTTGTATTGCCTTCTTCATTCTACTGTATATTGAAAGGAATTCATCATAAAGCTGATTTTCTGATGTATTAATGAAATATAAACCTCCTTGTTTATCTCCCCTGAATATCTGATTAAACTGCGCAATTCCTGAAGCAGTGTTTGCATTTAGCTGCAGCCTTCCTCTTTGAGTGCTTTTTAGCTAGTCTAGTTTGTTGGAGATCTGTTTAGTGCATCTAAACTATTTTTTTTTTGATGAAATTCCATATATAAGTCCCATACAGCATAAATAAGAGGAACCAATTCTTGATCTATGTTATTTTTGCACAGTTTTTCTTATACAATGTTTTCTTTGAGCACATTGTGGAAATTTCTGAAAAGGAATATTACAGTGTTTTTATCTTGGAGCTGTTGAATTTATTCCCTTACTGATTTCTTTTCTTGCTCCGACCTAGCTTCCATTTTTTCAGAGTCTTGTAATCTATTTTGTAGGGAGAGGATTTCCCTACTCATCCGACTCACGTTTTCTTCTGTGGCTGCGGCGAAAGTAGTGTCGGCTGATGCTATCATCACTGGATTGGTCCTAGTATCCAGTACTATATCCTTTTCCATCATGGCCGTGAATGGCATGACAGGGTTCTGTGCTAGGCATCTCCTTTTTTCCTGCCTGATTTTAAAAGTGAATTGATCATAAGTGAGTCTCGTCAAATTGAACACTTCCTCCTTGTGTCCTTTAGAGGTACCTAGTTCTGAGAGTGAAAAATGTGTGTTAATTGTAGGTACTTCGATAGGTGGCAGCTTTTTTTTACCCCTGTTATTGGGGGAGGTGTCTCGGCATCTTTGGAAGAATTGTCTTTCGATCTTCGATCCTCTTCCTAGTTTCTCTTTTTTTCTGCTTCTTCTTTCAATAGCTGCTCTGCTTCTGCCTTATCCTGTTCTTCCTTTTGTCTGCGCTCAGCTTATGCTTTTGTTTCCTCTTCTTCCTTCCTTTTGCGTTCGGCCTCTGCCTGATCTAATTATTTCTTGAGCTTTCGTTCATTTTCTACTTTCGCTTCCTTCTCTTCCTTTATTTTGCGGGTATCCTCTGCCTGTTTCTTTCTTTGCTCTGCCTTCAGGTGTTTCTTACGCTTATCTTCATCCTCTTTTGCCTTCTTTTCAGCTTCTCGCTGAGATTTTGCTTCTTTTTCTTTCTATTGGGCGGAAGAGCTATGACCTATGTTAGTTCGGGGCTTCTTGGCCTGGGAAGACGAGGCTCCTCCCAACTCGTGGATTCTTTCTTCCAGAGTTTGATCATCTTGGTCCTCCCGATTAGTCAATGCTTCCAAGGTGAGTTCTCAATCCTTGTTGTACCAGTTTCTTACTCCATCTTCAACGAGGCGTTCAGTATGTTGGTAGCACCATTTGAACCTGGCCGGTTTGCAATGAGTAGGGACTATCCTCTCAGGATCGTATGTTCGGTAATCCAAAGGTGCTAGGAAGAATCCTTTGATTTTCTTAGCTTCCGCCTCCACCTCTCTCAAATCCTTGACCGAATAAGCACCAATGGTGAGTGGCAGTGTGGGCCATGGCTTCTTCTTACCTTTAGTAAGGACCTTCAAGAAGCCGGAATTCATCTGATAACATACTTCCTGAAGTAGCATCCTGTCAGTGACGAATCGGGGTAGAGCATGGGGAGTCTTGAATGAACCGAAGACTCGGATGAAGGTGCCTTCTCCAAATGGAAACCAATGTGGTACCTTGACTATTGTTTCCATGGCTCGCCAGGACATGCATGGGGTACCCTCACCGAATAATTTCCGGTAGAGTGCTGGGACGAAACTATGTGCAATTGACTCTATATTCTACTTATATTTGGAGTCCCAGAATACCTTCAACTCCTTGTGAATTCGGTGTGCTCGCTCTTGATCCCAGTTGTGAGCCCATCCCTCAAAGTGGAACCTAGCACAAACTGCATCCAATATATAGGAGGCCATGTAAAATTCGGACGAGTATCCCTCCTCAAGTGCCAGTGCTGCAGATATGTTGGTTTTGAGGTCCACTATTAGTAAGTTGGCCCAGTTGAAACAGGTGACATATATGGTAACAAAATGCATCAGGGATACCCAAGAACCACTGAAAGTGGTGGAATCGGGATGACCATACATTCTACAAAGCATAGCTACTACGAGCTTATAGACCTTTCTGAGGCCTGCTACTTGATATTCTTGGTCCTTCTTGACTTTGAAATTTTCCGGTTCTTCCCACCATCCTCTCAGGGTGTCTGCTATGGGAACCAAATGGATAGTGGCCCATTCCTCTGTGAACGTTTGTTCCCACTCTGGAAGTGTGTAGTAGTACTCCACATATTGGCCTTTTATATTTGCAGAAGCTTTCCCCTCGTGATCCCGAATCACCCACATCCTGGGGTCGATCTTTTGTATGATCCAGTCAATAATTTCGGCGCATTGGAAGATAGATGGGTGGGCCCCTGCGTAGTGAATCTTTGACCTATTAACCTGCACATATACTTCTCAGTCTGGGAGGAGCTCTGGGAACTCAGGTTATGCGAACTCTTGGTATACTTGATACCAACTCATGCTTTCTCCTTTGCTAAATACACATGTGGTGTCCCCGTAAATAGGGGGAGGAGACATAAGTAATTCGCTTTATGTGATCTCTATCTCTAGGCTCTTGTTTTTCCTGCGAACCACCGGGGGCCCCATGTCACTTGAGGTTGAAGAGACAGAGATGCACTCTAACTCTGCTTCGAGGTTTCCTGGCATATTCATAAAACAGTCCAAGGATAAGACAGATGCCATATTAATGAATTCTCAATACTACTTTTAACTCTGCCCAACTAAGGTCAAGGAAGGGGGGGGGGGCGACTACGACTTAGCGACCCATTTCTTGGGTCGCCGAGTCACGCTGGGTTAAAAATTCAGAGGAAAGTGACCCTGTGACCTGGCTCGCTGAGTTGCACTGGTCTGAACAAATCATGAAGATGTGACCTTGTGACCTAGCGACTTGCGACCAGGTCGCTGGGTCGTTGAGTTGCAAGGTCGCAAAAGTTCAGTTTTGAGTGAAGTGCGACTTAGCGACTTAGCGACCAAGGTTGCTGGGTCACGGGGGTCATAAGGTCGAGGGGTTAGAGGTTGCGCTAGGGTTGGGGGGACGATTTCGACGGCGGCATGACCTTTTGCTTCATTTTTAACTTAAAATAATAAAGGGAGTGAGTGAGGAAAAACCATAAATGAGGATGAAGTGGTCATTAGAGGAAGAGACATACACAGGGGAGGCTGGTTGGCTTCATCTACAAGTCTTTATAAGCATGGCAGGGTTTGGAGGTTTAGGAAAGACTCAGGTAAAAAAAAGATCTGAAATGAGGAATAGCAGGTGGCTTAAAAAAGGGCTAAGATGAGGGGAAAGGGGAAAAAAATAGAAAAAATGGAAACATCAAGAGTATTAGGCAACTTAATCGAGAAAATCACGCTCCACTTGGCTTGTCATAATCATTTTTTCTCTCTGTCGCGTGAGTGAAATGCAACCTATGCAACCTTTCTATTTATAAAGGGGCTGTGCAAGCGGGCAATAAATGAGGTTGCTGGGTCGCAAATAGTCTGCGCTGATGAGATGTGTGACCTCGCGACCCTGCGACCTTATGACCTGGGGGTCGCGGGGTCACAGGGTTTCTAGGTCGCAATTGTTTAAATTTGAGTGCGATACGCGACTTAGTGACTTGGTGACCTAATAGGTCGCAAGGTTTCTAGGTCGTTGATTGAAGATAATGACCTATTTGGCGACTTAGCGACTTAAGGCTTTTGGAAAGACTTGAACCTGAGGTTTTGACTTCGATTTTAGATGCTCGAGGGCTCAAAAAATTTCAGAGGGTGAAATTTCTGGAGGGTGTTGTAGCGGCTACAACATCTTCACATGTCCCTTGCCTTTGCTAAATATCACATCATAGCCACAGTCTTCCAACATAGAAACACAAAAAAAATTCTTCGTTAAACCAAGAACATACATGACATACTTTTATGTGAGAGGAGTACTTGACTCCCTCTGAAAGGTAATTGTACCTATGTCGGTAACGTTATATCTCCCGTCATCTCCCATTTCGATGTGAATTTGGAGATCCTTCTCCTCCAAGTTACTGAAGAATTCTTTGTTACGGGTCATATGGAATGAAGATACACTATCTAAGTACCACACAAAACCCATTACTGATGACACCATGCATCCAATGAGGGTAAAATCCAACTCGAACTATGAAGCAAGTGCTTCACCTAATGCTCCTCCTGAGGGCTTCTTGTTCACTTTGTAGTATAGTGTTCAAGCTCATGACAGTGAAAACATTTTACCATTGAAAAATCTCGCTTCTTACCCGCCTAACCAAAATATGATTTTGAATGGGACACCTTCCCTTGCCCTTTCTTTTATTTTCTAGCCAAGGTACAGTCCTCTGCATCATCAGTATTTGATGAGGATCCATCTCTAGTGTTCCACCAAATCTCTTCTTGTATCAATTCGGACCACAATCGCTCCAACTTTGGTAGCTTCTCCCTCCCATTCACTGAGTCCTAGTAGCTATGCCAGCTCTAGGAAGGCCTAGAAGTGCTAGGCTCACCAAATCATCCTAGGAAAATTTCACACCAATACTTCAAATATCATCTCAACATTGAGTTAACTTCGTCAATTATTTTGGTATTGTGACGCCCTTCTCCATCTTGGTCTTTCCAAGCTTCTCCTTCAACACCAGCTTCCTGTGGTCATTGCTATCCTGAAACAGATATGTTAAGTCCTTCCACATAGCATATGAGGTTTTCTTTCCATGGAGGTTCGAGACAATATTATCTTCAAATCCTTCTAACATAATCCTTCTCGCCTTTACTACATTCTTCTTCCATGAATAAAATTTTTTAGCATCTATTGTTCCGGGTTCAGGAATATCACTCTATATGAATTCCTTCATTCCATTTTCTTCAAGCACTGCCTCCATCCTATCCTTCCATGTTATGTAATTCAAATTAAACTCAAGGGAATATTCGAGTCTCAATCTAGAAAAAGACATCTTGATCTAGTGCTGGTGCTAAAGAATATATCTGTAAATTCGATTCACCTATTCAAAACAAACACTAGTTCTTATCTTCTATAGTGATTCCTGCTCTGATACCATGTATAAAATCCACATGGATTCAACTGACCTTGCAATATGCTAAAACAAAATACTAAATCCGTTTCTACAAATTTGTGGAAACCAATTATGATCACACAATCACATGAACAAGAAAGAGAAATAATTTCAATTGCACAACACAAATATGTATCTAGGGAAGGCCTCAAATAAAAACCCTTCTATTTGTATATTGCATTAAGACAAGAATATGAAACAACACAATGTTATTTCCCTTCCTAAGAAACCTCTACACTATCTTTGATTGTCTCACTCTGATCCAAGCAAGAATGGTACGATACTTAACCAATTTCTTGCCACTAGGTTGCTTAGCCTTACTTACACATTCTTGGAGGAATTGAGCCCCTATTAATTAGGAAAATACAAATAATTTATTACACAATTAATCTAAGGAGTCTTTCTGATCTCATGCATGACTTGTACAATTTTCTAATTATACAACTGATAGTTCTATTCCCTTGAACTCCAATCTCAACTGGGCCTTCCTTATAACTGGCATGCAACATATATTTATAGTGAAATATTAATTATATGATTGATCACTGCATGTGAATTAAATTGTATTTAATTCACTGGACCTATTACTAGCTCATCCATCAGTTAAAACTAGTTAATTTGATTTTAACTCAAATAGTTAAGTTAAACTAATTACAATTCAAAATAAATTGCAACTAGACCCCCTAAAACTTAGAGTGAACTCTACATGTCTCGAGTTTGACCCCCAACTCAAATTGACTAAGCTAACTAAGACTTTGCGACTCAGTTAACTTGTACAAGTTGTCATGTGATGTGGAATTATAATCTCCTTCTAATTTAATTTAAGGAAAATTAAATTAGAAGCTTTTCTTGTTGCCAATTTCAACAATTACAACCTTACAGAAGAAGGGAATAAAATTTTAGTGGACAACCAAATGTCAGGAAAGTTTTGATAAATTGAATCACTTACTTACAGTGCATCCTATTTTATAGATTGCATATCCAAATAAAGAATTTATTGTTTGCACAAATGCTTGCCGTGAAGGTTTAGGGGGAGTTTTGATGCATGAAAATGTGGTAGTATCCTACGAGTGCAGGAAGATGAAAACACATGAAAATAACTATGTGGTATATGATCTAGACTTGGCTGTTGTAATACATGCTTTAAAAATGTCGAGGAACTACCTATTAGGAAAAAAATTACTTTGTAACAGAACATATTGACTTGAAATATTTTTTCAGCCAACCAGATCTTAATGCTAGAAAATCTAGGTGGCTAGATTTTCTTAGTGAATTCAAGTTTGACATTAAACAGATAAAGGGAAAGGAAAATAAAATTGAATATTCATTAAGCCGACATGCACATGTAGTAATGATGGTGTTAGTTAGAAATATTCAAACATATTTTGTAGGGAAATATTAAAAATTCCATTCCATAAGACCATAGATACTTGGAAATTCAACAAAATTTGCAACAAAAAAATTCCAAGTTATGTAGAAAACTCTAAAAAATTGTTAATCTATAGAAACAGATTGTATGTCCCCAATGTGAGTGTTTTAAAAAAATTGATATTAGATGAATATCATAAGAAACCATATTTGGGATGCCCCAGTTATACAAATATTTATAACAACAATAAGGAAAAAATTATTTTGGCTACGAATGATAAAAAAGGAGGCAGAATATTTATCAAAATGCCTACAATGTCAACAGGTAAAGGTAGAACGCCAACACCCTGTCGTATTGTTAAATCTACTTTTTCTCCCTAATTGAAATGGGAAGTGATCTCTTTGGACTTGATCACAGGATTACTAAGGACCAAAATACATCATGATTCCGTTATGGTGGTGGTAGAAACCTAAAGTAAAGAAACACATTTCATACCTATACAATCCACCTATGGGACAAAACAAATTGTTAACATTTTCATGGAAGATATTTTCTGACTACATGCAGTGCCAAAGATGGTATTGTTGGATAGGGATGCTAAATTTACCTCCAAATTATGGAAATATTTTTTGGGGTATGGGAAATCAAGAAAATTTCAGTACAAGATACCACCCTCCAAAAGATGGTCAAACAGAGAGAACCAAACATATTTTGGAGGACATGTTGAAAATATACGTAATGGAAAAACTCAACAAATGGGAGGATTTTCTGCACTTGATAGAATTTTCTTATAACAATAGTTACCAAAATTCAATAAAAATGAGTCCTTTTGAAGCCCTTTATGGTAGAAAATGCCATAAACCTCTTAGTTGGAGTCAACCATAAGATAGATTAATATTAGGTCCAAACACTTTGCAAAAAGTGGAGCAAGTGATAAAAATGATTATACAAAACATAAAAACTTCACAAGGTAGGTAGAAGAGTTATGCATATAGAAAAAGAAAACACAGGGAATTTAAGATTGGATACCGTGTTTACTTAAGGGTGAAACTAAGGAAAAGTACCTTAAAAAATGGAACATGTACAAAATTGGCACCACGATTCTGTGGGCCTTTTGAGATTTTAGACACAGTTGGGCCAATATCTTATCAACTAGTATTTCCAAGTCATATTAAAGAACACAATGTTTTTCATCTATATTTGCTAAAGAAATATGTAGATGATAATTATCACATAATCGATTGGAATTTTATATATGTGGAAATAGAAGGAGACTTCCTGGTAGAGCAACTCTATATACTAGATTAGAAAGAGATATTTCTCTGGAATCAAGTTGTAGTTCGGGTTAAAGTGCAGTAGAAACACTTTACCCCTAAAGAGGCCAGATGGGAGCAAGAGTATGATATGCGACAGACCTATCCAACGTTGTTTCAGAGGGAAGCAACAGAGAAATGAACATTGGGGATGGTGTAAATAAAAAATGGGGGAAGATGTAAAACCCCGTCGCTTCTATAGTAATGTTTTTCTTTTCTTATAATGAATTATGTTAGTTTGATGGCGGAAAGGCCATGAATTGGTTAATACGAAAATTAACAGTAAAGTGGTTATGATGTAATAGGTATATTTTATTAATAAATAAAAAGTTGTAACTACTTGGAAATGAGACACTAGAGTTAAGAGATTGTTGCCAAAAAAGGGGAAAATTTCTCATTGACAAATGAGATTGAGATAAATCTTCCATAAGTGAGACTCCAAGATAAGATTTAATGAGATAGGAGATAAATATCCATTAAATCACTTAAATAGAGAAAAATTATAAGTATGTGGTAGAATAAAGCACTGTGGGAGAGAAAAGTGGAATTTAAAGAAAAAGAAAAAGAAGAAAGCATAGGCAAGTGGGTTGGCAGACCCACAAAAGTGGGATGCCACTAAGGAAAAAAAAACAACAATGGAAGAAAATGTATAAACATACATAATTAAGGGATCAAATGGGGTTGTTGACTCCATTGGGAGATACATCTCAGCTTGGGGGGAACTAGCGGATGTAGTTCATGGTTGGGTGGAAAAGGTGAATTTCCCAAGTATGTTTCCAGTAGAAATTACGGTTAGATTATTTATCTGAAATTATGAATTTGCATGGTTGGCTTGTTCAGGATACATTTAGTGAAAATCATTTGATATATTATTAGTGAGCCTATAAATTGAATAGATGTAAAAGTTGGTTGTGTTGGTGTATGTTCATTCGTATATTTGTTTTTATGCTAGATTAATACTCATAAGAATTGTTTTTTCATTAGATGAGTTTCACTGTACATAACAAACATAAGTGAAGGGAATAAACAATCTCAATCTTGATTTATTATTTATGATGAAGAAATTTTGGTATAGAAATTTATCTCTTCTCTTTTTTGTACAATATAGGATTGTTGTAAGTAGAATGGCCTTAGACAAAGCGTCGAAAAAAAAAACTTGAATAAACAACTTGCTAGTTGGTATATAGAGTTAAGAGAACTGATATGGTAAGACCATGTAGTCCTGTTCCTTTTAGGGATTGAATCTGAGTATAATATAAGCCAATGCATGTGTAGTGGTAGAGTTAGAGGGATGGACAATTTAGTTATAATAATTACTGCTTCGCCAAGAAATATAACCATAGCCAATGCCATGATGTCATATATATATATGAATTTTAATAGAAAAAACGTACAAAAAAAAAGGGAATGAAAAAGTAATATTCCTTTAAATGTTTATCTATAGTTATTTATAAATATCACTTTTGTTATATTTACTTTTCATATATCAATATAAAAATTAAATATTTTATTGTCATGTTACATTTTCAGGAAGATTATGAAAATCTCAAAAGATGAACGAGCTGATATCGGAAATATGCCAGTACGAATGTCCAAAAAGGTGTATAAGGATATGGACAAAATTGCATCACAGGAGGATCCATCTCAACACCAACGTGCCTCAAATGTAATATGTAATCATTGAATTTTTCGATCATTAGGTACAATAAATAAACAATTTAGCATTAAATATTAATTTTCAAGAATTTTCTTGCAGAAGAGAAAATAAAATGGAACCCATTTAGCACATAAAATAGGATGACAGGGAAGAAAAGGGTTGATATCTAAGTTTGTGAGTAATTGTTACTTCCTTATAACAACTTAACTAGATTTAATTTTTGTATTTTTTAACTTGTTTTAAAAAAATCATCATTGAATATCTTCAAACAAGTGCTAACATAAAAAGAAGAACCATCAGACGAATTGATTGAAATTGGGTTAAATATGGGTTGTGAGTATATGTTGGCATATCAGAAATTAATTGTGGAATTTTTAAGCATCTATCGATCTTGTTTTACTTAGTTCCGTCTATAAGTAATAAAAAAAAATTTCTTTTATATTAAATATATGATTTTTTATGGGGTATAAAACTTGCAGGAAAAAAAGTATGGAACTGCGCCAACAGATGAAATTTTGAAAGATGGCATGGTACATGGTTTTGAAATAACGTGTGTAGTTTATGAGTCAATTGTTGCTATGGTACATCATTTTTCTTTTCGATTTACATTGATGTATATTATTTAATATTGCAATTTTCATTATTCTCACCAATGTATATACACTCATTTCAGTTTATTTTTATGTTTGTAGATGGAAGGTGAAGAAGAAGAAAACAATCAACACCATGAACAAAACATTCCTGAAAATAACTTGTCATGGAAGTAGCTCTAGCAGTGATAATAGTTCAAGAAAAGAATGACGATCACTATGTTTGAATATCAAAGCAAGGCATTGTATTTTTTGAAATATGTCTGTGAAATTAGACATTTTGTTTAATGTAATGGACATAGTGTCCCAATTGAAAGACAAAGGGATACCAATAACTGTCCCATTTTGTATGATAGAGTCTGTCTTATTCATATATATATATATATATATATATATATATATATATATATATATATATATATATATATATATATATATGATAAAATATGTTTTAATTTATTCTATTGGGTTCTCCATTGTCGCTCTCAAATGCACTAATAAAAATTTAATTCATATGAATATTATTGTAAGATATATATGTGTCGACTTTTGATGAATAATGAATTTAAAAAAACCACAATAATTATGATATGATATAAAAAATTAATCCGAACATCACATTCAAATGAATTAATAAAAAATTAATTAATATGAATATTGTTATAAGATGTGTTGAGTTTTAATGAATAATGAATTTAAAACGATCACAATAATTACACTGTCACAGGTCGATGTTTCTAAAAAATACAAAACGAAAACAGGTGTGTGTCAGTAACTGTACACTGGTGTGTTTTTATTCTGAAGTGCATCGGTGTGTTTCTACGACCTATGGCAACGCATAAATACCAAAACCAATTAAAAATATTGGTGTGTTTGTGCGGTACGACGCATCGGTGTGTTATTGTGTCTATACACATCGGTGTCTTTGTACTATCTATGGGAACCGCATGAATACCGATACCAATTATAAATCTCAGTGCGTTTGTGTGATAATGCACACCGGGGCATTTATGTGTCTATAAGCACTGGTGCATTTGTATGACCTATGGGCACTGCACAAATACCGATACCAACTATAAATATCAGTGCATTTTTTTGATACTGCGCACCGATGCGTTTCTATAAGTCTACACACTGGTGCGTTGATACGACCTATGGGCACCGCACAAATCCCAAGACCGGCCCCGTGCGTTGTATCACCAAAACTACACCCAGTGTGGTTTTATAACTTAATGGCCCAGTGCATTCTCCTTCGACTGCCCCGGGGCACCTTATACATGTACGCACTGGTTCGTCAAAGCCATAGTAGCGCATCGATGAAAAAAACATCCGTAATAACCTCCGGCCACCCATTTTTTTTTATTTGTGCTGAATTTTCGTTAAAAGCTCCGCCAAAACCTCCGTAACCATAAACAGATGTTGTAGCAAATGTTTTTTTGACAATTTTGGCCAATTTTGTAACACTAAAATCCTCCTTTATAACCTCCGCTAGAGGGTCTTTTCCTTGTAGTGTGCCTATGAGGACCTTTCTGACATAGCAGACTTGGGAGTACTTCCCATGTTTCCATTAGAATTAGAAGTCCACAGGTTGAACCTATGAGGTGTATTTTGGGTTGTTTTTAAGAAAAAAAATCCAAACATTTTTGCTCATTTTGACTCCTTTTCGCTACATTTTCCTATGATTAGGGGATATTTTGGCAACTACCAAAGAATTTAAATTGGTGTATTTTGGGTTGTTTTTAAGAAAAAAAGTCCAAACATTTTTACTCATTTTGACTCCTTTTCGCTACATTTTCCTGTGATTAGGGGATATTTTTGCAGCTGCCAAAGCATTTAAATTGTGCCAGTGGTCAAGGTTTTTGAAAATTTGATTATTAAAAAACACTACACTTTCTAAATCATAAAAGATCAAAATATCTAGGAAAATTATATTTGACGAAAAAGCATTATAGTTATGATAGAGTTGTTCCAATACCAGTCAAGATCTAAGTACAAAGCCTGCTAAATGAAATAATCACTGAAATTGTATGCAATTCTTCCGAAGTTTTTTTTTAAATATTATTTTGTTAGCATCAGTATTCCGACGATATAGTCTCCAACGCTTTTTTTAAAATATCCTTTTGTTTTCGTCGATATTCTGACAATATTGTCTAGTTACGGGTACACGTTGGACGTGTGACAGTTGGGGTAATTTTTAGTGTTGGACTAGACACGTCCCTGCAAAAATTTATATAACGACACCTACCTGCAAATTTTGGTATATCGACACATCAATGCAAACGTTGGTATAGCGACACCTACCTACAAATGTCGATATAGTGATAGATCAATGCAAATGCCAGTATGGCGACACCTACCTGAAAACGTCAGTATAGCGACACATCCCTGAAAATGTCGGTATAACGACACCTACCTACAAACGTCGGTATAGTGACACCTACCTACAAACATTAGTATAGAAACACCTACCTGAGTTGTCAGAAGAGCGACATATGCTTGATAATGTCAGAATAGTGACATACGGTTGGTAACGTCAGAAGAGAAAAGACCATTTGGAAACATCGGAAAAAGTGTCGCTCTTTCGACAATTAACTCAAGTGTCGAAATTGTGACTTTATTAGAAATGATGTTTTCCCCACCTCAAAGTGTCGCTCTTAGGATGTCTATGTGTCACAAGAGGGACATTTTGGCCGTTGAAAATTGGGTCAAATGTGCTAGTGAGTGGGTCCAATATGAAAATATGATGAAAAGAGGCCTACAAGTTGTGTTTTATGGAAGCTATTGGATCCAGTGTGAAAATTGATGAAACGTGGTCTGCGGTGGTGCTGATGGTTGGAGCCTTCAGTGAGGGGGTCGTAGCTCCCTTCTAGTAGTTGCTGGTAAACGAGATCAGGGGGTAGTATCTCCCTTCCAAGAGTGGTTGGTAAACGAGAAGCAGGTGGTCTTAGCTCCATTCCAGTGGTAGCTGGTAAACGAGATAAGGGGGTTGGAGCTCCCTTCTAGTAGAAGCTGGAGAACAAGAAAAGGTTGCAGTCTTCTACAGGTGGGTGCCTGCGTGTTGGTATGAATCTGTGCTAGTACAATATTTTAAGTATTTTTTCTTATAATAAATATTGAAGACAGAGACGACAACAACGGTGGTTTTCTCCCAACTTGGGTTTCCACCTTAAATCCTCGTGTTCATGCGTGTTACTTATAAGTGATGATTTATTCCGTTCTTATTGCACAACATTACTGCTTACTAAACATATGATGAATGAATGATGCACTGATCTAAGTAAATATTTATTTGCATAATAAGAACTTTGGATATACACAAGTTTCATTAAAGATAGTCGTGTGTATACGCTAGTTGTGTTAATCAAAGTCATGTATAGAAATCAGAAAATAAAAAGTAAATTTTATAGTGAGTTATAAATACTGATTCACCCCTCCCCCCTCTAAGTATTTTTCCCAACAATCATGATGTAGAGTTTCTGCAACATCTATTTATCAAAGAGTGTTGTTAAGATTGACTAGAAGCATCACTTAATGAAGCTTCCATCACACCTGCACTGTATACAAATCTTCTTTGCTATGGTTTGATAAATCAAATCTCAATTTTTACCTTCTCCTTCACACATAAACTTTCCAAACTGTTAAATTCTCCTTGCACAAATTCAACAACCAATAACTATAGAAGAATTAGCCAACCTTGGCTAAAATGAGTGAATTTTTTTCTCTGATACTAACTTGATTTTAATATGGGAAATTTTTTTATTGATATGCAAGCTCCCTCATCAGTATTAAAAATGTATTTAAGGATCGTCTCATGTTAACCATTTCTGAAGGGGTTTATGTGTGTAGTCTCATGTGCCTTTGATGATCAAATTATGAGTTAATTAAATTTTTAAAACTAATATACAACAAATTAAATGCAAAAATATAACTCATAGAAAGCGCATAACATAATGGATGATAATGGAGTTCACCCCTCCTGGGCTACATCTCCATGGACCTGCTTTAACTAACTAGGCCCTCTTGGGATTAAGAGTAAAATGTCTCATTAAAAGCACCATTATTTCTCCAATGGTTTTTTTTACTGTTCCATTGGCTTCATAACACTCAAATACCCCAAAAATGACTATTCAACCTCTGAATTTGGTTACCATCTCTTCTAGGCTTGACCTCCAACCCTGGTGGCCACGACCTTGTTTAATCTCCAAAGTGACAAAAGCACCCTTCATATGTGCTCCAATGCCTTTGAAAACTATACCACTATTTTCAGAGCATCAAATACATCAAAAATTGACTATTCATTCTCTCCATTTGGCCTTATGTTGATCTGGGCATAACCTTCCCTCCTGGTGGCCCTAGGCTTCAAAATTCTTCAAGTGACCAAAAACACCTGTAGATTTCCTCCATTTCCTCTGAAAGCCACTCCAATGGATTCAAAGCATGCCAATATGCTAGGAATGACTATTCCTGAGCCCAAATTGATCGAAAATTGCTCAAGACATGATCCATTAAAGTTTCCCCTAGATTCTGCCTCTAAATCTGGAAAATTGACAGTTAGCTCCACCAAATCTGGAAGTGGTGCTAAATTTTGGGAATTCGCCGAAATTCTGCCAACTGCTAACTGTGGATTAATTATGGGATAAGTTTTCTTAACTTCACTAATCCACACTTAGTGCTGGGAACTTAAAAATGGGTTATATGGAATGGTTCCATTAGGAGGAGGGCTCGCCCACTCCGTTCCTTCGCCACCCGATGAATGCGTACCCTTCAAGTATAAGTTATGCACATTCCTAAACAAGAAACATAACTCTGGCTCAATGGTAGAAGGCATAAGTGTTATGGGAGAGGTCATGGGGTCGAACCCCAACCTCCCCCCTCCATATGTTTATTTTGAAAACCTTTGAAACACTCCAATGTAATCGGACTATGGTTATAATGTATATATGCCCACATAAAAATTATGCTATCCGAACTATGGTTTTAAAACCATTTCCACCGTAATTATATTTTCCATATAATTAAAAACATTGTCATTGTTTAATAAATAATTCGGATTTTGGTTGGGTTTTAAAACAATATATGTGGAAATTAATATTTAATAAGTTTGGAATTAATATATATATATATATATATATATATATATATATATATATATACCCAAATTTACTAATTAAAAAAATAATTTCCAACAGATAAACATCATGAACCCACATTTAGCCTTGGAGGACATTAGAGGACATTGGTCAATTTTCACCTTAACAAACCAAACTGGCGAATCCCATAGTGACACTTGTCATAGTCCCATTGGCTAAAAATTGAAGAAGGTTCTCAACATGCTGACTGGGATGCCATGTCATCAGCTTGTACCTATTCTGCAATTTTTTTTAATTTTTTTTTTAATTTGACTGTTCTGAACAGCAATCTGCAGACCATAACTTCCTCATACGAAGTCAGTTTCAACGAAACGAGTTGCGTTGGATTCCTGGTGATGGGTTTGTCGTTTTCATTCTAGTTTGGTGCAATTTTTAGCACTTTCATTTTTTAGCTAATTTTTTCCCCTGATCCAGATTCCGATCATTGAGTTAGTGGGTGTTTTTGGTATGAATTTCCCTAGGCTATCCCTACTCCTACGAGGCATGAAAGAAATAGCTCTATTTTTTTTAATTTTCTCTTTTTCTCTTTTTTTTTGAAACTTTTGAATCAATGAGACTGATGCAAAACAAGAAAAACAAGAAAAACAAGTAACTCCTAAGTATAAACAACACTTACTTAGAAACCTACCAGGAACCAACGTCAAAAATTTATGAGTCCTGGTATTGCATCAAGGATGTTGCAACTCCCAAGGCTTCTTAACTAAAATTATAAAACCAGGGTTCATATAAACTTAAAGGTGACAATCATATATGCACAACAAGTTAAGTTCTACTCATGTCACCCGCAGTTGTTAGATCAGATCAAGGTATCCAGAGACCACTCTTTCAACGAACTACAAAGAGATTCTTTTATGAAAGCATATCATGATTTCAAGGAGATGAACATGATTCTAACTACATAAATGAAAATGTCACTCATTAAATGTAAATTCTAATTTAAAATAACTGAAAGGAAGAGGCTGGTCTACTTGCAGACATGGGGGCTTCACTAAATGAACCTCTAACATAGCGTGTGCGTTCGTGGCATACTAAACAATACCCTTAATTTCACTACATATTGGAAAATACCTCTAAAAATCACATTATTTAACCCCATACCAATACAAATCCAATACACCTTCCCAATTTAAAAATCCCCTACTTTCACTAGATATTGTAGGTTTCAAATTTTTCATTAGCATTTTTTGTACCCCTTTACATTTTTTCATTAACTTTGAGCTCCATTTTTTATACCAACCAATATTAAAACCCTTTACCCCCTATTATATGCTCAATATATTGTGTCATTTTTTCCTCAATATATATCCCCCAGTATGAACTCACGTGGTATGGTATTTCTCCCCTAGTGAAACCCCCATGGTTGCAGAAGTAAAAAATGCTACTCTATTTGCACACTTAATCCAATAAATATCCTACTTGCATGAATCATTTATCTATTTTCAACTTGAATAAAAATTAGGAATTCAATCTTCAACACAACTATGAAAAAAATGCTAAGTCTAATTATACTTGTTGTATTATGTTTGCAGTGAGGAAAGGATGGGGTTGGAGTGGTACTAGAGTCTTCCTTAATTATGAAATCAAAGCTTGGGGGGCATTATTCAAATTCAAAATGCAGGGGTCAAAGTCTAGAGTGAATCTGGTTGAAGTGAGCAATGCTACAGGACTACTACATCAACTCTTAGAGGAGGCCCTCTTTTGCTACACGAGGGGGTGTGAGAGTATTTTGAGGACAAGAATGGTATATTTAAGATGAATGAAGATGGATGACGGTGAATTAAGGGTGTGGGAGCCCCTTATCCAAGCTTAGTACCCCACAGAGGCATATCTTCCACCAAGGTTTATGCCCACGATGTCCTTCATTTTCCCTGGAGGAGTGATCTCGGTGGCAGAGTTTGGAAGAAATGTGAATTTTACAAGAGAGAGATGGAATGGTCTAGGTGGATGCGGAAGAGTGTGCCCACCCCTGTAAGTCAACAAAAATCCCTGCAGAAAAAGCAAGCACATGCATCAAATGATCGATATTATAGCAAAATAAATTAACATGGAAAGGATGAGTTTCATTTTATTAAAATCTACTCTACCCTACAACACAACTCTAATTTCCAATTCAATGCTACTAACTTATAAGTTGCAGAAACCAGGCATGTAGAAGGGTTAAAATCCAACACTTAACAATTTCCAAGAAATCATAAATAGATGTTTTTGGGTTGTTGTAGATCTTCCAACCTCTCTTCCCACAAGAGAGGTGATAAGAAAACCTACAACAAGTTTTGTGATGTAAATTCTACTTAAACAAGAAAATAATTGTAATAAATTGAGCAAGAACAAGGAAATAATACAAGAGAGGGATTAAAGCCTTTGGGTTGGGACCAAACCCAAGGGTTTAAACCCTCCAAAACTAACTTAGATGCAATCCAAAAATGAACTTATCATTGGCAGAAAACAAGAGTCACATACATCATATGAAATATGAAAATAATAGTAACAATCACGAGGCTTTCATTAGTTGTTGTTATCTTCCACAAAAAAATGAATCCTAATGAGCCTTTAGGTTGGTTTATTTATAAAAAAAGTAGTTGAGGGGAGTCTCCCTTGAAGGGAGGAATGTTCCCCTCCAAAATCTTGAAATTGGTGGATCTCATTCCCTTTGATCTTCACATGAACTGGAGTTCTTCAACTTCTAGTGAATTCTAGTTTTTGGTGAGGAATATTTGATCTCAAGACAATTTGGATAGTTAATGAAGTGGACAAGCCCCCTATATTCTCTCTATATGCCTCCACCAAGCCTCTGCATGGTAAATATCTCCAAAAATTCTTCTTTTTTCCTTCTTATTAGTCACATTAGGCCATGCAATACGACAAGCACCCTTTAGTATTATTACTAAGCATATTATGACAAAAAAATGGAATTAATGTGAGAAAATGAGAGTTTTAAGGGCTGGAGGATAGCACAATGGAAATCAAAATATACCTATTGATGGGACCCAAGAATACGATTTGACAGTAGGAAGCTAGGTAGTAGAAGTTGACATGGATCAAGGGTTCTAAGTTGAAACATGGAAATAAAAGGGTTTTGAGCTCAAGGAAATATTGGTCGAATAAGAGAAGGTACTAGTTTCTATGTAAATAAAAAGGGTGATTCAAAATATGATGAGAGGTAAAAGCATTCCTCCTCACTCAAAACAAATGAATTTGAAAACCCTAGGGTTCTAGTCACAAACCCTAGGGAAAATGTAAGTGAAAAGCAAGTTGACAATTGGAAACTATGTAGCAAACGTTAACATGGACCAAGGGTTATAAGTTGAAAAATGGAAATAAAAGGGTTTCAACCTCATGAAATGATGGGTCAAGGAAGAGCGCACCAGTAAAGGTATCGGTCCCTGTGTCAACAAAAAGGGTGATTCAGACTATGATGAAAGGTAAAATAATTTCTCCTCACTAAAAAAAAATCAATTTGGAAACCCTAGTGTTCTAGTCACAAATCCTAGGGAAAGGTTAAATGAAAATAAAGTTTACATTTGGAAACTAAGTAGCATAATTTGACATGGACCAAGCGTTATAAGTCGAAACACGAAAAAAAGGGTTTCAATCTCATGGAAAGATGGGTCGAAGAAGAGTGCACCAATAAAGGTATTGATCCTTGTTTCAACAAAAAGGGTGATTCAAAATATGATGAAAGGTAAAAGCATTCCTCCTCACTTAAAAAAAAAATGAATTTGGAAACCCTAGGGTGCTAGTCACAAACCCTAGGGAAAAGTTCAATGAAAAAAAAAATTGACAGTTTGCAACTAGGTAGTAGAAGCTAACATGGAACGATGGTTATAAGTTGAAACAAGGAAATAAAAGGGTTTCATGCTCATGGAAAAATGAGTTGAAGAAGAGCGCACCAGTAAAGGTATCGGTCCCTGTGTCAACAAAAATGGTGATTCAAAATATGATGAAAGATAAAAGCATTCATCCACAATCAATAAAAATCAATTTGGAAACCTAAGGATTCTAGTCACATGGACCAAGGGTTTTAAGTTGAAACATGAAAAAAAAGGGATTTGAGTTGAGGGAAAGATGGGTCGAAGAAGAGAGCAGAACAATAAAAGTATTGGTCCCTATGTCAATAAAAATAGTGATTCAGAATATGATGAAAGGTAAAATAATTAAAACATATGAAAGGTAAAATAATTTTCATGATAATGAAAATTGTATGTAGGAGGCACCTAAATATGATATCATCCTTATGAAACATGTAACTAATGAAAATCATTCTATTCTGAGAAATAAATCAATTAGAAAGAAAGGAAATTAATCAAAAACACATGAGACTATTGCATTTGTAAGCACACCTGAACATGTCCATTTTATTTAGGAAAACAAATGAATCACATAGATAAGACAAAGTGAAAAATAAATGGTTAATTTTCTCTTTAATTCAAATGTGTGAAAAAATCAACAAAAAGGGTGTCACATACCTAGTTTACCCCAAAAAAAAAAAAAATCATGGCAACACCATGCTGTCCATGTGTTTGTTTAATGTCTATTTCATTCCCACTAAGGAACATTAACACTAGGGGAATGCATGCAAATACTGATTTGGCTTATTTAATCCCAATATTCAACTTTGGTGCTCGAATTATTTTAGGTGTAAGAAATGAGGGTTGGGTTACATCGTTGGTTTGATCCCCTATTTCATATTTGTAACTTTAATCGAGTTTAATTATATTCATTCTTGTTTATATGTATATATGGGATACCTTGGAATAGTTTACAAGGTGTACCTGACTACCATTGACAATTGTGCCCAAATTGTGAGGTGCCACATCCTTGCAGTGTAGGTGGCCTCCATGGGATGTGTCAGAGGTCGGAATTTGTGAACGGTTGAGATGGGTTTATTCCATCGAAGGGCGGAAATTTTTCCTTGTAACCCTAACTCTCCTCATCATGTTTATCCCTTCCACATAGTTCCTTGTCGAAAATTTTTCTGAGTGTCATACACCCACAACGCCGCCAAGGAAGATTTCCATGTGTTGGCTGTAGTGTATCCCTTCCTGGTTCCAGTGATGCATCGCAACATTTTTCTCCCGCAACTCGGCATTGGTTAGGTAAGTGTAAACATAGGTTTATTCTTTTCTTTTGCTATGTTACCCTTATTTTCTATCTGTAGATTTAATTTTAACCATATTCTTTGGTGTCTATTTTCCATAGAAGCTCCTGGAGTTCTATGGATTCGAAGTATGGAAACCGCTAGGACAAATATTTGACACAAGAAATTCTCTTTTTGTTTGTTCTCCACAGGTTGCAACCATCCGATATTGGGTAATTGTTTCTATCCACTGTTATTAACTCTATCTTTTTTTTCTCCAATTTGAGATAAGTTACCCATCATTTTCCAGTAAAATTTATATGCAAGTGTCATTTTCTTCCTTCTCCCTTAAATTTTATACTTTCTCTTGGAGACATAGGGATGGTAACCTAATTTTTGGACAGGTTATTTAACTGGGCAAAAGAACCCTAGTGCGTAGCAGCACAGTAAAAAGTGTAAGATGGTTGGATTCATTGTCTCCATTATGGATAAGTGTAACATTATTCTATACACTTAAAAAATCGTAACTTTCCTTTGTTTTTTCAAATCCCTCTCGGCACTACTAGATTTCAGATGGTGCTGTTGCAGTAAGGAGCACTTTGGTTCCTTTCCCTTATATATATATATATATATATATATATATATATATATATATATATATATATTCTCCTTCCTTCTAGTTAATGGCTTGGCTTAAATGTTAATCTTAATGAATCCTTCATCGAGTTTAAACAACCCTAACAAGTGTACCCTTCTTTGGTTGATTTTACAGGTAACTGGATACTGGAACCAAAATACAACAATAGACACGAGACCCATCTTCCACCATTAACCACTCTTGTGGCTTTACATGTCGTTGCTTGTCTTTCTATTCACCAACCCCTGTTGCATACTTTCATACCATAACCTTGTTCTATCTATGGTTATAGGATGATTCCTATTGTTTCCATTCACTCTAAAGGAGCCTTAATTTCAAGAGGGAGAAAAATCCCTTGAATGTATAGTGTACATTGGCACCAATGTGTACTAGATATAATTTTTTATTTTTTTTTCTCGTTTAACTTATGGATTTTATGGACGTAGAACTATACTATTTCTTCTCTCTTTTAATTAACTAGGTTTAATACAAAAATGGTGTATCACTGTTATTTCTGGATGCAGAACTGGAAATTCTCAGGTCACTTTGGATGCATTTATTGGTTTATTTTATTTTCCTTCTATAACATGGTTACT